>RDRW01000054.1:635000-1104252 GCA_007896445.1 Puccinia hordei | reverse complement strand
GTTGGTTGCATAGTTGCCGTAAATCTACAAGTTCCCCAAAGAAATCCGCAGAGTTCCATCCTTGTCCAGCAATTCGATTTTTTTCCAAATTGGATTGCAAATGTTTCATGGTTCTTCTTGTAGATTCATTCCATGGAGATTTCAGTTCAATGTTAACAATGCTTTCAAGTTTTTCAGGAAGCTCTAGCACTGTTGTTTTAACCTTCTCATGCTGATTCCGTTCATAAGATTTTGAAGTGTTATATCCCCAAGATCACATAGCTGGACCGGTACCTCGACAAATTGCTTCCAGATTGAGTGTTTGACCAGGGTTGCAGTTGAAGAAACTTCAGCAAATTGTGCAGATCTCCAGGTTGTTCTGCATTGGTCTACCTGTCAGGCACAATCTTCTTTGTGCCTTTAAGCCTAGGAGTACCGTACTTTGATTGGTCTTGGGATCCTTCATATAACTAACAATTTATTTCAGTTTATCTTATACTATCATGCTCATACAACCATACATGGCTTCACTTACTGCGCCTCATCCAGTACTATTCGGAACCATCTGACATTTGCTAGATTCAGATCACTTTTTCCCTTCCTCACTGGTTGCTTGTTCCAACTTGTTGACTATCAGCACTTTCCTTTGATCCAGAATTGCAAATCGATTCGTACGTCGCTAGTAGAACAATTGCAACTTTGCAATATCTTGAAACTGAATGGTCGATCTTTCTTTACCATAAAACACTTGTATGGGAGGCTACCGTTATCAAAATGAGTATTGATTTCGTTAATCCAGTTGTCCAACATTGATAACGGGAAGAAATTAACGTGGCAGCAGTCCGCATTTCATCTTCTTGATCTTGCTTTTGTTGGCAAATGCAATAGCCTGCTTTTGTGAGAGTTGAATCGTGCTTAACGTTGTCAGAGTTTTCCTAGTCCCATATCATCCGCAAGAAGAATACACCCATGACTTTCAAACATAATATTCTTCTCAACAAGTCCTTGTGCCACGGCATCTGAAAATATTCGCTTTACCCATTCGTTATCTGGATTTGTCCATTTTCATGAGCTATTGATATCTGATTGGATTTGCCCCTTTGGATAAATTCAACCGCTTTATATTGGTGATCCATCAGTGTTGTTCGGCATCCTGGGATCTTGAACGTTTTTTCTGAAATGTGTGGTTTTGGTGAATTGTCAATTTGGCTGACACCAAAAAAATGGCTTGGCTGATAGTTGGGTATCTTCTTGATTGGAATATTTGATAACGAGAAAGCTTCCATCACTCTTGATAACAAACCAAACGATGAAAATAAAATCCATGGACATGCGAAGTATTTCCATGTTGGGCTTGCACATAGAAGAGTCGGAGAAATAATTTTCTTTGGGTTTGAATTGCCAACAAACAATCTTGAGGAAAGAGGCTCAGAAAGTTGACCTATCTCCCAATCAATGGACCAATCAAACGGCTCTGATGGTCATTGAGATCTCCAACCTTTTCATTAATTTGAGCAGAGGATATGTAGATTTGTTTTCCTCGGTGAAATACTGCATCTCGAAGACCACTGGTGGACTGGTTGGAGGATTGTGGAGTTCGGACAACTAGTGTAGTGAAGAAACCTAAGCAAGATATTTCGGACAGTGTTGGTTCTGGTAAGAGAATGAATATGTTTCTGGATTACCTGACAATGTGTAACATCTTTATTCCCTTTTAGCTTGGGTGGGGGATAGTGTAGATATGCTTGGATTAACCATGGTGGACTTTGGGAGGAGGTGGGTGCCTCAAGCCATGCATCTATGGGCATCTTGCCCTTGATATATGGGTTGACTCTGAAAATCCAAGGACAACGGGTTATCTAACCTCTGTTGATGATTTGTTTGTTCTTTATATCTCTCAAAAACAAAATTTATGTGAATTGCCTCGACATTCCTGTTTGTGAGGTTATGTCAAGACATCTCCATTGCCTGGTTAAGAACTGTTTAGCACTTAACCCTTAGTATTGTTTATGCATGTTACATAATTCACCACATCCAAGGGCCTTTTAAATTAAAATTCATGTTGCTTGTTATATAAACTATGTGGATATATCACATTCAAATTGTTGGTGTGCATGACCCCTTAGCTATAAGAGTACCTTATCCAAATAAAACTTTTAAAACACTCACAACTGCATGTCTCAATCAATCCAAAAATCTTTTGTACTGGTACCAACATGTAACAATCTTTTTTCTTTTTTTCTCGTGGAATTCATAAGTTTGAGTGTTTAATTATTACCCGGCTGCCAAATCAGCCATCAATAATTACTTCATTATATACCTTATTCTGCAGAGACCAGATAATTATCCCAAGTATGCACTAACCCCCTGAATGATATATTGACATTGCAAGTCAATGAAGATCATTTTTGTAACAATTACTTGGCATCATGAGGAATGTTTGGACCAAATATGTCTTTCAAAACTGTGCAAACTATTTGGTGGAAAATGTGCAAACATCTGGAAGTGTGTAGATAATTTCAAATATCAAGCTTAATGGATTTAAGTATATACACAGTATATCTCATTTGATATGCCATCTATATTCCAAACTCTCTTTATCAATCAAATAATATTGAATAAAGACTTTAGTCCGATTACAAAAGGTATGTTGCAAACCTACAACAGTCAATGCTTCTTTCCTTAAGAAATAAATGTCCAGGGTTATATCAAGGTATTGGTATCGTCATAATAATAAAACAAAATCACCCAGGCATTACCATTATCAGGCCTGGGGGAGTAAAAAGGGGGATCTAACACAGCTTCATATCCTCTGAGGATATTTTATAATTCAAATCAAATACAACACAACTTATCAGTACACCATATAATATTCATGAGCTAGTTTTTAACTTGGAAATTTCAACCAACCCAGGAATAGTTGTTTCAAATTTTAACCCAAAGTCACAAGTGTGAAAGTTTGACTAGCATTTATTCCTTTTCATGGTTCCTCATGACTTGTCAGTCTAAACTCAGCAGGTATCCTACATTTTTCTGCCATTTCTTTGTGACTTGAATTAGTTAAATTTTCCACATCCTTATCAATATATATTCAGATTAAAACAATTAATGTTGTAATGGAAAGAAAGAAAGGAGCTCAATCATATAAGCCTCGAAGTGAAAGTCAGTGCAAGGTTCCTATTATAATCGGGCGTTGATAAACGCAGGCCAAGCGCGCACGCCAACGCCAGCCCGCACGCCATTTTTTTTTGGCGTGCGGGCCTACACGCCCTTTTTTTTTTGGCGTGTAGGGTCTACACGCCAAAAAAAAAGGGCGTGTGAGACCCACACGCCAAAAATGGCGTGCGGTTCCCACACGCCTTTTTTTTTTGGCGTGTGGGCCCCGCACGCCAAAGAAAATTGGCGTGTGGGACCCGCACGCCAATTGTTTGGCGTGCGCTCCCACACGCCAATTGTTTGGCGTGTGGGAGCGCACGCCAAACAATTGGCGTGCGGGTACCACACGCCAATTATTTGGCGTGTGGGGGGATATCGCCTGCGATATCCCCTCGCTCACGTAATCGAATGGTAGGGACCATTCGATTACGTGAGCGAGGCTGCCGAGTCTGATTCCTTTCAGGAATCAGACCGTCGGTCTGGTTGTTTTCAACCAGAACGACCAAGAATTCGATCAACACCCCCACTCACCGATTAAGAAAAAACAATGTGAGTAAAAAAAAAAAAAAAAAAAAAAAATCAAAAAAAAAAAAAAAAAAAAAAAAAAATCAAAAAAAAAAAAAAAAAAAAAATCAAAAAAATCAAAAAAAATCAAAAAAAAAAAATCAAAAAAAAAATCAAAAAACACAAAAAAAAAAAAAAAATGAGAAATAAAAAATGAGGAAAAAACCCCCAAAAAACCAAAAAAATGGGTTTTTTTGGGGTTTAATTATGTGGAAAAGCCCACAGGCCCAGGGCTCCAAGACCCAACTGGCCCAAAGACAGGGCCCAATGGCCGTAAGAAGGGGCCCGCCTCTGCCCATCACCTCCCATGGGCCCACAGGCCCACTTTGATGCTCCAAAGGGGCAATAAAACATTCAAAGGGGCCATTCAAACCCCCCAGGCAGCTCAAAGGGCCCCGTATAAGCCCCAGACGTGCTCCATCCCCCCCAAAAGTGGCCCAATGGGCCCATCTCAAACACATTCATTCCCCCACATCTCTTCCATTTTTTTTTTTTAAATTTTTTTTACCATAGATAGTAACACTTGCTGACATACTCTCCCATTCATATGCTAACAGATTCCGCACAAATCACCAACTTGACTTCAACAATCAACAATGTCTTCACATCAGACCTGTGAACTAGGACGTGAGATTCATTCCTTTATTTTGTGTATAATATAAGTAGCTGGCTCACTCCCACCCACCCTCCCACCATTACACAGGTTTGGATCTCTGGGAAAAATGCACAGAGCTGGCGCGGCACCCTGCGTTGAAACCAGATGAACGTGAAAACCTGGAGAATTGGGCCTCTAAAATAAAGGCTGAATACGAGCAGTCAGACGATGAGAATGAACAGGTCTCCAGAACCCCGGCCCCGGCTAAAAACACCTTAGGCGCCACTAGGCCTGCTCCACCCCAGTCCCACCCCCGCCCTGAATTTGCAACCAACTCAATGGCATACTTATATGCACCCACTCCTGATCACCTACCTCCAGCAACCAACCCAATCCCCACCCTCAATCAATTTGAAAACCAATTCAACAAGGATGTTCAATATGGCCAGCCCAACACAACAAACCCAGCTGATGGATCCCCACGTCGAAGCGGAGAGATGCGGACAGATGTCGAAGGCCACAAGACAACCCTCAACACCTTTGGCCAGTCTGTCCTTCAAGGCGTACAAAGGGACCAAGCACTCATTGGCCAGAAGTCCTCCAAAGCCCCCAATGCGGACGGGAGACGAGAAACTAACAATACAGCCATCCGGGACAGCTCTGAAGACCCTGACGCAGAGGGGGAAACAGATGACTCTGAAGATGGTGCAGAAGACCAGCAAGTCCTCCAACAATTCCTTCATGGACGTCCCAAACCTACCTTCCACCAGGAGCCAGTCCATGAACCGGTGCCACAACAAACCCGATATCGCTATGACATGGTACGAATTGAAGATCCTACGGTTGAAGACCCGACGAGCAAAAAGGCGCGCCTGGACAACTCTGCTTCTTCTTCTAAAAATACAGGCCCCATGTATAATTTCTTCACCCCTCATCCCACCTCTCACGAATTCATCACTGCGCAATCACTGCAAGGCCTCAGAATTCCACGGAACCCCCCTGTTGCTGGGCCATCAACAGTCAAGCCACCTACCCAAAGACCACCGGGCGAATCAATTCCTCCTCCCCCGGTCCTGACGCCTCCTGGTAAGTCACTCCCCATTGCTTATGCACACCCATCTTGTAATTAACATCCCTCCTTTGCGCACAGCTATGGGTCTATTTATCCCTGGCCCAATGCTTCCAAAAGCATTGGCAGATGATTTGAATGAAAATTTGGCGGGTGGAATTGTGTGGTCACACCGTTCAGCCGAGAAAATGATTGAAAACATAGTATTCATCCTCACACACCTCCCCTCAATGGTCACACCACATCCAACGATGCCACAGGAGTTCAGCCGAGTTGTTTGGAGGGAAGTGGATACACTTCTGAAGGCATGCAAATCTGGTAAATACTCACTTTTTTTCTCACTTGTTCATACATCACAAAGGCTGATATTTGTGTGGTATGCAGAGAGAATTCTTAACCCCACTCAACCTGGTGCTCTCTCTCTGATAACTCCTGAAGTTGTCAACATGGCACAGCTCGAGGCTTCCCAGGAGAACCGGAAGGCGCCGCTGTCCAAACGTGTCCAGACCCACACACTTGCGGCGAATCTGGCCTCATACTTCTCTCCAAGTGACCACGCTTATCTCCGGCTTAAAAGTGCTTTGCAAGACTGCTGGGCCCTTCGACACATGGAGCAACAGGGCAGTGAATGGCAGCCTCTCCCCCTGGACGAATCTTTGGTGCATACTGCCCATCTTGCATTCCAACGAACTTATGAAAACCTTGGAAGTCACGCAAAGGATGGATCAAGCCCCCAACCAAACACCTCCGGTCTCAAGGTCCTTGGTCTATACTTCACGGGGGCTATGTCAGCCTTGTGTTACATCTGCGGGCTCCAGGCACCAACAAGACCAAAGTATAAAAAGCTTGATGAGTGGTCAACATCAAATACGCGGGAGCAAATGCGGAGGTTGCATTCCTAGAGACGATAAGCGAGCAACCTCAGTTTGGCCTTCGACAGAGAGCTTCTTGTGGATGACTACATGTTCCAGATCGATTGGACCATGATTGTGCTCAATCGTCTTTCGGCATCGGAGTTCCCATGGTGCATCCTTGAGTTTTACTGAAGTCGGTTTGTGGCCGGATATTTTGAAGCAGCACCCCAGTCGCTTATTCCTAGACTCTCGAAACCGGATAGCATCAACTGAGGTTTGGTCTTCCCCGGCAACTGTGCATGCAAAGTAGATGTTCTTGTCCCTCTTGGAAGCACAAACTTTCAGAGCGTAACCATGCTCGTGGGCCCATGTGGTGACAAAGTGTTTGAGATCAGTGACACATGTGAAAAGGAATTCGGGTGGTGCATCCATTGCATCTGGAAACACAAGCAGTTCAGCCAGTCTGCCTCAAGTGGGCGAATTAAGAAACTAGAAGAACTTACTGCCAACTGAATAATCATAAGATTGTACATCTTCAGATTTCATCAACACTTTATGCGGTTGATTGGCAGCGGGTAACATTGCGGGGGCCAGCGGTGAACGTCCTAAAGGATTGAGCGGGTATACTGGAAGATTGACTAGGTAAACATTAGGTCTTGGTAAGATGAAAACAAGGTGGAGAAATATTTGAAGACTCACCTTCAGCCACAGTTTGAGGGACTTGAGGGCTGAAAGTTGCAGGGGGAAACGGTTGAGGGCTGGGTGGTGCAGGGTGATACCTGCCGGGAGATGTAGGCGTGACGCTTGGGTATTTTACTGGGAGATTGTGCAGGTAAACATTAGTTCTTGGTAAGATGAAAACAAAGTGGAGAAATATTTGAAGACTCACCTTCAGCCACAGTTTGAGGGACTTGAGGGCTGAAATTTGCTCGGGGAAATACTTGAGGGCTGGGTGATGCAGGTTGATATCCGCCGGGAGATGTAGGCATGGCCCTTGGGTATTTGACTGGGAGATTGAGTAGGTAAACATTAGTTCTTGTTAATATGAAAACAAAGTGGAGAAGTATTTGAAGACTCACCTTCAGCCACATTTTGAGGGTCTTGAGGGCTGAAATTTCCTTGGGGAAACTGTTGAGGACTTGGTTGTGCAGGTGGCCAAATTTGAGGGCTAAATGGCGCAGAGGAGGTTATTTCCCCCAGAGATGGCTGCATATCTTGCATGACGGGTATGGAAGGGACTTGATTTGTCTGCGGCGGAGCGGGCACTGATGGTTGGCCAACGGGGAAATTGTGTGAGGTTGGCAGGCCTTGGAAGTGAGTGGGTCCAAGAGTGAATGGGTTGGCCGGGTGGGACGATGGTTGGGGTCCCGGCTGCCAGTAGTTTGAGATTTGTGGTGCTTGATGGGATTGCGGAAACAGATGGGATGGTGGGGCTTGAGTTATATGAGGTGGTGCGTAGAGGGCTGGCTGAGCCAGATAGGATGGTTGGGCTGGATCAAGCTGATAGGTAGAGGCTGGAGGTCGATTGTGACAGTGGGTGAATTGAGGCAATTGTACCTCATATGGGCGGAACACAGGCTGCGCTACTGGGTGGGCTGGGGGCCCAGGGTTTGGCTGGATTGCCAGTCTGTAGTTGTTGTCATTGAAGCTGTAGGTGGCTGGGTGGGCTGAGGGGACAGTAAGGGGCTGGGGGGCTTGGCCATATTGGTTGCTTGGGTAGCCATAGTTTGTTGGTAGGTGGCCTGATTGATTGATTGGAGCTGCAGGTTGGCCAAGCACGTGTGGATTTCCATACGCAGAGGGTTGATTTTGATACATGTTGCCAAGTGGGGCGTGCGGGTGATGGTTGGGGTCAACCTCGTAGAATCCGTATGGGCGTGGAGGCTGATTGGTTGCGGAGTTGTAATCACCGGTGTGTGACATCTTTTGCTGCTGATTTGGTGATTTGTGCGGAATCTGTTTGCATTTGAATGGGAGAGTTTGTCAGCACGTGTTACTATATTTACGGTGAAAAAAAAATGGAAATAGGAAGAGATGTGTTTGAGATGGGCCACTTTTGGGGGGGATGGTGTGCGTCTGGGGCTTATACGGGGCCCTTTGAGCTGCCTGGGGGGTTTGAATGGCCCCTTTGAATGTTTTATTGCCCCTTTGGAGCATCAAAGTGGGCCTGTGGGCCCACTGGAGGTGATGGGCAGAGGCGGGCCCCTTCTTATGGCCATTGGGCCCTGTCATTGGGCCAGTTGGGTCTTGGAGAGGGCCCTGGGCCTGTGGGCTATTTTTCTCCCACAAAATTAAACCCCAAAAAATCCCTTTATTTTGGTTTTTTTGGGGTTTTTTTCTCATTTTTTGGTTTCTCATTTTTTGATTTTTTCCTCTTTTTTTTTTTTGGTTTTTTTTTTTTTTTTTTTTTTTTGATTTTTTTTTTTTTTTTTTTTTTTTTTTTTTTTTTTTTTTTTTTTGATTTTTTTTTTGATTTTTTTTTTTTTTTTTTTTTTTTTTTTTTTTTTTTTTTTTTTCGGATTTTCAGACTCACCGCTTTGGTTGATCGAGTCGGAGAGCGGGGTTTGTTGTGGTTCTGGTTGAAAAAACCAGGACCATGAGCGAGCCCCAGTCCGGAAACAGACTCGGGCTCGCTCACGTAATCGAATGGCCCCTGCCATTCGATTACGTGAGCGGGGGGTGTGTATATCCCATACCCCCCGCTCACGTAATCGAATGGCAGGGGCCATTCGATTACGTGAGCGTGTGGGCCCCGCACGCCAAACAATTGGCGTGCGGTTCCCACACGCCAATTTTCGTTGGCGTGCGGGGCCCACACGCCAAAAAAAAAGGCGTGTGGGAACCGCACGCCATTTTTGGCGTGTGGGTCTCACACGCCCTTTTTTTTTGGCGTGTAGACCCTACACGCCAAAAAAAAAGGGCGTGTGGGCCCGCACGCCAAAAAAAAATGGCGTGCGGGCTGGCGTTGGCGTGCGCGCTTGGCGTGCGTCTATCAACGCCCATTATAATCATCTTGGAATTAAAATATGCATTTAAATTCATCATAGATATATTTTCAGAACGGTGCTTTCATATTTGTGTATTATAGACAGGTTCTTGCTAAGTTTACATTTACTCATTATTCGATTTTTCCTGGAAGCTGAATGCATGCTGCTTCACACCCCAACTTGATGTACATAACTCATGAATGTTTACTCTTCAGAATTTTTTTTTGTGTTGTTTTTCTGAGTTCAAACTCATTATTTTGGGTATGGATGGTTGAAGTTTATTCTGATCAGTAACCATACAACTAGTTCTGGTTGAGAATACTGGATATTTTTTATTAACATGATACGCAAATAATAATCAAAATTTAATTGATATAAAAGACCCCTTCTCAATCAAGCCAAATTCCATGACAGCTGTTTTTATTTTTGACTGAAATTTACCCTCATGAATTATTGTACGCTCTGGAAGTTGTAAGTGATTGTTAATATCATTGTTTCAATATTGAACATCATCAGGATTTACCCAGATACAAAAATTTGATTTCATCAATCCTTGTCAAGATCATTCAAAATCTATAAGATCGAACATGCACACATACCATGTGACCTAGAAGATTGAGAATACCAAGCACACTGAAGAACAGGGTATGAATCTTCATAAATCAGGGTTCTAACTTGAATACATTTTTCACATTAAATTGATTGATGAACTAGAATATGTATGTATATTCTCATGGGAATGGTTACTCAGCAGAGTTACAAATAACCTGAATCAAAAAATATGTCCTTAGAATACAGTTTGAATTTATTTATTTGTTTTAATTCATATACATGAAGCTCTTCATCTGAATTTGGTCATTCCTCAAGGTTTGGAGGATTTTACTTGTAACAAATTATTAATTAAATATATGTAAATACTTCAACTTTGGAGCAGTCGTGTGAATGCAAGATACCACATTGATACATTCGGTTACAGTGGGGGATACAGTCTAGATACAGTGTTGATATGTTGAGGATAGGTAAGAGATAAGCGAAGGCACCTCCATAGAGGTGCCAAATTTTTCTTCCTGGTGTAGGGGTGTATGTTTTGAGACAACAGAAATTGAATTCTGTAGGCGATTTTGACTTTTTTTTATGATAATGAGAATCAGAAAAGGATACAGGACACTTGGCCAGGAATCAGAAAAGGTACTGGGAATACTGCCAGCGGATCAAATAAATTGATGGAATATCTTGTGGATCAGAGCAAGTCCCATGCCCTCCAATCCTCCAAGTTCAGCTTGAACTTGGACTCTAGAGGATTGAAATGTCACAGACATGTCATCAAATCCCTAACTACGTGCAAACTAGAGAGAAAGGAAAGATAAGAGGAAATAAACTGTAACAAAAAAAAACCATAAAACCCACATGTTTATATGTGGTAGGACCATGAAATCTTGAAGAAATAAAACACAAAGAAGGAAAATAGACAATAAATAAATCAATAAATCAATAAACTGAACACCCACTGAAAACACATGTAAATCAGATAAATGATAATAATGAAAATATGAGAGAAATCAAAATCTAATGTAATATAAATCAGAGAAAAGAAATTGTTGAGCTTGATGAGGATCCTGAACTGAGCTCTGTGAGGCTTGAATACTGAAGAGAGTAAATATGAAAATCTTGAGTTCTTGGGATTCTGCAGAAATTGTTATATTGAGGGTTCTTCTGAATCATTAGATATATTGATCTTGAGGCCCTGTACCATAAATTTCACCACACCAGTCAACAAGGCCATACAAGCCTCTTTGACCGGAGAAATCCCTCCAGTCAAGGAGGTAGTATGGCCTCTTGCACTGGATGAAGTCCCTCTGGTCAAAGAGGCCATAAAACCTCTGTGACTCAAGCAACTTGCTCCAGTCAAAGATGGTTGTGTGGCTTCTTTGACTGGAGGAAATCCCTCAGGTCAAAGAGGCCATACAACCTCTTTACAAGCCTCTTAAGTCAAAGGGAATTCCTGCGGTCAAAGAGTCCATACAAGCCTCTTTGACTGGAGGGACTTCCTGTGGTCAAATATGCAATACAGGCCTCTTTGACCAGATGGATTTCCTCTGGTAGAGGTGTGCAACCCTGCATGCCCTTCTTATATGGATAGGTATAATGTATCCCATACCTATACATATATGAAGGGTGTGCAGGGTTTCATGCCCTTCCCAGGAGGCATGCAGATCACACACCCCTCCTGGGAAGGGTGTGCCCCTGGTGTGGGCATGCTGCCAGTTTTTATCAACAGTGTAATGACTAGAGTATTACTTTCCGGAGCAGCTTTAGGAAATATTCCTGAATGATTCACAGACTAGCTAACAATCAAATAACAGCTTTGTCTCACAAAGAAAGGTAATAATAATGATTGCATTTGATTTAATTTATTAAAGATTGATAGTTATAAGAATAACAAAATATTGTGATGGAGAGAAAACAACTTAGATGCGCATAAGATAAGGGTATTTATAATCTAACACAAAACTTATTTTCATGAGTTACAATCTTTTGAGTTGCCTTGTAGCCCAATGTAATCCTAGGAGATAATTCTAGTTAAATCCTTGGAACTACACACTAATCTTCTTTCAGAAATATCCTTTCTCTTTATTTTCTTGTTTGGGAATCCTACCGCTTATTACATAATCTCCATTACGAAACTCTGATCCTTACAAATATGCATTACCTTGTACCTGTAAGTAGAAGTGGAATTCAAAGATTATTTGTTTGGTGAAAAGAAATCAAAAAAATTTTGGGTGATCTAGGGATATCTTTCAACGGTATCCATCTGTCATAAGCTGGAGTTGAGTTTTTCCAGCGAATCAGATATTCGTCTGAGCCTCTTCTGCGTGTTTGATAGTCCAAAACTTCTCCAAAAAATTCCCAATTTAGATTTGAAGTTGGAGTGGAGTGTTCATTTGGCTGTGTTATGTCTATAGCTCGAAACGGATTAGTAGACGGGTCCTTGTACGGTGTTGATAATGAAACATTAAAAACCGGGTGAAGCCTTGGATAATTTTCTGCAATATCCAATTCTACCGCTCTCTCTCCGACCATTCTGATTACTTTGAATGCACTGCCAGCATAATTGCCTAGGATGAAGTCATCCCAGTTAAACTGGGATGCACTCAACCAATTTAAATTTGGTTTAAATAAACTGATGAAATATAAATCCAAGGGACCCCCCTTGGTTTTATATTTCACTGGTTGAGGTCAACCTACTTTAAATTGGTTTTTTTGCATCCTAGTTTAACTGGGATGAACTCAACCTAGGCAATTATGCTGGCAGTGATGGCCCTAGATGTTTAAAATCTAGTTTTGAGTTTGGACGGCGAGTTTCAATATTCTTTTGGGAAATCAATACCTGTTCTCCCGGGGAGAATATTGGTGTATCTCTTTGTCTTTTGTTATAATAGTGATCCTGTTTCTCTTTTGCATGTTGTAGAGAAGTTGATGCTCTATCTTGAATCTGCTGCAGATCTTGGATTAGCTTATTGACTTGTGCTCTTCCAGAAACATTAGTGATTGTGTTAAAACGCAGGTGATAACCAGGAACAAAAAAAAACGGGGATACTCCTGAAGAGGTGGAGTGTAAGTTATTAATGGAAAATTCCGCTATGTCTAACTTATCTGACCAATCTGTTTGGTTATAGTTCACAAAATGTCGTAAATAATCTTCGAGTACTTGATTCATCTTCTCCGTTTGTCCGTCTGTTTGAGGATGATAAGCCGTAGAAGTAGCTGGATCAATATTGAGAGATTTCAAAAACGCCCTCCAGAATGCGCTAGTGAATGTTGCTCCTCTGTCTGAGACTATTCAATCGGGAAGTCCATGAAGTCTAAAGACTTCTTGCCTAAATACCTTGGCTAATTCCAACGCTGTCATGGATTCTCTGCAAGTAATAAAGTGAGTTGCCTTGCTAAGATGATCTATTATCACTAATATGGAGTCAATTTTTTTTGATTTGGGTAGTTTCACTATAAAATCTATTCCTATTACACTCCAAGGTTGTGTAGGGATGGGTAGCAATTGTAAGGTTCCTGTTGGGGCTTGTTGTGAAAATCTGACTCTCTGACATGAATCACAGGAAGAGACAAATACAATAACATCCTTTCTGATTGAAGGCCAATCAAACGTTCTTAATAGTAGTGACAGAGTTCTGGCTATGCCAGGGTGCCCTACCATAGGTCCATCATGATATGTTTTGATGATAATGGTGCGCAATGACTGTGGAACAAAAACACGGTGTCGGAACCAATAAAATTCATCCTCTAAATGGTAAAGTGCCTTCTCGGCTTTTGAAAGATGGAGATATGCTTCCGTTAATTTTTCTTTAAATATGGATGAAACCGGTTGGAAGTATGAATTGTGTTTGGATAAAGAATGATCCCTTGTTTCAATAGATGAAATGAAAAATCGTGAGGCTAAAGAGTTGGGTGCTAAATGAGAAGGGATATTATCATAATCTGGTCGACGACTTGGGGCGTCAGCTGGGGTAGAAGGACCAGAAATATGAATGAGTTTAAAATTAAACAAATCCAGAAATCCCAACCATCTGGCCTGTTTAGGTGATAATGTTGTAGCTGTAATAAAATATTTGAGATTTGCATGGTCAGAAAAAACCAATACTGGTTTTGAAGTACCTGCTAGCCATGTACACCATTCTTTGAATGCTGTGACTACCGCCAAGAGTTCGAGATCGTAGATAGACCAATGTCTTTCCTGTTCTGTTAGTTTTTGTGAGAAAAAACTAACCGGATGCATCTTGCCTAACTTATCCGGTTGACTGAGCACTCCCGCGATTGCAAAGCCTGAACTGTCAACGTGTACTACTCTGTCAGCATCAAACAAAAAGTGTGATAATAGAGGTGCAGTTGAAAATGCTTCTAGCAATTTCTGGAATGAGCGAAGTGGTCCGGGTAATTTCATTGATTCGGACTGGAAACTTGACTCCTTTGTTAGCTGCGTAAGCTCCCCTGCTATATCTGAAAAGTGAGGAATAAAATGTCAATAAAAATTGCAAAATCCTAAGAAACGTCGTAATCCTCGAAGAGTCTCAGGTAGAGGCCATTGTAAAATGGTGTCTAATTTTCTTGGATCCATCCTAAGACCTTCGGATGTGACTATGAAACCTAAAAATTGTACCTCAGTTTGAAAAAACTGGCACTTCTTCAGTGAAGCTTCAAGGGAAAACTCTTGAAGCTTGCTTAATATAGACTTGAGGTGATTTACGTGGTCCTCTTTGGTTTTGGAGAAAATTAGTATATCGTCTATGTAGACAAAACAACAAATGTCTATTTACTCTCGTAATACATACTGGATGAAGCACTGGAAAGTTGCTGGCGCGTTGGCCAAACCGAAAGGCATGACTGTATATTCAAAAAGTCCCCATGGGGTCCTAAAATCTGTTAGATACTCCTGTCCTGGGGTAACTCTTAATAAATTGAATGCAGATTTCAGATCTATTTTTGATAAACATTTGCATCCCGCCAAATTGTTTAATAAGAGTGATAGAACAGGAATGGGATAACTATCACGAACAGTGATAGCATTCAAACCTCTGTAGTCAACACACGGGCGATCATCTTTGCCTTCTGTTTTGACAAAGAATATAGGAGCTGCCGCCGGTGAGGATGATAATCGGATAAATCCCTTACTTAGATTTTCGTCGATGTACTCACGCAATTGTTGTCGCTCATTCTTGCTAAGGTTGTACAATCCTCCAAATGGGGGAGTACAGCCCTCTTTAATTTGAATCTTCAAATCAAATTGGGGACGAACTGGTGGCAAGGACAAGAGACTGGCTACAGTGAAAACATCAGAGAAAGAACGAAGTGTAGAAGGGAGAGACAATATTTCTTCTGGTTTAAGGGTGAGATTATTAGTGGTAGGTGAGGTGTTCAGTGAATTGTGAATTGACTGTGATAGGAAATGAAGGGATACGATTACTATTAGAGGAAAATACAAGTTGGCCCCTTGGTCCACCGACCCAAGCCAGATTTGCTTTGAGCCAAGGGATGCCTAAAATAACATCAACAGAAGATAAAGAGATAACATGAAAACAAATGGGTGTTGTCCTTGTCGTGCTGTGAGAGTCGGAGCTGATCATTTGGCCACGCCAGTAGTGTGTAACATCTCCTGAGGCTGCTGGGGATCCATCAAAACTCCTACACGAAAAAGGGGATGATAGAGGTGTTAGAAGAAGGTTGTTTGTTCTCACAAATTGGCTGCTAATGAATGATCCGCCAGCCCCTGAGTCAACGAGTGCCATGGCAGTGATTGGGGGGGAATTAGATTGGAAAAGTTGTACTGGAATAACTAATTGAGAAGGTGCTGTGTTTTGGGGAAATTGGGGAATGGTAGAGGGATTAATGGTGCATATAGGCAAATAATGCTTGCCTTCTTCAATTGGGTACCCATTCTCGTTGAAATCAAAAATCATTCGGTCCATTTGGGAGGTTGGGTTGAAGTGGTCCCAACTTTCATTGAATGGAGCTGGGTTGATTGCCGATATTTGAACTTGATCTATGGACTGAGTTCAAGAATTGAGCTTGGTGAATAGATCGACTTTCTCCTTCATTGATACTTCGGTGTTTGGACATGACCAATTGGTGATATGGCTAGAGTCATAAGTCTTGTGGCAACACTGACAAAGTTTATTTTTTACACATAGAGAACAATAGAGAGGAAAAGAAAAACCCAAAATTGTATTTATGGCATCAATGTCCATTGGAGTTGATTGCTGGGGTTTTGGAGGAGGGAGTTGGGGTTCATATTCAGGTCGTCAAATGTTCATATTGCCTCAAAGTTGGTTGAGTTTGTCAAGGATGTTTGAAGCAAGAATTGCTAAGTCCTGTTTCTGTTGAAGAGTGCTTGAAGATTTCCAAGAGTCCTTGACGATAGCGATTTTGAGAATCCTTGGGTTGAGGGCTGGTTTATACAAATCACAATGGCTCTCCTCAGTGAGATCTACTGCGTATACAAGGGAACTAAAAAGAGAATTAAATACATCAAGGGACATGTTGCCCTGTTTACAACTATACAATGCGCACTTAGCGGCTTCTACGCTATTTCTGTCAGCAAACATTTCTTCTAATTTCGATAAGAATGAGCGGACAGAAATAAGACAAGGAAGAACATAAGGATCCTCGGCGGAAGCGGAATGAGTGTTGAGATCTTGAGCTCTGGAATTCTCCATCAGTATTGATATCCACCAGCTATAGGAAGGGGTAGTAAGGGGAAATTGGACAGTTGGAAGCGCTTGGACAGGTTGTTGGAAGGGCTGGATGGACACTGGGCAATTTCAGGGGAGTAAAGAGGGGCTAAAGAATAGATACTAAGACCTTACCAGACATAATAACAATAGTGGAGCTATGGTGATATGTGGGTAAGAATTGTAGTATATATATTGAAGCATGAGGAATCAAAATACAGGGGAAAGAAGGGCTCCTTAAACGCCTTTCTGGAGTCCTTATGGCGAAACACAGGATGTATTTTTGGCTATGGTAAAAATAAAAGGAAGGGTTTAAGATTTAATATAAATGGATGTAGTTATTTATCAAATTTCTATATGTACAGGCTGTCTACTATTGGTACAGTCTGTTTATTTTCCATTGTTAGCATCTTGAGGGGCGTTGATAAATGCATGCCAACGCCAACCCGCACGCCAATTTTTTTGGCGTGCGGGGCCTACACGCCATTTTTTTTTGGCGTGTAGGGTCTACACGCCAAAAAAAAAGGGTGTGTGAGACCCACACGCCAAAAATGGCGTGCGGGTCTCACACGCTCTTTTTTTTTGGCGTGTAGGCCCCGCACGCCAATTGTTTTTGGCGTGCGGGTCCCACACGCCAGGCGTGCGGATCCCCCCTCGCTCACGTAATCGAATGGGAGGGCCCATTTGATTACGTGAGCGAGCCGGCTGACGAGGTGATACAACCTCGTCAGCCGGGAGGAAGTCCTCCCGGCCGACAAGGCTATACAACCTCGTCAGCCAGGAGGACTTCCTCCTGGCTGACGAGGTTGTATAACCTCGTCAGCCGGGAGGAAGTCCTCCTGGCTGACGAGGTTATACAACCTCGTCAGCCAGGATGACTTCCTCCTGGCCGACGAGGTTGTATAACCTCGTCGGCCAGGAGGAAGTCCTCCCAGCCGATGAGGCTATACAACCTCGTCGGCCAGGAGGACTTCCTCCTGGCTGACGAGGTTGTATAACCTCGTCAGCCGGGAGGAAGTCCTCCCGGCTGACAAGGCTATACAACCGCGTCGGCCAGGAGGACTTCCTCCTGGCCGACAAGGTTGTATAGCCTCGTCGGCCGGGAGGAAGTCCTCCCGGCTGACGAGGTTGTATAACCTCGTCAGCCGGCCCGCTCACGTAATTGAATGGGCCCTCCCATTTGATTACGTGAGCGGGATCCCCCCACACACCAAACAATTGGCGTGCGGGGCCCACACGCCAATTTTATTTGGCGTGCGGGGCCCACACGCCAAAAGAAATTGGTGTGTGGGAACCACACGCCATTTTTGGCGTGTGGGTCTCACACGCCAATTTATTTTGGCGTGTAGACCCTACACGCCAATTTTTTTTGGCGTGTAGGCCCCGCACGCCAAAAAACATTGCCGTGCGGGTTGGCGTTGGCGTGCGTGCTTGGCGTGCGTTTATCAACACCCCATCTTGAGGCGCTTCTGAACCTCTGAAAAGGTTTATTAGATGCATTTATCAAAGTTTTCAATGACATGTCAAAATGCATTGATTAAATGTCATATGTACTTGTTGATCACATTTGTCAGAGTGTAAGTGCTCTGTATTGTGTACAATGTGAAAATATTTCTATTTATTTTTTCTGGGGGCGCTTCAAGAGCTTCTTGTTTAATCCCTGTCATGCATTTAATCCCTGTCATGCAGGCTCTTTGGGAATGCATGACTGCAGAGATCTGTCAACAGACATTTTCCCACTAAGGATGTATTTACATTTATTTTGAACAGTAGTTCAATTTTTATTTTCCAAGGTTCTCATGTTTTTTCCTTTTCGTTTTTCGTCGTATTTGTTCCTCCGACTCATTCTTAGTGTGGTTTGTATTTAATTTAATAATATAGTCTTGTCACTATTATTGTATACGTATTTAAATTGCATCATTTCTATTATATGTATTTATATTACACTGTTCTTATTCAAATAAATTATTATTCTGTGGTTTTGTATATGTATTTACTATTCTTATTCTATGTTTTAATATCTAATAATTGTTTCAGCGCTTAGTAGTAATATTCTTTTAAGTTATTTTACTACTAGCAGTTTTAAGTTTTCTGGGGTACTTTTGCCGAAGTACCCTAGGTTATTTTACACGCTCTTCAAGATTATGTAACAATATTTTCACTTATTTAATTAATTATTAAGATATTCATTGTTTTATATTTATTATTGTATTTATCTATTTATTACAAGTACATAGCCCCCAATTTTGGGGGGAGGGACTTGTAGAAAGACACGGATCGACGCCAAGATCCGTGATCCGTGTCATGCAACCTAACGGGCCGACGTCGACCCGTTAGGTTGCATCAATTGAACCTGTACACTCGGTACAGGTTTTGTTTGGCTCCAGGAGCCTATTCTTTTAGTTCTATAGTAGATTATGTTACTATGTAATAATGTATTTATTATTTACATATTGCTTTTTTATGTTATTTTATCTTATTATTATTCATTTATTAACTTTTATTAAATGAGTAATAATATATTTTTTATTGTATTTTTTATTTTTTTTCTAGTCAGTTTGTCTCGACTGAACTAGTAGCAAGCTGACACATTTCCCCGGTTGGTTTAAAGTCTCAAAAGCTCACTGGAATTGTGTGGGTGGTGGGATGGAGGAAATCCTATGAAGGTCTTGGAAAATTGGAAAATATTGAAATCAAGCAACAATTGCTGCTAATCCAGTTTGATTCAAGAATCTCATGAAGGAATCACTCAGGGCTGGTGAAGTTGTCTGGAAGAAACTCCATGGGTTTGGTAATTTTTCAGTAAAAATGAACCATGAATTTATTAAACAATTGAACATCCCCTCCTTTTGTGATAAAAACTTTCCCAAAGTCCCAGATGATTCATCACCTTTTGCCAATGCTTTCAACTTGACATTTTCTTCTCATGATTTCTATAATTGCCACCATGTTGATAGTGGTCATGCACCTGAGCTTCCATTAGAATTTTCCTTAGTTATTCCGTCCAAAATTACAGGTGGGATTGCAACTGAGGGCTATGATGTAGAAAATGGCCAATTTATCTTTAGAGATATTAGAGTAGCACTTGATTTCTAATCAAAAAAATATTAGTATAATTATCTTCAGAGAACAAGAATATGTGCATGGTAATCTATTACCATATGAACCTACTAGTTATACTAAATTAGGAATTTCTTTACAGGTAGCTACCAAGGCATGTAAAACATGCCAAAAATCAATTCCAGGTCAATAGGGGGTATCAAATATGACAAAATCCACCATTAAAACCCATTGATTAGAAATTGCCAAATCCACAATTTCTAATCAACGGGTTTTCAAAAAGGGGTAGCTAAAAACCGAACGGATTTTGAAAATGAAAAACCCTGGCTTTCCATCCAAATCCTTCATTTCCAAAATAACCCAATTAAATCACATCTCTCATCAGCTCACGCTGCACCGTTCAATCCATTTCCTCTTGTCAAACCAAGCAAACATCACACCTCACCTCAACCAATCATGCAACAAGCACCCTCTCAACACAAGCAACTATTTCAAGCGGCCAACTTTGCTGCAACAGTATTGATTTTCGACTCAGATAACAAAGACTCAGGTCTTGAAGATTTCTACCGTTATTTTTGATCAAAATTCCAGAAACGATACCTCAATGCCAGAGGCACCACTACACAATTCCATCCTTGATATGACCTTTCAATCATTCAAGAACTTACTCAATCATGCTTCCTCCAGCTTTTTCAAATGCCGTTCCCATGTTTCCTCAATCTTCTTCAACTGATTGAGTCAAATCCAATCTTTCACAACTCCTCTCAGAATCCTCAATGAGACCCATCAGTCCAACTTGCTATTGCTATGTGCCGTCTTGGATCAAACAGAAACGGTGCTGCGGTTTTCAGACTCAAGAATCTCTTCCAAGTTGGCTATGGAACGATCAACCTTTACACATGCTGGGTGATCAAGATTCTTTATCAAATGCGCTCGCACTTGGTATCATGGCCGACTCAAGAAGAACGTATGGAATCATCTCAGGTCATGCAAGATGAAGGCTTGCCTAGATGTGTTGGCTTTGTTGATGGACCAACCATTCCACTGAGTCAAAAGCCTCCAGTGGACGGTAACCACTACTGGGATTGAAAAAAACGGTTGGATTGTTTGCATTGGTTCCACTATTTTACCAATTCTGAGCTGATGTGTTGTTTGCTTTCAAAACAGTTACTCTATTTTGGTCACTCTTGTTTGTGACATAAAAAAAATTTTCATATCTTACCTTGCAGGCTACCCAGGATCCTGTCACAATTGTTATGTCTTCTCTAATATGAAGCTTGCTCAAAATCCAGAACGATTCTTTGACCAACACCAATTCCTCCTGGCCAACTCTGCTTATTCAAGTGATCAACATACTGTTCCAGCCTACAAAGGTTCTGATTTTCTTATACCTGATAATGTGGATTTCAATTACCATCTAGCCCAATCAAGAGTACGAATTGAACATGCCATTGGTATTCGAAAGGGACAATTTGCCAGTTTGCGAGAAC
Organism: Puccinia hordei; assembly: GCA_007896445.1. Taxonomy (NCBI): domain Eukaryota; kingdom Fungi; phylum Basidiomycota; class Pucciniomycetes; order Pucciniales; family Pucciniaceae; genus Puccinia; species Puccinia hordei. Next base: position 1,083,260 of record RDRW01000054.1, on the reverse strand, counting down.
TTCGATCACAAATCAGGAACCCTTGTGAGATGAAGGCAATGGTCAAGTGGATCATCACCTGCATTGTTCTGCATAATCTTCTAGCCGACCTCAAGGATCAGTGGCTTGAACTTTACAATGAGGAGGAACCAGAAGCAGCCCTGCCCTTGTTGGAAAATGTTGAATCTAGTAACAATGGATTACGTGGACTTTTACGCCCCATAACGCTTGCACTCTTCAACTAAGGTGAATAAAATTCAACATTGACTTGCAGAACAATACACTTCCAGCTTTCTGACTCTTGCTTTTGATTTGGTTTCCTTGCAGTGCCAATTTTTCTTGATTGCTCTGCTTCATTACAGATGATTGTTCTCTTCTCTTCTGGAATGCCAATAAAATCAATAAATCTTTTACACTTATATGTTGGATCAAAATATGTTTTCTTGCCTAAGTAACCACATCTCTACAGGAAAAAGCCACCCACCGGTATTAAAAGAATGCTTCTTCCACTAGCTCAATTTGTTTTAATGTTGCAATTGTGCATGATACACTGTCATGGTAAAATTTCCTCTGATTTTTCAATTCTTCTTTTTAAATTTCACGCTGTTTATTCATTAAAAAATCATCAGGAAAAACTTGGCTTGCTCATGTGCTTTGTGGCTGAAAAAGGTAAGCCAATTAACCCATCATCCCTCCTCTTTGGTGCTCAGATAATTTGCTGACATAAATTCTGTTTATCAATCCCTTCCACAAAGGTGAGTGTGATAAATCTTGTTTTTATTACCTTGACTTTCTTTGGCTGATGCCATCCTGATTTTTTTATTTAGCTCAATAGGTCGCCAACGCTCCTTGAATGAATGTTTTTGGCATCTCTTGTTGCCAACGTTCTTGGCAACAAGAGATGCTCAGGAACGATTAAACAACGGCCCAATTCGATTGAATCAGGCCAAGCCACCTCGTCGTGGGTGATTCAATTGGGCCAAGCCACAGGAGATGGCTGAAACCGCCCAGACGGTTTGGCAGGCCAATTGGGACCTGCCAACGGTTGTCTGCCATTTGTTTCCTTTTTGGCACCTTGGTGAGTTTGTTCTCTTCCCTTATCCAACAATCGTTTCAAGGTGCTAAATTTTAATTGTTAACACACACTCACCTCTCCTCAGACTCTAACTCGGCTGCTGCTGAGGATAACAACAACACCGAGGACTGCTCACCAGGATAACTGCTTAAACGTTTTTGTGAACGACAGGTGAGGATAACCCCTTAATCTTGTGCGTGAACGACAGCTGAGGTTAACCGCCTTATTGGCGGTTAACCTCAGCTGTGGATAGGATAAGAGCTTACTCGTGTGCGTGAATGACAGCCCAGGATAGCGGCGATAACGGCTTATTTGTTTTTGTTAACCGCTTAGTTGTGTGCGTGAATGACAGCTGAGGATAGGATAACAGCTGAACCGCTTAATCGTTTACAACAGCTGAGCATAGGATAACCGCGTACCCGCTTGATTGTTTACGACCGCTGAGGATAGGATAACCGCATAACGGCTTAATCGTTTTTGTGAACAACTTCTGAGTATGAAGGCTGATTGTATCTCTCAAATCGCCGCCAACCTCACTCAAACACCGGCTACCCCTCTCGAGATACCTGGCTTTCAAACCAAAGATGCACGCCAACTCTTCCAGGGTACTACCAATCAGCGCAGCTATCACACACCCAATGATGAAGATGAAGAACGGGCAGCTGCTTCCTCTGGCTCTGACCTCAAAGCTGAGCTTCGTTGTCAGTGCTTGACTTCGGGTACCGCTGTATTGCGTGGCTCTACCTACTCACTCAGTTGGACCAATGGCTGTACAGCCTTCACAGATGGATCCCATGAAGGTTCCTCCGAACACTCTCACCCATCCTCACATCCCTCTCATCGACCCCCGCTCTCCAAGTCACGTTTCAACTCTTGCGCTGCAAGCTCTAATTCCAAGTTTTGCTCAACTGTTTGTCGGAAAGGTAAGTCATCAAGCTCTACTTTCCATAAATCTTGCTAACACAAACGGCTATCTATTTATTCTGCTTTCAGTGAATGGCCAGAAGGTTGGGATGACAATGTTACTACCCTCGCGGATCCCTGTCAATGAAGCCAATTGTCTTGCTTCTCCTGAAGATTTTTCCAGTATCACTGGCAATGATCCTGTGAATTATTCAGGAGTTACTTCCAACGATTCAGCTCGAGCTCAACTTTCACTCTCAATTGCGTCTACTCAAGCAGGAAACGCTACTAAGGAGCCTCAATCTCAAATCTCTCCTACTAATACTCACCCTTGTTTGCCAAGGTTGCCGTTCCGTAGCTCTACATGGGACCCTCCCAGTCTTGATGTTCTCCGTAGACCCACATCGGCCACACACAGCTCCCAATCCCCTGCAACCAACAGTCAGACACTGCCCACCCCCTCCCCAATCCAAGCTGATATGCCACTGACTGTCCAATAATCAAGTACGAACTGTAACGTCCATTGGTGGTGTGCTATTCCTCTTGATCTAGAACAGTCACAGCACATTAGTGAGGAGCAAGGAGGGGATGATTCTCACCACGAGGAGCCGCCGTCACCTTCCGTTTCGACGTACAATTTGGATTCAGACAGCCCCTCCTCAGACGCTGGCTCTACCAATAATGAAAGTAGTGACAAGGACTCAGAATCATCAAATGAATCCTCAAAGAAAGTCAAACGCAGCCGTCAACCTCGCCCACCTACATGCAATGAACACTCCAATCCCAATCCCAACGTGCCTCCTAACATGTCTCAGATGGAATCAAAGTGTTGCGTAATTTGTCAAATCTATTGCCAATGTGATCACTATCGAGAACAAGATATACGTGGAAGCAAAGGGTTCAATGAAGCAGAAGGATCTTGTCTGGCTCTGCAATCACATCTCAGTAAAAGTCAAAGGAAGCGGAAAAAGTACACAGCCGCCACTCGATCTTTTCGCCGTCAAAGGGCCAATGTACATCTTTCTGGCCAGTCCCATATTCCAGTCCACATCTCAATTCCCAATCCAAATGCCAACATCCGATTCTTCAACAAGTCCTTTATCTGCTGGGACAATGGAGCTCGTAAGAACGTTATTGCTGTGGTAAAGTTCCGACCATTCTCAACCATGGATGCAAAACTCAAAGAACAATACCAAAATCTCAGCCAACATCTCATCCAGCAGGCCAAATTCCAAAATTCCAATAAATCCAACGGACCAGCATACTCGGGTGAAATGTACAGTCTGGGATGGCGAAAAGGTGACAAGGCACAATCCCAAATCGGTATAACAGGCATTTCTTCCAAAGTTGCTACAGATCGACACGGTTATGAAGCGCTTCAAAAGGATGTTCCAAAAATCGATAAGTTTCTTGGCCGGTGCTTCCAATCTGTATCCAAACCCCTATTCCGTGAGGTCCAGAAACAACACATTTGACTCAAAGCCCCTCGACTAGCTCCCCAATATTCATCCCACCGCAAAGGATTCACCTCACACCTGTTGTGTACCCTTGGCCAGTTTGCAAACACACCACACCAAGACACCGATGCTTCACCCTTCAGCTTTGTCCTATGGATTCCCATTGAGAAACACACTGGGAAGCTAGTTGAGAATAATCTTCAAGTCACTGGAGGTGAATTTGTCTTTCCAGACAATTCTTGTGGCATCAACTTTGCAGGATTTGATGGTATAGTTGAGTGTGCATGGAAAGCCACTGCTTATTCTCACCTGACTCTTCCCTCAAAAACTGCTCCCAACTCTTCACATACACGAATGGGGTTATCTTGCCAACTGCCCAAGAAAACCCAAAAAGCCATTCAGCTTATTAGAGATGGTCACTATATTAATCATCCAAATAAAAGCAACTGGACTATTAGAGATATGGATGCTATTTTAGATAACTCTTTAAAATATAATCGATAGTTTGCTTTTTTTATTTTCTTTCTAATGTGTAACATGCAATCTTTCAAATGATTTGTTGGGTGCAAACAAAGCCAAAAAAGGTGGACTATTTGAATAAATTTGCCAAGCGTTCAATCTCTTCTGTACTCTTCCCATGAGCCACACACTGATTCACCAGGTCATACTTCTTACCAATGTGCTCCTGACAAGCCAAACATTCCATCTTGGCCATCTCAAACCTTTGGTCCTTATCCTTCTCCTCCCTTTCCCAGTCTAATTTACTCTTGTCTAATTTTATTCCATGTTCCCACTTCTTTTCCTCTAATTTAATTCCATGATCCCACTTCTTCTCCTCAAGTTCAATTGAGTGGTTGAATTTCCTTTCCTCCAACTTGACCCCCTTATTATCGTTGTTGACCTGTTGTTCAAACTTCAACATCTCAAAACTGAGGGTGTCTCGAGCCACTTGTGACTTTCCTAATAAAGAATAAGTTGAAGAAGCATGTCAGTTAAATAACATTGGAACAAGGATTACATCTCCAACTGGCCTTCATCCCTCTTCAACGCATACTCTTCATATTGAGAAAAAGGATTGGGGGTGTTGGGCCCTGAGGTTGATCGGCTCTTAGGATTGATATTGGCACTTTTGGATGCCCTTTGCTTGTCCTTGGGTGTTTGAGTTGGCAACGGTTTACTTGAATTTGCAGGAGAATCCAATGCAGCGTTGTTAGGTGTCAAAGTGGTGCATGATTTGTTTTTCTTCTTCTTGCAGGGTGACTGAGTATCTTCTGGAGCATCAGATGGACAGCAATCCTCTGAATCACTTGTGTCAAGGCCCTTTCTTCGGCAGTGAGGGAATCCACAGCCCTTCAATAGCGCTTAGATGATTTAACCTTTCCACTAGGACAAATACTTGCTTCCTTTCCTTGCTAATGTCAAAAATGGGAAGAAATGGGGCTTGAGCTAATCAATCGAACAACAGTGATTAATTGATCCAATAACAAACCAGGATTGCCGCTTCATTTTCATCTGACGGATTGTCACAAACACTGGCCGGTCCAACTCTTTCCTAAATTATTTAGTGGCAAGGTCAATCGTTTGAAGAAGAAATGGCATAAGTGATAAAAAGAAATTCAAACACACCTCTTCACCGTCCCTGCCTCCTTCAGACCTATTCTCATTTGTTTCTAAAGTGTCCAAGATTGCTGACTAATTCATCACATATAAACAATATTGAACATATTAGCAATTATCAAAAAAGACAATGAAACAACTGATCAATCTTACAACTGGAGCCCTAGAGTTATTGGAATCCACAGATACATTATCTGAGTCATCTTTATCAACATTTTTTTCCAAGTTGTTGGCCTCGGGACCAGAAGAGTCAGAGCTCTCATCACTGTTTTGAGCATTGACTTTGTACAAGGGTGTCACAAACGGTTTCTTACCCATCAGCTGATGCATAGCATGGAAATGTGGACACATTTTTTCAAGCTTCTTGTCAATGGTGATAATTCCTGCCAATCGGTCTTCATCGGTGAGTCCAAAGCCAGTGGAGAGGGATTGGGTATGTGTTTTCTTGTACTTGTCCTTGTAGCTGTTAAAACAATCTTTCATCTGCCTGGCCGTTAGATTGATTTGTGAAGGGGATGGATTTCTCAGATTGATTGCCATAAGCTCGAATCCGTTAATCTTCCCTTTGGCTGGCCTTCCAACCGCCGGTGCCTTACCAGTTCCAAAGCACAAATCGTAATTCTTTTGGATTTTGAGCCAGTCGATGATTATGAGGAAGTCGTCCTTCTTTAGGTGAGCAGAAGTTTTTCTGGTTGTATCATTGTCAGAGAAATTTTGTGCTTGCTTCTTGATGGGTTTCTTCCTGCTTGCTGACGTCTTCGGTATCACTTTTCCTTTTCCGGTGATGAATTTATTCGTTTTTTTGATAGGCATCGTTCTGGGATCAGGGAATGATTGATTAATGTTTTTTCTGCAAGCAAGTTTATAATCAACTAAACTTACCAAATTTTGAGGAAAACTGAAGAACAAGTTTGGGTTTGTGACTGGGTGGAGTTGTATTGGCAACAATTTATTGTTGGTTGGGGTTGAATCGTGGAGGATTATTGATTGTATTGGGGTTGTATATTGCAAGTTTGGATCCTGAGTTGTGATTGGTTGAAATGTGGAGGATCGTGGTTTTTGTAATTATATTGGGGTATTTGTTGTTGATACTTGACACGTCTAGTGCAAATAATGGCATTATTTGGAATTTGTATCCACTGGTTTCATAATTGTGGATTTCGTGAAACCCGTTGATTAGATAATCGTGGATTTGGTCATATTTGATACCCCCTAATAAATGGATGAAGAACCATCTTTTGGTATTTTTTTCTTCATGAAAATCCTGGAAAATCCCAGCTTAACACATAGTAATCCATACTATAAGATTATATCTGAATCTATGTAAATCTTTATGTGATATTTATTAAAAAGACTTATAAATTTGATGATTGTCCTCCAGGGCAAGCCCTTTTTCAAGCACAAACCCCTGGGAACTTTATTCACATGTATTTCTTAGTGAAATAAAGTAATTAAACTGAAATAGATATCATAATATTTTCAGGAATGTGAAATATATGTAGTATCATTTTTATTAAAAATGAACCATTATTCACATCTTACCACAAAAAGAATGATCAATTTACCCTGGTAATGATACTCTGATCACTACTTTCAAAAAGAGTGATCTTAAGAGGGAGGTTTCTTCTCTAAATAAAGAAAAATACCCCCATCAATTTTAACCATACTTTAGATAAATTTTTATAAGCTACCAAGGCGCTCACCTTCTCCTGTAAGCTAGGAGGACTGGCATTTTTTACTTATAACTATCTTATATAGTTAAAATTCTCCAAAATCCATCCCAATTAAAGTAATCCCTTAATTTGATTGGAAGAATCGTGTTCAAGTCTGGTTAGCCCTTCTGTGGAATTATTTCCCAAACAGAAGTCTGGAAGCAGGGTCATAACCTGTTTATCTTTGTACTTAGTTTTCTAAACAAACACCAAAGTAATATTGGATACAGTTTTACCTTTTTATTACACCTTTAAAGTGTAAGACTTTGTAATTCCTTACTGTACATACCACAATAAGTGGAGTAGAGGCCCGTTTTTTGACTCACATCATATAATTATTAATCAGTGACACATTCAAAACTTTCTGGGTTGAAAACAGAGCTTCGGTATAAATTTGACCTGGATATCTATCTTAATTATAAGAATTTTATTTGTTCCAAAGGGTAATATAATTGAATTATACACATCATTCCTTGGTCATCAGGGGGAACTGAAGTGGATACCATGTCACTCTTTCCAATCAATATGTGAAATGGACTCCCAGCCAAAATGAAAAAGAGACTTCCATTCAATCCTGACTTCAAAGCCAATCAGTCTTTTCTCATTTCTGTATTTTAAGAAACAATATTCACATTTAATTTCCTGTTATTTGGGGGTATCAAATCTGCCAAGATCCACCATTAGGGGGTATCAAGTATGACCAAATCCATCATTATCTAATCAACTGGTTTTTAAAATCCACCATTTTTAGAAACCATGGATATATATATGAAATGGTTCAGAATTCTCAAAAATGAAATTTTGTGCAAAAAACTAATCCACTGGTTTTAATTGTGGATTTGGTCATATTTGATGCCCCCTATTAGGGGGTATCAAATATGATCAAATCCACCATTATCTAATCAACTGTTTTTGAAAATCCACCATTTTTAAAAACCATTGATATCTATATACAATGGTTCAGAATTCTCAAAATTGAAATGTTGTGGAAAAAATTGATTCACTGGTTTTGATTGTGGATTTGGTCATATTTGATACCCCCTATTATCTAATCAACTGGTTTTTAAAACCCACCATTTCTAAAAACCATGGATATCTATGTAAAATGGTTGAGAATTCTTGAAAGTGAAAATTTGTGGACAGACTTAATAGGGTATCAAATATGACCAAATCCACCATTATCTAATCAAATGGGTTTGAAAATCCACCATTTTTACAAACTGTGGATATCTATATAAAATGGTTCAGAATTCTCAAAAGTAGAATTTTGTGGAAAAACCTAATTGACTGGTTTCAATTGTGGATTTGTTCATATTTGATACCCCCTAATTCACTGGTTTTAATTGTGGATTTTGTCATGATAGGGGGTATCAAATATGACCAAACCCACAATTAAAACCAGTGAATTAAGTTTTTCCACAAAATTCCAGTTTTGAGAATTCTGAACCCTTTTATCTAGATATCCATGGTTTTTGAAAATGGTGGATTTTCAAAACCAGTTGATTAGATAATAGGGGGTATCAAATATGAGCAAATCCACCATTATCTAATCAACTGGTTTTGAAAATCCACCATTTTTAAAAACCATGAATAGCAATATAAAATGGTTCAGAATTCTCAAAAGTCAAATTTTGTTGAAAAACCTAATTCACTGGTTTTAATTGTGGATTTCGTCATATTTGATACCCCCTAATGGTGGATTTGGTCATATTTGATACCCCCTATTTAGTACCTCCTATTAAATGAAGTTTTTAATTTTTGATGGCTTATTTTTTGAAATAAATACATCCTGATGGATATGTATAACTATTGAAAAATCCTGCAATTAAACTTCCTTCAACCTACACCTGTTTGTGGTGCAAGACTGTTGTTGTGAATTTTAGAATAATTCTTTGGCAACCTGAGAAGATTTTCTACTTAGCTATCTTAACTAGCTTCAACTGAATACAACCTTATTTGAGCACACACCTGATAAGAAAAGAGATAATGAAATAAAACATTAGATATATATATATGGAATAAATGTTGGAGAAAATATATTCATACCTGCAGTATTGCAGATTAAGTGTTTTTGAGATGAGCAATATGGAAGGACACGGAAGACAAATGATCTATACATGAAAAGTAATAAGAGAAATAGATAATAAGAAAAGTTAGTTTTGTGTTGTTGAGTGTTTGATGTTTTGAGAGATTCTTACCAGTCTTTTCTTCACTATAATGTTTTATTTGTGTGTGAAGAAAAGACTGGGTGAGTTGATTGCTTGAGTTTTGATGTTGTCGGCTTTTGAGGTTAGAGCAACTCCAGCAGAGATGGGACTGCACAACTTTTTGCTAAATTTAGCAGGTTGCACGGGAAAACAGGGGTCTAGCAGGCCCGCTACAGGATTCCAATTGATCAAATCCAAGTCCCATCCCTCATCCCAGCTGGCTACCAACCCCAGCCTATAGCGGCTTTTGAAGGCCTCCCAAAAAAGTGAGTCCTGTCCATCCAATGTTTGCCATCCATCCTCTCAACGTCAACACTGATTAAAAATAATCTCTCCAAACAGAAAAACTCTCAAACAAAGATGTATACATATATACATCAATATGGCCAACATTGATCCAAATCTCGACATCCTTGGGCCATCAAACGTGATGGAAATTCTGGTCGGCGGTCGGTGAGACGTAGATGGTTGGTCTGGGTTGGATGGATGGCTATCCACCCCCAGCCCTATCGCCAGTCTACTTTGGCACTGAGGGTGAAAGATCTGAGACAGATCTGTGAAACACCCCTTGGCCCGCTAAAGCCACTTGGGGGGCTGCTGGAGATGCTCTTAGGTTTCGTTTTTCTGCTTTGCAATGTAGTGACAATTGGTTTTGCTGCAAGTTTTCTTTGCGTCAAAATATGGAATAATTCAACAGTTGTCTGGGTCTCTGCAAGCAGCATTTAAAATCTTTGTACTCATTGTGATGGTTCTTTTCAAGATGGAAGGATTTCTAATGGATGCCCCAACTTCATCAAGAAATAATTTCTGGCTCCAAGCTTCCACAAAAAGCACTTGAAGAGGAAAGAATCAAAAATACTTCCCAATCTGGAGCAATCACCAAAAAGTTTTCCCCTGTTGAAATGTTTGGTAACCAGGTTTTCAATCAGATAATAATTTTATGGATGTTACAACAATCATTACCTTGGAATTGTGTTGTAGACCCCTATCTTGAAGCTAAATTCTCCTATTTTCAAGCTGGAGCCAATTTTTGTAAACAAAAGTGGGTGCAAGTTCTGGACAAGTGGTATACTTAGATTGAAAAGAGGCTATGATCAACTGGTTGAAGGTGATTTATCTCATTGAATTCAATTAAATGTAAAACATTATACTTATTTGCCTTTCAAATAAATTTCAACAGGATTCTGAAAGCAAGTTTGGCTTAATACATGATGTTTGGACTAAAAAAGGCAATTAATTTGGATTCATTGGTGTTTCTTTCTATTTTATTGATAAGGATTGGAAGTATCTAGTGCTGCATCTGACTCTCAAGCTAGTTGCCTGGAACCACAAGGGAAGATGACTGGCTGAAACTTTTGTGAATGTATTGAAGAAACATTATTTAAATAATAAGAAAACCAGGCTTTGATTCATCAATGGTGATCTACCAAAAACTTATGTACTTGCCCTTCCCCAATACACAGAATTGTTTTGGAGCTACATGAAAATGTTTATCAAGTGTTTTTGTCATAAATGGCACTGGGTTTCAATGCTGTGTTGAAATAATTGGGCCTTGAACCTCCTCCTCTTCCAAAGTTCAAACAGTAATTCCTTGGAATGTTCAATCTCTCTGCCGGCTGCACCCACCAATACATCTAAAGGGCCATGTAATGTATTGGTTGGCTTGGGTCAACATTGCTGGGGGGGTTTTAAGCAATAAAAACCCTTTTTCAGTTAGTGGGATTCCTTAAAATAATTATAAACCACCCATTGGGAAGAAACCCTCACTAGAATAAAACCTTTAGAAACTTCCAGCAGTGTAAATACAGCATACTCCAGGGTAACTGCAATTGTAACACCATGTGCCTCTATCATACCCTTTCATGTGCAGTGAATGTGCAATGTGCACAGTCACTGTGTATCAAAGCTTTGTTAAAGAAACCTTTGAGAAAGGCTTGATTATCAATAGAAGCTTCCCTGAAGCTTCTGCATTTCAACTCCTGGCAGTTTATTGAGTTTTTCCCAGTGTAACTGTGAGAACTTCATCCTAGGAAATTAACAAGGGGTGTGTGCATAAAACACCAATTCAAATTGGTTTTTTTGGAAAACACACCTTAAAATGGTGGTGTGGGTGTGAGTGTGCCTGCCCTTGATGGGTTTGTGTTTTTTTTATACCTGATGATGAGTGTCAACAAATTTCATTCCTGGAAACCACTAGAATTGCTATTTATTTGAAAAACAAACTTTTTTCATTGTGGTTTGAAATTTCTAAAGGAAAGAAGATTCAATAACACTTAGTTCATAAAAAATTTATTAAGTTATTTTACAACACAATATGGTTTGTATTGTAATTGAGATTGAGATTTGAGATTTAAAAAATAAATCAAGTAAGGTATAAGTGCAAAAACAAAGTTGATTTCAGTAAAAAAGTGGGCACCTGCAATAGCTGGGCATGCATATCTCAAGAAATGAACCACAAAAGAATAAGAAAATGAGTTTATCTGCATTGAAAAAAAAAACCCCAATTTTCATCCTTAGCTTTTCTAATTGAATTGAAATCATTAAGAGAAAACCTTTTTTCCAATTTTGAGAAAATTACTGATGAGTTCTCAACAAAATAAAACACTGGTCAAAATTTTTACCAGACAAGCAGTTTCCATAATTTGGATTTTTATTTGCATATATAATATTTCTGTGGAAATCTCAGTGAAATATCCTCTCAGTAAAAGGGGCTTAACATGTAACCCCTTTGAAGACGGTCAACAAAACTAGTCAGGCCTCTGAATCCTTTGATCCTCATTGACCCTCAAGATCTTACTTCCTCAAGATTCATCAATCAAGCTCTCTTCCACACCTTACTCAAGATACATCAATCAAGATCTCTTCAAGACAAGCTCTTCAATACTCCTCTCAACAGTTGTTGATACTGGAAAGACATCCAGTGTAAAGTTCTTGACTCTCAATCCAAAAATAACCAAGATACTCATGTCTCATGTTTTCTTCTCTCTTCAAAGTCTTAATTGATAACCACTCTCTTTTCTTACATTTCACTGTTCTCTTGTGCTTGATGATCAAATCACTAAACATTCACCATCTTATTATTATTCTTTCTTTCTTTTCTTATAAGAAATATCTTGGCTCTTATCTAGTCTCCCTTCCTAGATTCCTCACTCAAATATATATTCTTTTCCATCTAAATTAGTGGTATGATTATTCTCATATTATTCTTTCTCTCATCTCTTTTCATTGAATGCTTTTTACTTATGTTTTCTTCATCAGTTTGGTTTTGGTTCTTAGAAATAAAATTGTTTTCTAATAATTTCTATGAGTATACACAGTTCAATCTCATTTGGTTTCAATTTCATATTAACCCATCTCAACATTAATATAGCTATATGAATTAACATGAATTCAGCATAAATCCATCACTGTAGAAATTGTGATTTTGTTTTTATTGGGGTGTTCTTGAAAGGCATTGATGATGAAAATTTCATGAAAGTGCTGATCAGAAATATTGAATTGTTTAAAGCTGCATATCTGAGATTTTTTTTTATACCAGTGTGAGTATCAATGGGATTTCAAGCACCACAAATCTTGATATGATCTACATTTGCAACCAATTTGAACACAACTCAAAGTTGATTAGAATTAAGAAATGTCCACTGAGATTGGCACCAGTTTGAGAAAAATTCTGCCAAATTTTCACATGACTTACACTCAAATCACCAGCACTACAAAAATAAATGCTCAAGACACTGCTTTCAGTTGACATGCAAAAGTACAAAGTTGCCTTTGTAATTTTGCATGTCAACTGCCAGCAGTTTCTTAAGTTATTTATATATAGTGTAGGGGTTCAAAATGGTGGTTTCATAAATTTAACAGAACACACTTGCATGTGAGTGCCTAGGAAAAATCCCTAGTGGGAATATTTCACTATTGTTTTGATTCTCCAAAAGATTTCATCCAAATTGTGATTGATCTTATGTGTGCTATTTCCCCTGCATTAGCAACCACATTGGGAGGTGTTATTTGTATAACCTTACTCACAGGGATTAAAATTGGGTGTGAAACATCTCAAAACAATCTTTAGTGATATGAAATAAATTAATAAATAACTTCTTCTTGCAGCTCAAGGTGATCGATCAGCCACTTGTCGAGGTTCGGTCTACTCCGGGGGATAGCTTCTTCCCCCGTGCTTTCGGAGGTTAGTAAAGTTTCGATTGGCTTGCAATGGTCTTCGAAGGTTTCGGTTCATCAGCGGCGTTTATGTAAGTGAAAACCGGTTTCATGAGAAGACTATCATTAGTCCTCAACCACATCCAATCCTCTGCTCATCATCCGAGCATCATGTCCAAGTTCTATAACCTCAAGACAATCCTTGCCAATGGCACTGAATTCGACTTCTCTCAGACTCGAGGCAAGGTCGTCATCGTGGTCAATGTCGCCTCTAAATGTGGGTTTACCACTCAATACGAAGGCCTCGAAAAGTTAAGTTTGTATTCACCCATCGGTCTTTGATCATCTAAACGTTCTTAGTTATCTTTCACTTCTGCTAACTACAATCCAAGAACGTACTGTTCACTTTTCGTTTCCAGATTGTGGCAAAAATTCAAAGACAAAGATGTTCAATTGATAGGGTTTCCTTGTAATCAGTTCGGTGGACAAGAACCGGGTACTGATTCAGAAATCGCCAGTTTTTGTAAACTCAAGTTAGTACTTTCTCAGTCTTCAACCGGAACACTCTGAGAAAAGTCTATGATCCCGATAACCTGACTTCATCTCTCCTTGTTTTGTCACCCTTGCTTCCTTTGGTTTTTAATGATAGCTATGGCGTCACTTTTCCGATCGCGCAAAAGTGTGACGTCAACGGGGATAATGCCCATGAAGTCTATAATTTCTTGAAGGCTGAAAAAGCAGGAATTGTAAGTCTCTTTCATTTAAATTGCCTTGGGCCTGGTTATCTGTCCTGTTTTTACGATCCATTATATGCGTATCATCAGCTGATCATATCCCGTCATATTTGATCGGATACTACCGACAGATGGGACTATCCAGAATCAAGTGGAACTTTGAGGTATGATGTATTCACGACAAGTGTTGGAAAGATCGACTGACATGCTTGAATGCGGGGTTTTTTTAGAAATTCGTGGTGGACAAGAAAGGGGCCGTTCGTTACAGGCATGCATCGTAAGTAATCATCCTTTATGATTTAATACATGGAATAGATTCTAAAATTTATACTTCGTTTTGTATTTTAGGACTACTAAGCCCGAGTCCCTTGAGAAGGAGATCGAAGGTTTATTGGCCGAACCCGCGCCTTGACGGACACCGCGCCTTGACGGACACCGCGCCTCAATGCAACTAATTGCAGGATACGCGTATGGCCGAACTGAAGAGGTCAACAAAGGTCCACGGATTTTTTTATGCTTCAACTGGTCTTCTTGAATGTTCTGATGGACTTTCTCAACAAACATAATGATATGTGACTCATGTACATTAGCAATTCGAGCCTCTGTTCTCGCAACCAAATGACATCACCGTATACGTACATGTTTTGAACCTGGCGAGTGGCTGTGCAAGGCTAGTCATTTAACCTGAAGTGGCACCTGCAGCAAAAATCACAGCTTGTCCTCATCTTGCACAAGGAATTAGAAATGGAAGTCTCAACATTACACCACTTGACAGCGGACTTCTGAGCAATTTACTTTGTTTCCGAAAAGAAAGGTCACAGTTTCATCTCACTATTTTATGAATCTTGTTGTTACTCATAAGGCACCAAAACTTCAACCTCAAGAGTGGCTTTATTATTTTGCCAGCATACCTCCCCTCCATCATCTCAAAAGTCAAGATTGAAAAACGGCAAGTCTTCCCAGGTTTTTGCCAAGTGTCTTGCGCAGCCTCAAAAGTGGGAGTTGATGAGCTTGAAATTTTCGAGGAAAGTGTTAGCTCCCGTTTCTTACACATATGACCAAGGAGCTGATAGGGATTTTACCGAGTTGTTTGCACAACTTCAGCGGCTTTTTGGGTCTCACTATATACATAGCTATTGAGATGAGGTCTCAAAGGAAATATATAATCTTTAGTGGCAGACCACTATATACTGTTAACCCCTGGCCTTGTTCTCAAGTTAGCTTGAG
This sequence comes from Puccinia hordei, assembly GCA_007896445.1. Classification (NCBI taxonomy): domain Eukaryota; kingdom Fungi; phylum Basidiomycota; class Pucciniomycetes; order Pucciniales; family Pucciniaceae; genus Puccinia; species Puccinia hordei. Next base: position 1,068,194 of record RDRW01000054.1, on the reverse strand, counting down.
ATTTACGGCGCGAAGTCTAGTGAACAAGCTGGTATACACACACTAATATAAAATCTTGAAAAGGACCTAATTAGCATCCATCAACTACGTATGGACTAGCACCAATGGACCAAAGAATATAAGTCTACACATGTACATCTAAAGTTTTGCGCACCTGTGGCGGCTCAGAGGTCGATGGCCTCCGAAACCGTACATACATATGTGCCTCACCCGGATCGGTTCATATCATTGAAACCCTCAGTTTATCTCTGCGCGGATTGCATGGCTGTGAGTGCTGTTCCGAACCAACGACGTCATCCCCCGGTCTCCCCCTGGTCAGGTTGCCCAGGTATCCGAAATATAAACACCCCGAGCTCGATGACAACTGAGTCCACAGTCCAACCCCATGAGCTTTTCCTCCCTCCAACCTCGTCTCACATCCTCCAATCCTCCGTCATACACAGTTTTTACAAGCTCCTTACTCACCATCAGCCCAACTCAACTCTCAGATACCTAATTCCTATCTATCGGCAAGATGTCATCGTTTGAGGCTCTGATGAACATGGCTTCCGAACAAACCAAGGCATCACAGATCGCATTCGCCAAGGAAAATCAAATCCGACAAGCTCGAGAAAAAGCTAAACGCTTGGAAGAAGAACGGAAAGAGAAAGAGCGGACCAGGTCTGATGGTCTCTCGACTCTTTGGCTGACCTCTAACACCCTAACAGCTGACTTGTTATCATCTCCTGTTGACCGCCTGGGTGCCCGATAGGCTGGAAAAGGAAAGACTCGCAAAGAAAAAACTAGAGGACGAGAGGAGGGAGAAGCAGCTAATCGAAGAACGCCAGAAGAGACAAGCAGATCGTCTATCAGCTGCTGAACAGACACGCAAACAACATGACTCCGATTCAACCAATCGACCTTCGACCTCCAGAATGAACAACAAACCAACTCCAAGCCCTCATCATCGCTCCATAGCTCGTCCATCTAGCTCAACCCCCACAAACGTCGACCTAGATCCTGAAGAAAAACGTCGGCTGGAGCGTCAGGAGAAGCAAGCGAAATCACGAGCCAAACTTTTCGGTGAACCGGTCTCAGCTCACAAGAAGTCCACAACTTTACGCTCTTCTACCAATGCCACCCAGCGCAACCATTCTACCTCTAAGGGTAAAGCACCCATGAGAGGGAATCCTTCTGGGAATAGCTCTACGAGTGCATTGAGAACTTCCTCAGCCATCACGCCCCGTCAACGCATAGAGCAAAACTTTTCTGCAAGTGAAAGAAAGCCTCTGAATCAATCCAAGAGGGACCGACGGACCATCGATGAAATCGAACAAGACATGAAACGCAAGAAAACTGTAGCGGGCACCCATGGCATAAGAGAATCCAAATCATCCTCTATCGAATCACATTTTACCGACAAGCGAATCCTTATACCTTTAAAACCTACTCCCAGCAGCTCAACGCTGAGGGTCACCAGCGCGACTCCCAGAAGTGGATCTGAAGTTGTTTCGACCGTTAAGAGAAAAGCTTTGCATAACCTGACTGATCCGTCACCCAAACGCACTCAACTATCAACCAATCTTCATAAAGACAGCAAACCAAACGGTTTACGCCCAACTTCCAAACCGCGGGCAGTTTCACACAGCAGTCGTAGACAGGACGTAACGGTCTCAGATGATGAAGATGATTCTTCTGATGAAACCGATGATATTTCTGATCAGGGCGAAGGTGTAGCTCCCTCGGTAAGGGATGAGATTTGGAAGATCATGGGTAAAGACCGAAGGCAGTACACTGCCAACCCGATTTTCAGCGACGAAGAAGACGACATGGAGGCCGATGTGGATGATGTGCTTGAAGAAGAAGGCCGAGCGTAAGTAGTCTTCTATTTTAAAAAAATAATTTACTCGATGAGGTTGACATTTCCTACCGCCCGCAGAGCTCGACTAGCAAGACTTGAGGACCAGCGAGAAGAGGAACGTCTGAGACAACACGAGCTAGAAAAGAAAAAAAGGCTCATGCAACGTCGTCTTTCCAAGTAAACTACCTTGGTTTTGTGATTATTATTATTTACTTCGATATTTCTTTCAAGATTGTGTTTAAGATTGTGTTCTTTTCTGTGCATACAAATTCTTGCCTTGCATTTTTTTTTTTAATTGTTCATTTTTGATATTACTTTGTTTTCGTCCATCTCAGTTCGCATAACCCTATATACTTGTACAGTCTCCATGGATCACCACCACCCTCTCAAGATGTAGATATGTTTCAAGTCTTACCGTTCTTCATGACCTTCAAATTATTACTGCTTGGGATCTGTTCAGAAATTCATGAAGCATCATGACATGGACTAAATCAATATACAATATATATGACATACACTTCTACACAGGACGGTAGGATTACAAGTATCACAGCATTATTAGGAGTGGAAGGGAGGTCTAGGCGTACATAGGCTTCAGAGGAAGGGTATAGAAAGGATGGGAGGTATTGGGAGATCATAGCTCAACCAGGAAGGGAAAAGGCAAGGTGGTAAGTATTGGGAGAACAGGTCTCAACCATGTATGGAAGGGTGTTAGAGTAGGTAAGGGGATAAAGCTATGTACAAACTTGTTCACATATCAGGATTGTACAGATGGTATGGGGTCATTGGTACAGGCAGTAGTATAAGGGTATACTACTTGTATAAGGGTAAATTACCTTTGTAAGGGGAGGATTTCCACTTGCTAGGAAGGACAAGACAGCAGATGTCCTAATCAACCTCCTAGAATCCAAGAACAAGTGACTTTACTTCCCCAATTTAATCTGCTCCAACGGAGGAGGATAATTTGTGGGGAATAGGTTAGTGAGATTTTGGGATGAAAATCATATCCAAAGGCAAATTTCCAAACCATATCACCCTGAACACAATAGCAGAGCGGAGTGGGCAAATAGAACTACCATCAAGTCTATGCAAGCTACCTGTTGAGGATCAAGTATAGCCAAGAAATTCTGGCACAAAGTATTCAAATTGTGTTGCCTGGCATTAAATCAGATTCCAAGGAAAGGCTTTTCCAAATCTCCTTGGGAACTGATGCATGGAAAGGTATTTCCACAATCACTTCTAAAACCGCTCAGAACAATGGCAGTTATTTTGAACATGAATCAGTCTAAAGGAAAGAAGTTCAAAGTCAAGGTTCAAGAAGTTTTCCTTGTGGGTTTCAATTTCCCCCTTCAATCTTTCAGAATAATAACTCAAACTGGAGTCTTATTAATTGACTCCACCACATTTGATTCCTCAAGATGCCTCAATTCAATAATGATTCCACTGATTGGGATGAATTTCACCCCAATCCACAACCAGTCATGTAAAAACCTCTGTCAAGAAATTTTAATGGAAAACCAAATGCAGAACATAATAATTCTCAAGAAGAGTCTTCAAGCCAGGAAGGGATCAAAAAAGATTCAGATTCCAAAGATGAAATTTCCCAAATGCTCAAACCCAACCACTCAGAATAACTCCAGCAACCTGTTGAGGGAGGTCTGAGAGACAGGTCTGCTCTCAAGCCTCCTGTACAATATAGCTTCCAACATTACTACAAAATAAATACATTTGAATCCGCAATCAGATGCCCCAATGAGAAATTCTGGAAAACCCACTACAGAAAAAGAAGTCACATCAATTTATGACCACAAAATATGAGATAATCACTATGAAGAACCTCCAAACAATCTTGACACCACATGGGTTTTCAAAATAAACAACAACTGTCATGGAGGTCCTCTCAAGCACAAAGCCAGATTATGCATACAAGGTCTTGAAAAGATCAAAGGTGTGGATCACAGCACAAAATTTGCACCAACAGGGAAATTATTGACTCTGAGAATGGTCCTTCTATACTCACTACACCAAAAAATTAGCAGGAACACAGTTTGATGTCCAAGGCACATTCCTAAATTCTCCACTCTCCAAAGAGGTCCACATAAAAACTGAGTAAACTTCAATTCTCCGTATCTCAAACTCAAGAAGGATATGTATGGATTGAAGCAAGCTCCAAAGAATTGGTATGAAACATTTTTTGCTAGGCTTGAATATATTGGCTTCCACAAATCCAACTGCAATCTGTGCGTGTGCTTGTGCAACCAAAATGTTTCCAGGATTTTCTTCCAAATTGATAATCTAGTTCTTGTTGGACCAGGGAACAAATTCAAGAGCAAATTTGAAGAAAAATTCTCAAACTCAGTGTGCCACACACCAAATACCATCTAATTAGGAATGAAGTTCAAACAACTCAGAAACAAGATTTTGCTTTCTCAAACAAAACAAATCAAACACAAACTTGAAGAACTCAGACTGTCAAACTGAAAACCATCATTGACTCCCTTAACACCTAAACTCAAATTAAAGGAAGCTACTGACACCAGGAAAAATCAATTGTCACTAGACTACAGGTGACATCAGCCTAGGTTTGATGAGCTGCCCATTAGTAGCACAGTTCGCCTCATGTACAGCCCCTTGTAGGGCACAAAGGGGCCATTGTAGCCTAGTTGGAGGGGAATCAGAGCTAGAACAAAGCTACAGCCATTGTTTCTTGATGTCACCAGATGTCAGGTGACAGTTTATTTTTCCTGGTGTGAGGAAGATAATTCTCTATTCAAAAAGGAGAAAACAAATTACAGATCAGCTATTGGTCTCATGAACTACATTTCAGGATAAATGCAATGCCATATCAGCTTTGCAGTATCTAGCCTTTCAAGATACCCTATCAAACCAGGAATTTTACATTGGAACAAATTCAAAAAGGTTCGGAAATATATCCAACACACCCAAGACCTGAAACTGACTCTCAAAATATGAAAACCTGATCAACTTCTTGATATCTACAGCAATTCCTCATGAGGAGAAACTCCAGTCCATCTTACTCCTCAGTCAGGACATCTATGTTATCTCTTTGGGTTTCTAGTCCCTGGGAACAGCTCACAACAACAAAATATTACCTATTTGTCACCCAAGGCCAAAATTAATCCTTTGGTGGATTCAAGATTTAAAATTCAAAATTATCAAATTAACTTAATTTGCACCTTCAACATGCTAGAAGATGCATTGAAAAAAGCTGCAGGTCCTAAATTCTCAGTTTTCAACCTAACCAAGACAGTGGATGCCTCATTCACAAATCCTATTGAGAAATCTCTTCAGCAATGGGGAGTCTAAAATTCACATCTGTCACACAAGTGATATCTCCCACCCTAATTTCTCTTCAACAATCTCAATTATCTCGTCCAAATCAACTCACTCAAACTCACTCTTCAACAAAGCTCAACCATCAAGTATCACCTTTATCACCTCCTCTTCCAATTCAATTCCTTTCCTCCTTCTTCTTCATATTTTCACTCTTCCTTTTTCCTCATTGCCTTCATAAGATTCATCTCAAGCCTTCCTCCTATCTAGTGAGATTTCACCCTTTCTCTCTTTAATCTTGCCTTATTCTCTATGAAAAAACTCCTTGTGGTGCACAATTGGGAGGACTTAATTCTAACTCCCTTGCCCCTTCCACTGGACATGTTAACTTTTAACTTCTGCCCTCCATTGCCTCTCCAACAACAACTTTTGCTGTGCTTTTCGTACCCTCACATCCTAAGAAGATTTGTGGGCAGGGGATCACTCACGTATGTGGCACTTGGTAGGGTTTCACAAATGGTAGTAGATACCCTGGGTGGTAAACAATTGGGAGGACTCACTTCTAATTCCTTTGCCCCCAAAACTGAAAACTGCAATTATAATTCCTCCTCATCCCCAATACCCTATTTCTCCTTAGGTATAAACCATCTGTGAAAAGCTGGAGTGTTTCTTGTGTGGTTTATTTGGCTGAATAGCAAAAAACCTTCTGGAGGGTTGAGACTTCAGGTCCTGCCCCATCCACTTCTGACACTGCATCCTTCTCCAAGCCTTTTTGCTTTTCCCAAAATTTGCTGAATGGCTGACAGATCATTATCTCAAATTCCTGACCTTACAAATCAGCCATGGAAAGGATTTCCTCCTTGCACAGAGAGTCAAATTGAAGCCCTGATTGAAATTAAAATTGGAATTTTTGTCCTAGGATGACATCACCGGACCGCACCAAAAGAAAAGAGAATCTTTCCTTTTTCTTGGCTACCTTGACCCAGTTTCCCTCCACCACACCATCTACCTTGCATTCATGCCAGCCTATACCATGTAAGCTGATGTTTTCCTTGCACCAAAAAAGATCTGCTTAAAATTCAATGCTAGAAGAGAGTAGGTTTACCATAGATCCACTTTTTGAAGCTTCTACATCCCTCTAATCTTCTATATCAGTCAGGCCAAGCCAAATGTAACTATGGTTGTAACCTATCATTTCCCAGATATGCTGGACCTCAATGTCCATCTGCACATAATCTAGTGGGCAAGAGATAAAATCTGTGGGGAGTGCCTGCAGGGGTTCATCACTGTTCCAGGTGTTCCCACTGATTGCACATTGAATGAAACTTTGTTGCCTTTGGTTCTGAAGCCTGTGAGTGATTTCCCTAATCACAGAAATGAGATTGGAGAAATAATTTCCAGCTCTTTGATTGTTAAGGAGAGCTGAGAATTTCCCCGTAACACCTGCCAAGCCAACTCTGTTGCATTTTCTTTCCCATGAAGTGCCATAAAAGTTGGTATTGCCAAGAATTCCTTAGATTTTGCCCTTTTAGGATGGTATATCTATTTTTTCAATGTTTCCAAAAACAATGGAATCCAATTGGACTGTCCGCAACTTGGCCTGTACAGCAGACTTATTCCATTCTGCCCCCACTGCAACCCCCATTGAAACTGTTGCCTCTGCCAGCTGAGGCTCCACAGCCTCTACTGGCTTAGGAGCCTCCTTTCGCCATTCCATATCAATCAGCACAGTGTGAGAACTCCTTTGGGAAGGGTGGAAGCTCTGTGAGGGGGAAATAACAATATGATATTCCAACTAAGTAATACTACTGTTATAAGTGGTTTAAAAGAACTACCACTCTATTATACTACACAGAATTCTTAGAAAAAAAATTTATTTATTTTTGTGGCGTAAAATTATGATAGAGAAAACTATAATTAGAAATCCCTTATCAGACATAGATTAAATTTTTTTCAGCAACGCAAAGATATGTTTGTTCTGGTATGGATGATGAATCAATGTGAACTGTTCAAATTATCTTGCCTTCTTTCTTAACCTTCATCTAAGAGAACAAATCTGATAATATCACTTTGATCTGTTAAGAGCACAACAAGGGGCAACACTAATTATTTGAACTGTTTCTCTTCTCTGAGGTATGAAAGATATTCTCAAAGGGAAAACTTGATTGAGATCACTAATGTATGCTATGTGTTTTGGATTTGTGCAACTAAGAATATGATTAATGTTACAAAACTGGCATGATTTTCTTTCTGAGAGGGAACACCCTCCCCTTTATGTAGAAAAATATGAGGCATTTTAGCTGGTGAGTCCTATGAACAAGAATGCGATGAACTGTGTGACTATAAATGCCACTATATGTGTGACTCTGCATGTGATTATACATGTGAATATAAATGTTACTATATGTGTGACTATACATGTGACTATACACCAAGCCTCTACTAAGTACTTATACTTAACAAATTGTTTTATTCTGAATAGATTTTGTCTGAATGCAGCTGGCCCTGTGGTTTCAGAGAGTGACTACGGGTTAAATGGCATTTAGAATCCAATTTTATCCATGAAACAACTAATAATATCACTCCTTCTTGATATAAGACTATGCCTTTATGGAATTTTGATACTTGAAAGCATTTAGCAGACCACAAAAGCTGCATCTATACTCTCCCTACTTCTCAGAGGGGAAAAGTCCCCTTGCCAAATATATACTTTTTTTGTGTCCAGGTAATGCATGAATAGTTTGGAGCTTTCCCTATGGTGCCCTGGATTCCCAAAATATCTGCACATGATCAACTGATAAGGAGCCAATCTTGTTGGTGCATCCACCAGCCTCCCTGTTGCAGGTGCACTTGACTGTGAATCAAAAAACTAAATGTTGTGTTTCTGAGTAAGCAATATGAAACAGGAATACAAGAAAAAAGAAAAAGGTTTTGTACCTACAGGCAAAAGTAACACTAAGAAACAAGGGAGATGAAAAGAGAAAGAATAACTAAAAGAAATTTTATCAGTGAATAAAATAGTTGATGGTGGTTGATGTTGGAGGATGGCCAAATCAATGGTAACTAATGTAGATGTGATTCTCACACTCTTGAGATTGCGATAAAAGAAGTTGATAAGAAGGTATTGTAAGATATGATAGACTTAAGGGAGACTGGTGGTGATGAGGCAGGGATTGCCAAGCAGCACACAAAGGGAAGTTGATTCGAAGGAATCCACAGAAAGCACACATTAAGAGAGAAGTTGATAAGAAGGGATATGATGTTGATGATGAAGGAGTTTGAAAGAGGAGGAGTTTAATATTATTATTGATTTAAGCTCATAATGAAAACTATGCAATTTGACAGTTTCCTGAGAAAGGTTTCCTTATGAGCACGATGACAAGTTTATATGGGATTTCAGAAGAGGAGCAAGCAGAGAAGTGGTGGAGAACTGTTGATGTCCCAAGAAAGAGAAATGTTTTAATTGGTTTTTTGTGAGAACAACACAAGAGGATTGAGAGTAAGGAATGAGTTTATTAGGAATTTAACCAAGTTTAACGCATAAGGTGCACACATGTATGCCCAATGAGTTTCAGAGGGATGTTACTCAGATTTCAAAATTAACAGAATTCTAGCTTTGGTTACCTGTTTTTTCACCTGCTGCATAAAAAAATATTTCCCTGATTGTTTCAGTGAGCTCAGCTTGAACTTTCTTTTCTGTGCCGTCCTCCATATTTGATATTCCTTGACCTTGCTCTTCTGCGGCATCCTCCATATTGTAATCTCTGGCAAGCCTTTAGGCACCCAATTTGCTTGGGGGTGGAAAAACAAACTTGCTAATAGGTATTGTAGCCATATTTTCCCTGAAATGTTTGGTCAAAGCTTCTCCCAATGCAACTGTTGTGGAAATGAAGACAACCCCAGTGAAAAACATGGTGTGTTCTGCCTTGAGAATCCAAGTTTCCTTCTTCCTGGTTGGTTCCAGTTTTTTTTGATTTTGTCTCTGGGACAAACAGCTGTTAGTAGATCACTAACTGGATTCTCTGAAACACCTTTTACTTGGAAAGTGGACCATTCCACTTGCTTTTTCCTTCCTGATGATGCCCTTAACAGTTCTCCTTGTTGTCTATTTTTCTTTTCTGCTTGTCTGCACATGCTGACATCAATAAAAGTTAATTTATAAGAGATTTCTTGTATGCTGATGATGATAACTATCTACTCTGATGATAAGATAAGCTAATCTCTAATCTCTAATACTAAAACTCTATTTATACAACACCTGCCCCCCGGTTATGTCCTGCAATCCCCGGTACCATCCCTGGAACCCTACTTGCCTGTCTCCCTAATTCCCCATGTCACCCCAGTATGCTCCCAACTGCTATACCCCATTGACCCTCACAGTTGATAGTTGCCCCTGCATCCGCCCTGCTCCTTCTCCCCCCGCTCTGTTCACGGTCCAGGTGCCCCAAGCCCCATTGCTCCACCCAGTCCTGCCGGGGATTGATACATGCACGCCCCTGGCTGCACGCCCACACCAGGCACGCCTGTAGATGGGCGTGCAGTTCGCACGCCCATCTACAGGCGTGGGACCCTCCCAAGGATGGGCGTGCAGCTGCACGCCTTTTTCAAACCAGGGCGTGCGGTTTGCACACCCTGCCGGGGAGGTATACAGCCCCCTTGGCCAGAGGGATCCCCCCCGGTTGAAGAGGTTGTATAACCCCTTTGACCGGAGGGAATCCCTCCGGTTGAGGAGGTCATACAACCTCCTTGGCCGGAGGGATCCCCCCCGGTTGAGCCTTGCGGCTTCTGACAGCACAGTACCGAAAAATGGGGACTGTGCCGTCAGCACACCCATTTATGTACATAGGTAGGGGCGTGCGTGCCCCTACCTATATACATAGAAAGGGCGTGCGGCCTGCACGCCCTTTCTATGTATGTGGGTAGGGGCACGCAGGCCCCTACCTATTTACATAAAAAGGGTGTGCTGACGGCACAGTCCCCATTTTTGGTGGACCATTCTTCTTCAGAGTTGAAATGCTTGTAGCAGTTGGATTGGATATTCTTCATGATGTGCCAGGAGCAGAGGAGATGTGAGGAATGTGGGAAGACTTGTTCAATTTCTTTGATTAGGGCAGCCTTGTTGTTGGTGACTAGTATGGATGGAGATTGATTGTCCATTGAGATGCAAAGCTGATCCAAGGCCCAAGAGTAGTTGGCTATTTTCCCAGCAGAAAGGAAACAGAAAGCCAAGGAAAAAGATTTGTTTGAAGAGTTAATACCAACTACGTGAAGACGGGGCATTTTGAACTTGTTGGTTTTGTATGTGCAATCAAGGAGGATAGTAGTGTGAAATTGTTTGGCCAAGTCAAGGGATTTCTGATGAGCAAAGAACAAAGAGGTCATGTGGCCTTTGGAGGTATCAATTGTGTGGTAGAATTCATGATGGCGGATTTCATGAAAAAGAGCTTCAATGGGTGTACATCCTTCAAGTTGTAGAGACTGTAAAATGGAGATGTGTCTGGTGAGATTTGAACTCACAACCTCAGCTAAGCTGAGACACATGCTAGAGTTCTGCCTTTACCAACTAGGCTACAGACGCTTGTGACTGCCAGGGTGTTGGTTTTTAGTGCTCATGGTTCAGCTGGTGATACATCTTGGTAGCAGACTAACAGGGAACTCAACACCCCCCCTTGCTACATGATGTGGAGAGTGGGTATTGAGCCCTAGAGGTATGGGGATTAGACCCATTAAGTGTGGGGATTAGACCCCGTAAGTGTGGTGATTTGACCCAAGGAAGTATGGGTATTTGGACCCATGTAAGTGTGGCCACTGTGGGAGTTGAACCCGGGACCTTGATGTAGGCTTAGAGGGGTTTTTTGGTCTTATATGAAGCATTTGTATCTTCATCCAGTCTCTTATGTAAGCAAGTAGCGCTTAGGTCAAATCTGGGCTCATAACCTGTAGAGACTGTAAAATGGAGATATGTCTGGTGAGATTTGAACTCACAACCTCAGCTAAGCTGAGACACATGCTAGAGTGCTGCCTTTACTAACTAGGCTACAGACGCTTGTGACTGCCAGGGTGTTGGTTGGTAGTGCTCATGGTCCAGCTGGTGATACATCATGGTAGCAGACTAACAGGCAACTCAACACAAGTTGGGTGGATCTCAAGAGGTTACAATGATTGTAGATGGTGTTGAGGGTGAAAGAAGAAGGGACATTGGTGTCTTGCAATAAGGCAGTCTTAATAGTTAACAGAAGAACTCAGGAATGGGTTAATTGGGTAACAGTGGTTTTTTGATCATTGGTTAATCGGCAATGGACGGCATGGATTGAAGGATCTTCAGAATCTGGGTGGTTGTGGGTAGGATCTTTAATCTTGATTTGAAAGTAGCCTTTCTTCTTATAGAAGTTTCCAGTAAGTTTGAAAGGACAGGCAATCTTTTTGGTCTTCCCCAATTGAGTATCATCTTTGGGCTGAAAAACCCCAGATCTGTCACATTGATAAGTGGATCTGTTCTCCCCATTTTCAGTGGAGGAATGGGTGTTGCAGAGGGAATAGCCATGCTTCTTGGCCCAAGTTTGGACAGAGTTATGCATTTCCTCCTTTGTTTGATATGTTAACTCAGGAGGAGGAGCAAGGTTGGGTACTTTGGGAGTGGTGGCGTCATCTTTGGCAAGGAGGAGGGGGTTGATGTGAGACATGATGGATTTTTGGTTTTTTTTTTGGATTGGGGGAAAGCTAGAAAAAGTTTGAGGGGAGGAATATGGAATATCTTGAGGTGGTGTGGAGAGGGGAAAAAAAGAAGTTTTTTGGCGTTATTTTTAGTGGGTTTGGGTGGAAAATGGATGAGGAGTAGTGGTGGAATTGAAAATGGGTGGTGGGAGGAGTTGAGAAAATTTGGGGAAAAAAAAATGAAATTGGGGACTTGGGTTGCAGAGAGGAGGAAAAATGGGGAGTTTTGGTATTTTTTTTATGTGGATCAGTGGAGTTGTTGATGAGTTATGGGGGGTTGATGATTTAGGGGGGGGGGGGTGTTGGTTTTTTATTGTGGTGAGTGGTTTTCAATGTGGTTGATGTTGGATGTTGAGTGAGGATGGCTGGGTAGTCTGTGTGCATCAAATCCCACCCTCCATATGCATATTGAATAAAATCTCGAAATTAAACAAAACTGGGTGTGCGCGCGGAAAACTGGCTTTGCTGCGCAGCCGCATCTGCGCAGAAAACCGGGTGTAAACGCGGAAAAACTGGGGTTTTTTATTAATGCCCTTTAACTACATATTTCTTTATTTAGCCATGAAAACCCTAACATAAATGGGTGACTTATAGATTAAATTTACCCTAGATTTCAATTATGCACTTATATTATTTTTAGCTTCTGAAATTTAATGAAAGAATATAATCCTGCATGATACTTGAAACAGGATTTGGAATACCACAGCGTGGGTGAAAAGTGTTGCCACCAGCATCTTGCCGGAGGTACGGGTTGAACGTCCCATACATTGAGACCTTGCAGGTTGGTAAGCTCCTCCTTGATTGCAGACAACCAGAGCGCACTTTTGGGGCTTTTCAGTACCTGTTTGAAAGTATTTGGCACATCCGTCGCAAAGAATTCCGGAACTAGCATACTGACCCGGTTGACTAGGTCATCCTGCTCAGACGCGGTTGCTTTGTTGCAGAAATAACCCAATCTGAAACTAGTCATGTATGTTGCCAAAAACTGAGGATGATTTAAGAGCACAACAAAGGGGCAACACTACTTATTTTACCTGTTATTCTTCTCTGAGGTATGAAAGGTATTCTCAAAGGGAAAACTTGATTGAGATCACTATTGGATGCTGTTTTTGGCGTGGTGCAACTATGAATAGAATTACTGTTCCAAAACTGGCATGAAACTGGGATGATTTTCTTTCTGGGAGAAAAACCTCCCCTTTATATAGTAAAACATGAGGCATTTTAGCTGGTGAGTCCTAGAACAAGCATGTGATGAATCATGTGACTATACGTGTGTCTCTACATGTGACTATACATTAAGCTCTAATATGTACTTATACTTTTAACAAAACTGATTTTATTCTAAAAAAAGGTTTTGTCTAAGTGCAGCTGGCCCTGTGGTTTCAGAGAGTGACTATGGGTCAAATAAGCCGGTAGAATCCAATTTGTCCATGAAAAAACTAGTAATATCACTCCTTCTTGATATAAAACCATGCTTTTATGTACTTTTGATACTTGAACACATTTAGCAAACCACAGCGCTATCACCAAAAATGCGCATGATATCCAATTGAGGTTTGTGCCCAAACATCCTTTCATAAGGGGTTGAAGTACTGCTAGCACTGTTAGGAATTTGATTCAAAATAAAACAGGCCCACACAAAAGAAAATGGCCGGAAAGACTTCTGCAGGACACTGCCCAAAAGCAATGTAAGGCCTATGTCCTGGAGTGTTCAATTGAAACACTCAATGGTCCTGTTTTGATAGTGATGGTAAACAATGGCACACTCAGTCTTGATGCCCTTCTGACAAACGAAATCCATAAGCAAGGAACTACTGAACTCTCCTCCATTATCAGACTGCACAATCTTTACTGTACTTCCAGTCTGGCATTCTAAACGGGTGATAGTGGCTATAAGTTTAGCCACCGCTTCAGATTTTGCTGTAAGGATCTTGATTTCCCCATATCCAGAACCAAGGTCTGTAATGGTTAGGATGTATTGCCCCCCTCCTTCTCTACGGACCTCAAATGTACCAACGAGATCAAAATTAAGGAGTTCCAGGGGCAAGAAGGTCCTTTCCGTGCTACTCAGCGTTTTCTTGTGAACACTCTTTGCCAGGATACACGTAGAGAAACAGATTTCCCCACTGGGCAAACTGGCGGGGAGCCCCAAACATACCTGAATTTTTACCATCCTTCTGATAACTTGGAGACTAACATGTCCAAGGCGCCAATGGAGAAGCAACAGAGCAGGAAACATCCACAACATCTTTGGGCACTTTGGGAACGGTGTAAGGGAAGGAATTTACATTTGTTGGGATTTTTGAGGATAACAAGGAAGCAGAGTTGGAAGATACAGCGGCAGTATTAACAACAGGAGAATACAGAACGGAGGGGACAGTTGCACCGGTGGAACTGGTAACTGAAGGAACAAGGGGAAAATGGACAGCGGTAGGAAAGGGAAGGAAACAGGAAACAGGAATGGGGGAAGGGGAAAACCATGTGCAGTTTGATGTATTCAAGACACAGTGGGCCCAGAAAAAACAACCAGAAAACACACTAAAAAAGTTGTTGCAGGGGTCATAACACACGGAATATCCCAAAAGTTGGAGGGAAGCAGGTGAAATCAACGTTTTGGTTGCGGAAGCGCAATAGAAGAAGTTGTTAACAGGGATGCGAGTTGAGGCCCCACCAGGAAAAAGCATAGTCCCTAAAGCAGTGATGAATTTGGATGAACAATTAGTTGCAACTTGAAGGGGAAAAGGTCTTGGCAGTAGTTTAAAATGATGGAGACCTGACTTATCACCAGTCAGGTGGTGAGTAGCACCAGTATTGAAGAGTGCATTGGGGGAAGAGGGAGAAAATTTGATGTGTCATGCCTCAGGAGTAGGGTCATGTTGCTGTACATAGTCCATGGAATCAGTGATGGTGGCCTCCTCTGCATCATCTGGTTCAGCCTGACAAGCAGATGGCCACGGCTGATCTTGCTTATACTTGGGACGATAGGAGTTGGCCGGGCGTTTTGCAACCATTGGAGCAGGAGGAGGAACAATTGGCCTGTTTGGATAGAAATACCCAGCAGGAGGAGTGATAATCAGATAATGAGCTTGAAAGTGAGTTGAATGGGAAGGGGTTCTGGGATGGAAATGTGTATGCCGGGCAGGGCTGTTGTTGTTGGGGCACTCCGTGATCTGGTGGGAGGCAGAACCACATCTGAAACACGTGTGACCCCAATCTCAATGAAACACTGGGTGACCCGCCAGTCCATATACATTTCCTGGAAGACTCTCAATAGAAGCAGCTCAATTATTTGGAACCTTGGAAGAAAT
Source organism: Puccinia hordei (assembly GCA_007896445.1). Taxonomy (NCBI): domain Eukaryota; kingdom Fungi; phylum Basidiomycota; class Pucciniomycetes; order Pucciniales; family Pucciniaceae; genus Puccinia; species Puccinia hordei. The sequence goes on along the minus strand of RDRW01000054.1, from coordinate 1,053,038 downwards.
AATAACTGCTCCCTGTGGTCGGTTTCTATCAAGGTTCTGGATGTTGATGCAAGCCTGACAAGAAGAAAGCAGGTCAGCAAGTCTTTTGAAACACGGAGAAACATTGGCATTTCTGGAAAGTTCAGAATCCACTTGATGGTTGAAATCATTTCAGAGCTCCGTGCCATGAGGGATGGAATTCTGGAGAATCAAACCAAGAACACCGTCTTGAGAAAGGGAGACACCAGAGGCAATGAAGTCCTGATAGCGTGACCGGTAGATGTTGGCCAGTTCACTTGCACTTTTCTTGGAGGCGTTTGGAAGATGGAAGAGATTGTTCCAATGAGATAGCTGGTTGGTGCGGCTAACCGTTGCAAATTGTGATTTAATAGCTGTCAGCATTTTATCACTACGGGTATGATCATACAGCTCAAAACAAACAGTTGGGTCCCCAGAAACCAGCAAAATTCCAAGAGCTGCACGTGAGAGAGAATGTCCCCATCTATCCTGAACGTAAAATTCATTGTCATGCAAATAGCTGAAAGCCACTTCAGTCAGTTCTTGAAACCAGATCCTATAGTTCCCACCATTGGCCCTCAAGATTGATGACAACATCCAAGCAATTGCATCCCGGATCAATGTGGATTCCGTCCGGTGATCAAGGGGTTGATCAGCAAAGGGTGGAGTATTCATTGTCAGAGCATTATTGACGGGAAGACGGTTATTGGTCACATGGGGAACTGCATTTTCATTGGAAGTAGGTTGGGAAGTAGCGTGATTCCGGGCGGTGGAATGGGTAGTGATACGGATTGGGGAATGTTGAAAAGACATATTGGGAAAGAAAAGGAAATGTGAAAGAGGAAGCAGGGTAGGGAACAGGAAAAAATAAGGTTTTATGAAAAAGCAGGGTGTTGGCAAAGGGAAATAGAAAACACTACACAATGCAGAAATAAATTTGTAAAAAGGTACTGCAGAGTTTGGGAAAAAGGGAATAATTGGATTGGATGGGGAAAAATGCATGCACCAGAGAGCTTATTTTATAGAAAGAAGATGCACCACATGGATAATCACAGGGGATAGATTGGAGCTTGGATATGCAATAGGGGAAGAGTATCACTCTGCAAATAAATATTGCCCACAGAGATGCTAACTATCAAAGTAAAAACAGAGAAAAAAAATTACCGGCCACCAGAAATCTCGTTATTTCACACACCAGTTGCCACACAGGCCCCAAAAAACTTGTGTATAAGAGAAAAAAAACTACTCAAAGAGATATATATCAATATAAGTCCAACTAGTATTTTAAGAGAGATGGCTCATAACCTAAGATGACTTAAATTGAGTAATGATATTAACATAGAGAAAGAAACATAATCATACTGTAAATATAAGTGTTATTTATAGTATGTGATTATGTAATGAGAAATATAGTTTGACATGTGAGTGAGAAGAACGAGTAGACGTCAAGATTGTAACAGTGGTTACTCTGTAGTGTATGTGATATTAACTATTACATATTACACTACAACACAGTGCACCCGGTTTTCCGCATGGGCACCCAGTTTTTTTTAATTTTTAACTTTTATGCAAATAGCATATGGAGGGCAGCATTTGATGCAGCTCCCCAATCATCCTCATTGAAAATTTTATTTAAAACAAATAAAATGAATAAGTAAAATAAACAAAATAACATAACATAACATCCCATAAAATAAATGGATTAAATGAAATGAAATAAAATAAATAAATGAGATAAAAAGCAAGAGACATAATTGCAAGTTAACAATTTATGACTAAATAATAAATGTAATAAACAACAAAGAGACATTAGTACAGACTAAGAATGCACACCCAAATAATAAGTATAAGAAAGATTAATCTTTACAAACACTACTGATTACAACTAGAAAATTATTAAAAATGGTGAATCTACGCCTAAATTGACCTATAGGGTACACCAATCACTAGTAAATGCAGAACCTACTGTTCCCATGTGTAAACCCACACTAAGGGATACTTCCCATAAGAAACAGGACTTCATACACGTGCACTCTTCCATTCCTGAACCCATATGTAATGTGTACGAATTATCTTACATGTAACACTCCAAAGCATCATACAATGTACCATACCTCTGTGTATCATTATAAAATCCACCTGCAAAAAAATAAATATAAAAACCGGGTGTAAATGCGGAAAACCGGGTGGACTGCGCAGCAATTTGGACGTTGCCACCGCGTAAATCCGGGTGTAAACGCGGAAGAACTGGGTTTTTTTATTACTGCAAAAAAAAGTAATTCAAAAAAAAAAAAAGAAAAAAAATTAAACAAGAAAAAAAATTAAACAAGAAAAAAAATTAAACAAGAAAAAAAATTAAACAAGAAAAAAAAAGAAACAAGAATAAAAAATAAAATAAAAAAAAATTGAAAAAAAAAATTGAAGAAAGAAATTAAGAAAAACCTGATTTGATTGCTGTACTTTCCCAAGTACAGGAGTTAAAAAAAAAAATTGATTGCTTCACTTGTGCAAGTACAGATTTTTGATTGCTTTACTTGCACAAGTACAGGATCCTGATTCAGCAGAGTGGACCAGCTTTGACCTCAGACAAGGGAATTTATCACTCCTGCTATACTAAAAGAGTAGTGATGAGGTTAACTTTAAAGGGGGGTCAGTCAGGTGCGCCTGAGAGTTTTCTAAGTTCCTACAAGGCTTAACCCAACATTGCTACCATCTCTTCAAACCCATGTCCTGCAATCAGTTGCCAAACTCAAAGGGGGGTCAGGCAGGTGCCCCAGCAAGTTCAGAGAGCTCCTATAAATTTCAATCAATTTTCAATCCTCACCCTCATCATAAATTAGGATTTGTGATGAGGGTGACACCAATTAGGTATTTTGCAGTTACTTTTAATATAGCAGGGGTGATAAATTCCCCTGTCTGAGGTCAAAGCTGGTCGCTCTGCTCAATTAGGATACTGTACTTGTGCAAGTAAAGCAATCAAAAATCTGTACTTGCACAAGTGAAGCAATATAAATGATTTTTTAACTGCTGTACTTGAGCAATTACAGCAATCAAAAAAGTTTTTTTTATTTCTATTTTCAATTGTTTTTTTTTTTTTTTTTTTCAAAAACAAGTAGTTTTTCATTCAGATATCCATGATTTTTAAAAATGGTGGATTTTCAAAACCAGTTGATTAGTTGATTAGATTGGTGGATTAAATCATATTTGATACCCCCTATTGAAATGCCTTTGATTTTAAATGATGGATCTTGGGATGACACCATTCTTGGGACCTTATTTGAATTATCAGAGGCATGAAAATCCTAATTTAGAAGCATCAAAGCCTCAAAACAAGACAAATTGTGCAAGGGAAAAACTTTCACCATTCCCACACCCTTTTCTTTGCTCAATCACATCACACCAACTGTTGGTGTAGAAGAACTAGGGATGTAATCCACCCGCAAAATTCTTTTCAGATTGATCACTTTTCTGGGTCTAAGGTTTTGGTCCTGGTTTCAATTCAAACAAAAGAAAGAAGTTGGATTTCTCTCCAAAGATCTGTAATGCAGCAGGATTTTACCTGTTGAAGCCATAACAACAGCTTTCTATTCAGCAGCCATGTTAATTGGTGAAACCAACAGTTAGCAGGCAAAACAAATCCGCTATTTGAGCATAGTGTAATGGGAAAAACTTCAGCTAACAGCTAACATTTAGCGGGAAAAAATCAGCTAACAACCAACAGTTAGTGTAGTGTAGCGTATATCTAAGTCTGCTACTCTAATGGAAACTTCAAAATGTGTTAGCAACAAAACAATTACACTACTTGTTAGTGTAGTGGTTATTTTCCAAAGCTAACACTACAAAAAATTCAACTGCAAAATTTCTTGCTATTCTAACTGTTAGTTTATCAGAGTGTAGCATCAGCTAACACTAAAAATTTTCTGGCAAAAGAAATTCCTGCTATGCTAACTGTTAGTGGCCAGATAGTGTAACGTAGCGGCCCACTGTTGTCTGAACCCTTCTCATACCTAGTGGATACACCCTAGAGATAATCAGAGCCACAAAATACCAGTTTTTACTTCCTTTTCAGGAAACAACAAGTGGACTGATGAAGCAACCAAAATATAAGGCCAAATGTTGAATATTGCCTTGGACCAATACAGCCCTGGTGGCCATGACTCAGCAATTACTACATAAGCCCAACCATGTGAGTGAGAATCTGCAAACAAGCACATACCTGCATAACATAATAAGACTAAAATTCTGTCCACATCAGAGGAATCTTTGCCCCATTACCTCAAACCAACTCACTCAAAAAAAAAGGCAACAAAACAGTTAAACCTTCCCATTCCAATTATCACTCAACTCTCAACTATTCATATCTGCTTTCTTAATTCTCATATTTTTCTCCATGTTCCCTTACTCTATTCCTATAAAACTACATTGCTTGAAACATATCCCCTTCCATTTAAAAGGAAATTACCTCTTCCCTTTTCAGTAGGAGAATTATTCAAAGCTTACTCATCCTTTCATGTATCCCAACCTTGTATCATCTTTAAATATTGTACAAATTTAACTTGGAATACATCTTTTGATAGATCTTGCAATTTTCATAATTTGAATCTTCATTGATTGGAGTAAGAAGTGTTGGATCCCTGAGGTTGTATTTCAACCCCATACTAGCTTTGATTGAATAGCTGTGCAGAGCTCAAAAATATGCTTAAGAATTCCTTCTGATTGTTAATGTGTAAAAATGCTTTGAGCAAACATTGGCAGCAGAAGAAAATGTACGCTCTGCAGGACAAGATGATGCTGAGCTGGCCAAGTAGTCCCTTGCTGATGAAAGAACTGGATATGTTGATGAATGAACCTGAAAAGTAGCATTTTTAAAATCAATATGAGCTAACGGAAACATGTGGAAAAAGCTGAGAACAAATAGAAGCTATACCTTCCACCACCTCAAAATACTATTGGGATCCTTTCCATCTGGAACGGTTAAGCAATCCATGTTCTTGAAATATACTTCTAGCTCTTTGCTTTTGTTCAATGTTTCAGGAGTGTTGAACAAATCAAATATATCATCCTTTTCAACATTTGGAGTATTCTTGTCCAAGATGTTAATGTTTGATTTTTTCTTCTTGTTCAACAAATCCATTTGTTTAGAAAAAAGGTGGTCCAAAGTTGCTTTGGCTTCATCCACTTTTTCAGGCCAGCAATGAGAGAAGATTTTGATGTGAAATGTTGGGTGAAGAATGGTGGCCATTACAAGTGTTTCACATTCAAGCACCTCTTCTTGGTAGACCTCAATATTTTGTATCATTTTCAGTACATTGGATGTAATGAATGCCCTCAATTGCATCCTGCCTCTTTCTTCTTTAAATCAGAGATGGTTTGATAGTAGTTTGGCAATACAAAAGCACCTGTAGGACCATTCACCTCCATCTTCTTGGTCAAACGGTTAAATGGCTATCAAAAAAAATGAGCATTATGTATGAAATAAATAAGTGGTTCTGTGGAATGAATATATCTTACTTCTAACTCCTGATTCAATTCATTGATAAGTATCCATTCCTTGCTGGTAAACTGAATTTCCTTGAAGTAGCCAAACTTCTTGTGATTTTTGTTGCAGCTGGACCAAAAAATTTGATCTTGGAATTTACTATACTCATCACGGAGCATTGCATCAATAACCTTAGTTTAAAAATTTGTCTATCAGTACCATCACATGATTTGGTGGTGAAGCTTAATGAAATACCTCTCATGCCCTGTAGGCACACTCTTGGCTTTGATATTTGATGTTCCAGCGGATTCCATAACCAGTAATCAAACCATTCACTTTTTTTCCCCCTTTTTTCTTCTGGTAATCCTCCGCACAGCGGTCAAATTCAGCTCTCCATGCACTTGATGAGGTAATCTTTTGTACTAAAAAGTCCATCTATATATCAAAAAAGAAGAAGGAAAGATTTAGTAATTGATTGCTAGTAAAATAAAAAAATATAAAATATGCAACTGACCGCTTTGGTTAACTCATTCAACTCATTAGAATAATTTCTGTTTTCAGATGATTTCTTATTATTTTTATTCTTTGAGGTGATTTGAGCATAGCTTTTGTATCCAGATCCAGTCCCCTCATGATTGTCGTCATTTTTTCAGTTTCAAGATCTGGCTCATCCTCATCAACACTATTTCTATCAACATCTGTCTCATCTTCCACCCTGTCTTCAATTAATAATTCTACAGATTGCTCTTCTTCATCCTTTTCAATTATTGGGTCCATTGTGTTGTAAAATGGGAAAATTCCAAGGAATGAATTTTTGAGCTTTGGTGGAGGAGGAGCTTCAAGACCCATTTCTTTCAATCCAGCATTGACAACAAGAGCCATTTTATGACAAAAGCACTTGATATGCATTGTCTTGTAGTTTCAATCCAAATCTGTGGTTTGGGGAAGGGCCACGAGTTTGGAGTGCATTGTTTTGGCCATTGTGTTTTTAATTGATCCCAAATCAGTTGTGCAGCAAAGCATGTGTTTACAGCACAAAAAAAAATAAGTTTTTGGCAGATTACCAGTGATGAATCAAATGCTGCTTATCTTATTATTTAAATCATGTTTCTTCAATACGTTCACAACAGGTTCAGCCAGCATGCTTCCCTTATGGTGCCAGGAAACTAGCTTGAGAGTCAGATGCAGCACTAGATAGTTCCAATCATTATCAATAGAAGAGACAGAAGCTCCAATAAATCCAAAGCAATTTCCTTTTGTTGTCCAAACATTGTGTATCAAGTTAAACTTTCTCTCAGAATCCTGTTGAATTGTTTTTTAAAGGGAAATAAGTATTAATGGTTAAAGCCTTGGAAATTAAGAGTTTAGAAGTCAGAAACAAAAAGAGGAAAAAAAAGGAAATAAAAACAAGATTGTAAGTGAACTGGCTGCTAATGTGCTTCTAGCCATACTACAAAACATATAATAAAAATGATCAGCAAATTAATGAGCAGAATCTTGATAAAAACCCTTCAAATATTTACTACATGCATTAGCAAGAATACAATTGATTTGAATAGATAAACCAAGAAAAGTGAAAGAAGAGCTTGTGGAATGAGGCATAGTACAATGAGTATACTTTTCAGCTTGCCAAATCATTTTAACAATACCATGCTGATGATCAAAATCAATACCAATGCAGTGATCAGGAAAAATAAAAGGACCAGATGTAATATCATACTGAGAGGAGTCTACCAGGGTATAATCAGAAGTGTGAGTGGGAAGAAATAACACAAAGGCAAATTGGGATATATCTTCAGTCTCAGTGTGTGGGGGATTGAAGAAACCATTTGTAGTAAAAGTAATGTGGGGAGTGCAGGTGGTGTCTTCAGGAATTTCGCCATAAGAAAGATTGGGAAAGGAAGGGATATTATATTTCTTCATAAGATCTTGATTCTGTTGAAAGGGAGTATGAGCAAGACCTTTGAAGAGATCACCAATAATATTGCCAACCCAAGAAGATTTAATATAGTGATTATCACATGCTGTCATCTCAGTTTCATCAAATGCCTTGATATGTTGGCCAACTATTTGATGCTCATCATAAGACTTTCTCCAAACAATGGCCCACATGAGCCCACCCCAATTTTAAGCACAGGATGAGACAGAGCTCAAGAAACGTTTAGACTGGTGAAGGAAAGTGGAGATATAGTTGAGATTGTCCAATTGGGAAGGGGTGAGGTCTTTATAAGGAGTGAATTCTACAATAGCAATCACCTCAGTCTTGTCAAGAGGATCAACGATAAAATTAATCCTAAATGATAACATTGATCCCAGACTTCATAAAGTGATAGGTGTTGATTTCATCGTATGCTGAACTGATTTCTGATGGAGTTGGGTGGCAAGTTGGTTTGTTATTCTTCAGAGGGATGGTTGGATAGAGATTATGAGGAGTGTATTTGAAAGTGTGCCATGATATGGATCCATCCTTGATTCCTAAACCCTCTCTACATAAAACACGCTTTTCCCTTTGACAGTTCATCTTGTTTTGATGCTTGGTTGCCTTAACACTCTTATTGTTATGGGCATTGATATTTGCACGCCGACGGGCGCACGCCCACGCCCATCGCACGCCAATAAAAAAAAAGGTGTGCTGCCCGCACGCCTTTTTTTTATTGGCGTGCGGGCTGCACGCCCACCCCTGGGCATCAGCACGCCTGCAGATGGGCGTGCAGCACGCACGCCCATCTACAGGCGTGCAACACTGCAGGCGTGCAGTCGCACGCCCTCTTCAGAAAAAGGTGTGCGGTTCGCCCGCCCCTTCAGAAAAGGGCGTGTGGGTCGCACGCCCTTTCTATGTATATAGGCAGGGGGCACGCCCCTGCCTATACACATAGATCCGCGGACCGTCGACCTATGTATATAGGAAGGGGCACGCCCCTTCCTATATACATGCTGATGTCATGCGTGCAAAACAATGTACGCATGACATAAGCAACCTTCCCCCCCGTCCCCTCCCCCCAATCCTTCGCCGATCGGACATCCCCCCTCCTCAAATCCCTCCCCAACCACCACCTCACCGACCACCCACCCACCTTCCAGACCAGCCACCGCACCCTTTACAACCCACCACCCACCCAACCCAGCCTAGCCGACCGCCAACTCAAGCCGCCAGAACGACCCAGCCGCCCGACAACCTCGAGCCAGCCGCCAGGACATCAACAAGTAAGTCGATGTCCCCTGTTTCCCCCGTTCCCCCCTGTCCCCCCTTCCCACCACCCAAAACCCCGCCCGCTCCTGGGCCTGGCCCAGAGGGGCCAGATGGGCCAGCTGGGCCTGGCCCAAAGGGGCCAGATGGGCCAGCTGGGCCTGGCCCAAAGGGGCCAGATGGGCCAGCTGGGCCTGGCCCAAAGGGGCCAGATGGGCCAGCTGGGCCTGGCCCAAAGGGGCCCAGCTGGGCCTGGCCCAGAGGGGCCAGATGGGCCAGCTGGGCCTGGCCCAAAGGGGCCAGATGGGCCAGCTGGGCCTGGCCCAAAGGGGCCAGATGGGTCAGCTGGGCCTGGCCAAAAGGGGCCAGATGGGCCACCTGGGCCTGGCCAAAAGGGGCCAGATGGGCCACCTGGGCCTGGCCAAAAGGGGCCAACTAGAACCAGTGGCCCCTATGGACACATTCAAGGACTGAATAGGCCACTAGGCCCCCTCCCAACCCCCCATTGCACCACCAAATGTGCATGGGACACATCTGGGCCTAAGTGGCCCCAGGAAGTCCACACAAAGGCGTACCAGGCCCCACATTCCCCGTCTAAGCCCCCTAGAGACACTCCAGCACCCAAAGTGCCCCCCAAAGTCCCCGCAAGGCCTTTTTCTCCATTCCTTTCTCATATTCCCACTACAAAAGGTACTTAATTCCAGGAGCGGCAGCTGACATCTGTTTTACTTTGCAATCCAACCAACAGCAACACCATTTTATCCACCTCCTTCAACCTTTAGACGTGTTTCCACGCAACAACAATGTCTGGTGGTCATGAACAATCACGTAAGTCACTTCCAGAATGATTGTATCAGGTTCCCACATCTGGCATTACATCAGTTGAACAAAACTGGTATTACATCAGACAAGACTGGTATTGTGTCTACCACAACTGATATTAAGTCTACCAGAAATTATATTGTTTCTATCATCACAGATATTGAATCAGTTCAACCTATTCAATATCAAAAACACTGAGTTTATATCAGATTTTTTTATCTGACATAACATTTTGGCCCATGAGCATTATATCAGATGTAAAAATCTGATATAAAGTCAGTCATGTTGATATGGAATATATTGAGCTGATGCAATATCACTCATGATAGACATAATATCATTACAGGTAGATGTACTATCAGTTGTGGTGGACACAATACCAGTTTTTTCTGATATAACATAAGATTTTTTTTCAACTGACATAATGCCTGATTTGCAAATCTGATACAATCATGTTTGTAGTGAGTTCTGTTTCCTCATAAGATTTATTACAATAAACCCCCTGCTTACCACTTTCCACCCCAAAACACTGCAAATCAGGTTTGGACTTTTGGCAAAAATGCACTGAGCTTGCTCAGCATCCCGCATGCAGTCCCGAGGAATACAAGTATCTGGAAGTTCTTGCCAACAAAATCAAAGCCGAATACGAGCAGTCAGACGATGAGGGTCATGAGTCCTCAACTTGCCCAGCGCCAACAAACACGTTTGACCCCCCAGCTAGCCAAACCATCCAACATTCCACTCCTAGCGTCAACCAACCACCTCCCAACCTCAAACAATTCATTCCTTGGTTTCCTGATCTTCCCAAAGACCTCCCACCACCTCAAACAACCGCTCCACAACTGTCAGATTTTCTCTCAGCAAACAATGCGGCACCAACACTTCATTGCACACCAGAACCCACTCGAATTAACAACATACCAGCTCAATTGGACAAAGAACCCGCTCCATTTGACAACGGCTTGCCCAACGTTATGAACCCGGCATATGGCCCCATCCACCCAATAAGATCACCCAGGCGCAACAGCAAAGGCAAAAGCACCTTTCTCTCCGCCTCTAATGAGGCTTTACTCAATAATATAACTGCCGCCATAGAATCCCACAATGCCAACCAAGCCTTGCATAACTTATCTCAAAACCGTGATGACAATATAAACGACCTGGATGCTGAGGGGGAAACCGACCCTGAAGAATTGGGAATCAACCCTCCAGCCTCACAAGTCTCTTTGCTGTACAACCATCGTGCAGCCCCACGCCCACATTCCACTATTGTTGAAAGTCACCCACGCCGGGCTCGCTACCGCTATCCAACTGGAATATTTGTTGATCCTACATCCAAAAAACCCCGGCATCACACCCCAAGTCCAGACAATCCTCCCTCATGTGGTGCAAGCCCAGTCCCTCAACAGGGCTCCTCTACCTCTCATCAACAGATTGTGCATATCGACCCAAGGGAAACCGGCCCAAACTTCCCAAGCCACCTATTCACTCCTCACCCAACTGTCATAACGGCCGAACACTTGAAAGGCATGAAGATCCCCCGCACCGCAACCACTAGTGCAGTGGGCAGTTCCAATTCAATGCCCAGATCTAGTTCAAACCCCAGCAAGAGGTCAAGAGGCCCTCCTCGCCCTGCAAGGTCCACACGGGATGCATTTGAGTCATCCCCCTCTCCTCTAAACATTAAACACTTCTTGAACTCATTTCTGTCTGTCTGTTGCAGCTGTGGAACTATTTTTACCAGGCCCACTGCTTCCAAGATCAGTGGTAGAGAACTTGAACAATGATTTGGCGCGTGGCATTGCATGGTCCTTCACATCAGCTGAGAAGATGATAAAGAACATCGCCTATTTCCTCAATCACCTCCCCCATATGCTCTCTCGTCATGGCCCAATGGACCACAATTTCAAGGAAAGAGTGTGGCGGGACGTTACAATAACTCTGGCTGCTTGCAAATCAGGTATTTCTCCTAGTTAATATCTATTTAATTGAAAATGACACTGACTAATTTTTGTGGTGCGGTTAAGAAAAAATCCTCCGACATGATCAACATGGATCAGATTGAAGTTGTCCGGGCCAAAAAAAGCAAGACGATAACCAACCAAACTCAGGTACACACACTGGCCTCAAACATGGCATCATTCATCTATCCTCCTGACACGGCATACCTCCGACTCAAATCTGCTTTACATCAATGCTGGGCTTTTTGTCATCTCGAACAGCAGGGCTCCCAATGGGAACCCCTTCCACTAGATACAACAAAGGTCCACTCTGCTCACTGGGGCTTGCAACGAAACTACGAGAACCTGGGGACATTTGATGCCAATTCACCAAACCTTGGCGGCCTCATGCTGGTGTCACAGCACCTTGTGGGGGCAATGTCAGCTCTGGCGTATATCTGCAGCATATCCGACTTTACCCAGCCACGTCCAAAGCATACAAGGACAGATGAGTGCTCCACAAGGAATACACCCTCTCAGATTCAGATGCTAGCTGGTCTGTTTGTTTTTGGTCCAACATCAGTCTTCACATTCAACAGACAGACTTCCAGCAATGCCAATGCTTCAGCCTTGCTAGAATTTGGGGCCAAGGTCCTTAAACAAAAGGTGGATGGTGGTATTACTCTCCCAATGCCCCACCAAACTTTAGACAATCTTCGTATATATTTTCTGGAATTCTTGTGTGCTATGGGCTTTGACAACATTGGTGAGAATGGACTCCCCCAAGTGGATTGGGAAAGAACCTACAAAGAATTTCACCACTACTTTGCTACTCACCACCTACTCCACATTTTTTCTCAAGATATAGAAATAGCTTTGTCCAACTATCACTTCTGACTTGTATGGTATTTAACTCTTATCCTGTGTCTCCAGCTCTACATGTTGCATGTTCTATTGATCACTTCCATCCAAATGATACATTATTTTCCTTTTGGTTTATCTTTTTCCTACATTACAGGTGTCAGTCTTGGTGTGCAACTAAAACTTATTATACATATGATATGATACTAACAACTGAAAATTGTATTAACAATCAATTAAAAGTATGATTACCTTACTTGATGCTTATATACTCATATACATATAAGCATCAAGTGCCATTAACTTCTTTACATATGTTACATATGTAATGAAGAGTACTGGGGACTACATAATTAATTATATTAGATATTATTATTATTTGCTCATTATAAATACAAATCAGCCACTAGTATTAATCTATAACAACCAGTACTAATGTACTACAGACTGTAAGTCAACATAAAGAAATAAATAAACTAATAAAATCAAAAGGTGACGTGTATTCAAAGCAAAGGCTGCTGAAGTGTTACCAAGAAACCAAAAATGGCCAAAATGTGGTCCAAAAATTCCACAAGTTGGCCAATAATACCTACAGGGTCCCCAGAGGGAACTCAAGACTATTTAAGGAGCTCTTCACCCGCCCAAAGAAGGCTCCTCAAGCTTTTTTATACCCAACCCACGTATTATTAGAGATACATCTTTTTAAAACAGTCTGGTAAGCTTCTTAGTAGTTATTAGCCCTGTCTTCCCCAACAACTCTACAGTGACCATCCACCTCCTCCATCAACCCATCAAAGCCCCCGAAACTGTCCAGTTTCACCCTGAATATCCCCAAGATCTGTCAAGGGTTATTACTAGTAAGAAATAACCCTTTTCTTGAAGATATTCCCCACTTTCCTTTCCTGGGATTAAACCACCCCTGTTCCAACAGGCCCCAGTGTTCCAGGTAACTAAATCCTCCGCAATTTACTTGTAAGATACCTTAGAGGGATCGAAACCACCCCTGATTTATCAGGCCCCTCTGGTTTTAATTATATTAAATTTATTTAGTATAATTGTTACCTTATTTTTCCTATTTTTCCTCTAAATTTTACGTCACAATTCCCCTGTTTTATTTGGGAATTATAACCTTAAAACCTCACCCAGAGCAATATCACTCTTTCCTTATATCCTTGCACCACTTGTAGCTAGAAAGACTTGTCTTTGGCATCAAGGAGGCTGACAATATTCAGGAGTAATGTTGACAGCCGTTACTCTACTTTTATTTATGGGAACCAATTTAATATAGTGATTAAAAATCAGAGGAGGGGTGTTACATTGGCTTGCAAGTTTTGGAGTAAAGAAGTGTGGCCGGTTCAATGATGCTCAACCAACCAGCAGCTTGGCTCTTTGGAAATGATCTAGGTATGGACGGTGGAGGGAAAGGTACTAGGCCACGCTTGACTATAACATGTATCCAGTGATTACCGTTAATTAGTGCAAGGTAGATTGGGCTGGCTGGTTTGGGGTCGGGTGCAACCGTTGAAGGGAGAAACGTCATGCAGCCAGCTTCTCGGTTGTTTGTGAGGAACACCACTGGCCTATTGTATGCATTAGCCACAATAGGACCACCATCAAGCCTGCCCAACCACTTGGAAGTGGGCACTGGTCCCTTGGGATCCTCCACGTGAATGCTGTTGTAGAGCTTCTCAAACATATCTGGTCCACCTAGCTTCCTTGTCCAAAGTGCCCTGTTGGTGTGCAGCTTGTGTAACATGTCGAATCGCACTTGATACCACCCATTGTCTCTAGCATACGGGCCCTCGGGTTTTTCAGCAGCCAATGCATGTGCCACACAAGAATACCCACAGTTGCCATCGCCTTTGGGGTTATAAGTTGATTGGACATACTTAATGACCCAAGGAGGTAACTGCTCAACCTGGGGGAGATGAGGGCAAATTCAGCATAAGCACAAGAGAGTGAGTAAATTTCTTTGCTCTCATCAGTAATCATTATGAATTCACACTATGTTCACTTACTGATTTATCAGACAGAACCTCTTTGGAGGCTTGAGCCAGTGTCCCTAAGGTGGGACCACTTTTGACAACCATATTTTCATCCTGAATTCAACCAGAAAAGCCAATCAGTTATAATGTTGACTCATTGAATGGGCTCATCCTAACCCTTGAATTTACCTCCAAAGTGGGTGGCCTGGGGGGGTCATTGGCCTGAAAATCACCTTCCGTATGCGGTGGCCTGGGGGGGTCATTGGCCTGAAAATCACCTTCCGTATGCGACGTAGGAATAGCATCCTGATTTGCAAAAATACAACAGAACAATTAGGCCAATCACAATTAGGAGAATCTTGTTGGTTTGATTAAAGGGGCTTACCAGGGAAGTTGAAATTGAAGTCCCGGCAAGAGGAATATCAATCGGATTGTCCTCTGCAAATTCACATGCATCTCCTTCAGACCCACAGGGATCTCCATCACTGCCATCAGATTGATCATTGGATGAGTCTGATACTCCACTAGATGACCCAGAATGACTGCCTTCTGCGGAGCTCCCTTTTGCCAAAGACATCTGACTCAATGCAGATGATACTGAGGGCTTTTCTTCCATACGGCGTTGGGATTTGGGCCGGTCGGAAGTGGGGACTTGCTTTCCGCTTATGTGACGTGCGGCCTGGTTGGTAGTCTTTGTTGGCTGCATACGTAGATGGTAGCTGAGACTTTGAAGGTCGGCCTCGGCGCTTGGCCACACACGGTGGGCTCTCATTGTCTTCTTCAGAAGATGTTGCGGGATTGGGAGCCTGTCTTGGTCGGCCTCGGGGTTTTGGGGCGGTCAGTCTGGCCAAGGTGGGCAGCTCATCAGGGTCTTCCATTGATGAAGAGCTATCTTGTTGCAACTTGTCCGTCCTTCTCCGGCCCGCTTGATTCTGACTGGTCCTTGCGCGCTGTTTCCCTTTGGCTGTCTGTGCCTTTTCAATCTGAGACTCCACGATTTCTGCCTGAGTAGGATCTTGGGTTTGCACACGGCGGCTTCCATTCTTCTTCTTCCAAGGTTGATTTGGTTTGGTTTTTTGTCTGATGGGGTCTGGCTCAATCAGTGGGACCACATGTGTGTTTGCAACAACTCGACGGAAATTCTTCATCAGTGCCGGCAAAGCTGTGGAGGGGTGAGATTCCAAGATCTCCTGCTTTAGCGCCTCAAAATCATCGTCAAAGTTTAACGGCTCCTCATCAAGGTTCTGTAATTTAAGCAAGGTCAAATAGGATGAGCCAATGGGTTATGGAGGAGGGGGCAGATTTATACACTGACTGGTCCATCTGGGTTGTAACACAATTGCCACTGGGGATGAAAGTCCGCTGGTTCCACATCACCCTTCTCTTCAAGCAACTTTTCAATCAAGTGTGCACATGGGACCCCCATTCCCGCATTGAAGTTCCCTGTACACTGCCTGACCGGATCATCACGTTTGGCCTTCTTCATTTTCAAGTACTTATTGTACTCTCCAATAGCCAATTTGAGGGCATGGGTTGAGATCTTGGTGTGAAGCGGCTTGAAAACATTTGGGAGTCCGGATAGCCCTTTGATTCTTTCATGGCCAATTGTGACCTGTGCTTCGTCCAGTTGCCGGTCCACAGCTGATGAAATGGTTAGGAAAAGGGTAGCAAAGTCAATCTTGCCAGATGTCACGTATGTTTTGAGCCAGCCATGAGCTGATTCACCTCTAGATGACGTCAGATTCCCCAAGTGCGGGGTTTTCCCAGCCCATGCAGACATGAATTGTTTGCAAAAGGGCAGAACATGGTTCTGAAGGTATTCCAGAACATTTGCTTGTTCCCTGAGGTCCACCTGAAGCTTTCCCCAAGCTGTGTTAAATGAGGGTTCGTCTGGAGCGTATGTAACCTCGTGCCATAGCTTCATGAAATTTGTCCATTTGTCTGCCTCGGATGCAAAAGCCTGTTTGCAGTTGGTGACAATGTTCCAATTGATGTGCCAGGCGCATAGGTTTGAGGTTGCATTTGGGAAGTGCTCCGCAATTGCATTTCGGAGAGCCACCTCTTTGTCCGTCACAAAGACCGTTGGAGAGCTCTCTGGTTCCCATACCGACATGCAAGAATTGATAGGTGTATGTAAAATTACCATCAGATTATCAATCTCATACTAAAAAAGACAATCACCGCACTCACTTCAACTTATTCAGAGCCCAAGAGTATGCCACATTTTTCTCATTCCTCATGAGACAAAATCCAATTGAGAAGGAGTGGTTTGTGCAGGTCTGGCCAACAACATGCAGTAAGGGGTACTTGCAGAGGTTGGTCTTGTACGTGCAGTCAATATTAACCACATGATGGAACTTGCGAGCGAGCAACATTGATCCAGGGTGCGCAAACCATAGGTAGAGGAGCTTTCTGTCATCATCGTAAACTTCATTGTGAACCCAGTTGGAGCCTTTGAGGAATCGTAGAAGATGGTTGATGGGGGTGTTGCCAGCCCTCCGCTCTATCTTCTGCGCTGCTTTTGTGTTTTAAATTGTCCGGTTTGTGACAAACCGTCCCTCAGTCGTACTCAGCTGCCGGGCAATTGCCTGTGGTTGCAAACCAAGAGAGGCCAGTCGAGCCACCTCTGCTTGGCCCTCTGCCCCAAGTGTCTTGTGGATGGCCTCATAGTTTTGCTGGATGACATTGTGGTTGTGAGGGACAGTCTTGCTGTGGAGATCCCAATAGTTGTTTTCACGGTTCTTGGCACATGAACAGTGGCCTGAAATCTTGAAGGCGCATCCAACTCGCTTATTACGTGATTCACGAGCCCGACAGGAGTCCACGGTGGTAGTGTCTTCTCCAGCCAGTGAGCAGGCAAGGTAAATGTTCTTCCCCGCCTTGGATTTTGAGACCACCAGCCGATAACCATGCTCGTTGGCCCATGTGGACACAAATTTCTTCAGATTGTCAACACAGGTGAACAGGTATTCAGGTGGAGGGTCCATCGGCTCTACAAAATTAATTCCCATGAGCATCCATTGGAAACAGTTTGATAAATCAATGAGGCACTGACCTCCCACAGAATAGTCAAACAATCTGACATCCTCACTGGTCAGTAGGGCTTTGGGCAAAGCATTTCCATCCGGGAGATTTGGGGGCATCAACAAGTCGTTGGTGTGGTGCGCAGATGCACTGGGATCTGTATAATAAAACATTGGTAAGAAAACCGCAAAGGACTTTTCTGAGTGAAAGCTACCATCACCTTGGGGATTTTCCTCAGTCATTGGAGAGGGAACAGACATTTCCAGGGGGATTGGGGAGGGAACAGACATTTCCTGGGCGGTTCTTGCAGGAGCCAGGACTGCAGACGGTACCACAGATGTTGTAGAGTTGGAACCACCTGATTCATCAATAAATAGTCAGCTCCCAATAAAGCAACTTTACCAGAGACACTAAGACCCACCTTGAGCTTGATCCTCATTGGTTTGGGTGGTAAAAGAGGGAGCAGGTAGGTCATTTGAAGAAGGCAGGAAATCAGGGGGAAAAGCTGATGATTTACAGTTTGTCAGCTCTCAATAAATATACATTACAAGAGAAAGTTAGACCTAACTTGAGCAGTATTGTCAGTCATTTGAGGGACAACCAAGGAAGCCAGTGGATCAATTGATGTAGGTAGTTGCGCGGATGGGGCAGGCGGACTTAAAGAGTCAAGCAGAGAATTGATTTGAACAGCGGATTGGATAGTGTTGTTGTCCCAGTAGTATGTGGGCTGGTTGACAGACGGGTTGCTGGGTATTGATGCAGACGGGTTGCTGGGTATTGATGGTGGGTGTTGGATTGGTTGGGGGGCATTCCAGTTGTTGGAGTACATTTCCTGCTGTAATTTATAGGAGGTTGGTTGATTGGGTTGGTGGGTGGGAGGAATGTTTGACGTCTGTTGCAGGGTGATTGCTGGATTGGTGTAGTTTGGAAAGTTAGGATCGAGTTGGCCGGTGACTGGAATGTGAGGAAAGGCTGTACTATTGTTATAGGAGGCCGTTTGGGATGATTGGTGGGGGGGAAGGTTGTTGTATGGGTTGAAAGATGGTATTTGGTGGCCCATATGGGGTGCAGGTTGCCTGTGATTTGGAATTGGAAAGGCCATTGAGTTTGACGGGTATGCGGGGTGGCCATGGTTGGTGAAGCTGGGGTGTTGGTTTGTGGGATTATTTGTGATTGGGACAGCATTTTGTAGGTAATTGGGGAAGCCGGGGAATTGATCAGACGTTTGAGGGGGGATGGAGGGGTTGGATGGGACCTGGAACCAAGGGGGTTGCCCAAATGGAACTGGTGGTTGCGGCTGATGGAGGCAGGAGGAAGGACTGTGTGAGAAAGTTATTTAAGTAGAAGAATTGGGCTGTGTGTGCTTACATGCTGTGCCAAGTGAGACTGGGTGACATTAGGCTGACCACTGGCATGCGTTATTGCATTATGGTATTGGGGGTGCCGCTGATTGTGGACGCCATATGGGCTGGGAGATACGTGGTAGTAGGGGGGTTTTGGCCTGGCTGAGACATTTTCTGCTGTAAATAACGGCCAGAGTGAGTAATTTTGTATTATATTTACTTTGATAGACATGCACTTACACTTCTGGAGGGTAATAAAAGTTGATGCAAAGAATACTTGCTGATATCTGTGCGTTCAGAGGAACAAGAAGAAATAATCAGCTGGCATGAAAATGAAGATGTGGAGAGATTAATTGGATCTGAGTGGAAGAGCATCAAGTGCTGGTGTGCCCGTCCGGGGCTTGGACAAGGGGAATGGGGCCCTAAAATGTCAACCTTGGGCGGCTGGGAAGGGCCAAAAGAGGCCTAGGTGCCACTTTTCAAGGATTGACAGCTGGAATGAGGCTCCTTACAGTTGCCTCCTTTTGGCCAGTCATAGTGGGCCCTGTTGGCCCCTTTACTAGGCCCTTTGGGGCTTGTACCAATTTCAATACAGGGCCTAATGGGCCCTGAGTAAATTTTTGGTTTTTTTTATCATAATCTTTTTTTTTCTTGTTTTATTTATTTTATTTTTATTTTTATTTTTATTTTATTTTTATTTTATTTTATTTTATTTTTATTTTATTTTTATTGTATTTTATTTTTATTTTATTTTTATTTTTATTTTATTTTTAGGGCATTAATAAAAAAACCCGGTTTTTCCGCGTTTACACCCGGTTTTCTGCGCAGCTGCGGCTGCGCGGTGCACCCGGTTTTCCGCATTTACACCCGGTTTTTTTTAATTTTTAATTTTTAAGCAAATAGAACGTGGAGGGCGGCATTTGATGCGCGTGACCCCAAAACAAATAAAATAAATAAATAGAACAAGGAAAATAAACAAAATAATATAATATAAAATGATATAAAATTGAATAAATAGAATAAATGAAATGAATAAATTAAATAAATAAATTAAAAGCAAGAGACATAATTGCAAGTTAATGATTTATGAATAACGCAACCTCCCCAATCATCCTCATTCAATGTTTTATTTAAAACAATTAAAATAAACAATTAAAACAAGGAAAATAAACAAAACAAAACAAAATAAAATTATGGAGGGCGGCATTTGATGCGCGCAACCTCCCCAACTCATTCAATATTTCATTTAAACAAATTAAATAAGGAAGTAAAACAAGCAAAATAAACATAAACAAAACAAAATAAAATAAAAAGAATAAATGAAATGAATGAAATAAATAAATAAAATAAAAAGCAAGAGACATAATTGCAAGGTCATAATTTATTAATAAATAATAAATGTAATAAAAAACAAAGAGACATTAGTACAGACTAAGAATGCGCACACAAATAATAAGTATAAGAAGGAGAAATTGTTATAAAGACTAGTGATAACAACTAGAAAATGCTTACAAATGGTGAATCTACGCCTGAATTACATTCCTGAACCCATATGTAATGTGTAATAATTATCTTACATGTAACACTCCAAAGCATCATACAATGTACCATACCGCTGTGTATCATTATATTTCCATTTCTTTGTCATGAAATCTGATAACAAGTTAATTTTATAATCTGTATTTTTTTCCAATGAATTATTTACCCTCTAAAGTGTATTAATCCATTTAAAAACTCCCCAAATATCTTGAAAGACAGGCGTGAAGGTGTTTAGAAATAAATTCTGTCCAAGAATGATAAAAAGAAAGCCAGTGAAGTTAAAAATAAACTGTTTGTCACATCAAATTCTACACCCCTTAAAGTGTTTTAAAAAAATTTAAAATTTTGAGAAATCCTGAAAATTGAGCCGTGGGGTTTTTTTATGAAAAAACCGGGTGGATTGGCCAAAAAAAATAGAGTGCTTGTTTTTTTTGCAAAATAAAAATTACCATAAAATTTCACACCCCTGTAAGTATGATAAATAAATTTAAAACTTTGGAAAATAATGAAAATCCGCCCGCAAAAAATTAAATTGAACAAAAACCGGGTGGATTGGCCAAAAAAAATAGAAGACATAGTTTTTTTGGAAAATAAAAATCACCATAAAATTCTACACGCCAAGAAGTATTTTTAGCAATTTTAAAATTTTGAAAAATAATGAAATTCCGCCCGCAAAAAATTAAATAAAAAAACCGGGTGTAAATGCGGAAAACCGGGTGTACTGCGCAGCAATTTGGACGTCGCCGCTGCGTAAAACCGGGTGTAAACGCGGAAAAACCGGGTTTTTTTATTAATGCCCTATTTTTATTTTATTTTTATTTTATTTTTATTTTATTTTTATTTTATTTTATTTTATTTTTATTTTATTTTGGGCATTAATAAAAAAACCCGGTTTTTCCGCGTTTACACCCGGTTTTACGCAGCGGCGACGTCCAAATTGCTGCGCAGTACACCCGGTTTTCCGCATTTACACCCGGTTTTCTTATTTAATTTCTTACGGGCGGATTTTCATTACTTTTCAAAATTTTAAATTTATTTATTATAATTACAGGGGTGTAGAACTTTACGGTAATTTTTATTTTGCAAACAAATTATTTCTTCTATTTTTTTTGGCCAATCCACCCGGTTGTTTTTTTGATTTAATTTTTGCAGGCGGATTTTCATTATTTTTCAAAATTTTCAATTTATTTATTATACTTACAGGGGTTTAGACTTTTATGGTAATTTTTATTTTGCAAAAAAACTATGGCTTCTATTTTTTTTGGCCAATCCACCCGGTTTTGTCATAAAAAATCCCCACAGCTTGATTTCCAGGATTTCTCAATGTTTTAAATTTTTTTAAAGCACTTTAAGGGGTGTAGAACTTAATGTGACTAACAGTTTTTTTTTTAATCACTGGTTGGATTTTTATGATTTTTGGACTCCATTTATTTCCAAACACCTTCACGTCTGTCTTGCAAGATATTTAGGGAGTTTTTAAATGGAATCATACACTTTAGAGGGTCAAGAATTCATTGGAAACAAATATGGATTATAAAATTAACTCGTTATCATATTTCATGACAAAGAAATGGAAATATAATGATACACAGCGGTATGGTACATTGTATGATGCTTTGGAGTGTTACATGTAAGATAATTATTACACATTACGTATGGGTTCAGGAATGTAATTCAGGCGTAGATTCACCATTTGTAAGCATTTTCTAGTTGTTATCACTAGTCTTTATAACAATTTCTCCTTCTTATACTTATTATTTGTGTGCGCATACTTAGTCTGTACCAATGTCTCTTTGTTGTTTATTACATTTTATTATTTATTAATAAATTATTAACTTGCAATTATGTCTCTTGCTTTTTATTTTGTTTGTTTATTTTATTCATTTCATTTATTCCATTCATTTTATTTTGTTTTACTTATTTATTTTATTTGTTTTAAATAAAATTTTGCATGAGGATGATTGGGGAGGTTGCGTTATTCATAGGGCATTAATAAAAAAACCCAGTTTTTCCGCGTTTACACCCGGTTTTACGCAGTGGCGACGTCAAATTTGCTGCGCAGCACACGTGGTTTTCCGCTTTTAAACCCGGTTTTTTTAATTATTTTTTTGCGGGCGGATTTTATTTTTTTTTCAACATTTTACAATTGTTTAATATACTTCCAGGGGTGTAGAAATTTATGGTATTTTTTATTTTCCAAAAAAACAATGCCTTCTATATTTTTTTTTTTGCCCGTACACCCGGTTTTTTCAAAAAAAAATCCCCACAGCTCAATTTTCAGGTTTTTTCTCAAAGTTTTAAATCTTTTTAAAACACTTTAAGGGGTGTAGTCATGTGACAAACAGTTAATTTTTAAAATCACTGGTTGTCTTTTTATGATTTTTGGACAGAATTTATTTCTAAACACCTTCACGCCTGTCTTTCAAGATATTTGGAGAGTTTTTAAATGGTTTCATACACTTTAGAGGTTGAATAATTCATTGGAAACACATACTGATTATAAAATTAACTTGTTATCAGATTTCATGACAAAGAAATGGATATATAATGATACACAGAGGCATGGTACATTGTACGATGCTTTGGAGTGTTACATGTAAGATAATTATTACACATTACATATGGGTTCAGGAATTCAATTCAGGCGTAGATTCACCATTTGCAAGCATTTTCTAGTTGTTATCACTAGTGTTTATAACAATTTCTCTTTCTTATACATATTAGGGGGTATCAAATATGACTAAATCCACCATCATCTAATCAACTGGTTTTGAAAATCCACCATTTTCAAAAACCATGGATATCAATATAAAATGATTCAAAAATCTCAAAAGTGAAATTTTGTTGAAAAAGCTAATTCACTGCTTTTAATTGTGGATTTGGTCATATTTGATACCCCCTATTATTTGTGTGCGCATTCTTAGTCTGTACTAATGTCTCTTTGTTGTTTATTAGGGGGTGTCAAATATGACCAAATCCACAATTATCTAATCAACTGGTTTTCAAAATCCACCATTTTTAAAAACCATTGATATCAATGGAAAATGATTCAAAACTCTCAGCAGTGCAATTTTGTTGAAAAACCTAATTCACTGGTTTTAATTGTGGGTTTGGTCATATTTGATACCCCCTATTACATTTATTATTTATTAATAAATTATTAACTTGCAATAATACCTCTTGCTTTTTATTTTATTTTATTTGTTTATTTTATTTTATTCATTTCATTTGTTCTATATATTTTATTTTATTTTATTTTATTTTATTTTGTTTATTTTACTTGTTTTACTTATTTATTTTATTTGTTTTGAGTAAAATTTTGAATGAGGATGATTGGGGAGGTTGCGTTATTGATAAATGATTAACTTGCAATTATGTCTCTTGCTTTTAATTAATTAATTGATTTTATTCATTTCATTCATTCTTATTGATTTAATTTTATATTATTTAATTTTGTTTGTTTTACTTATTTAAAATGCCGCCCTCCATAATTTTATTTTGCTTTGTTTTGTTTATTTTCCTTGTTTTCCTTGTTTACTTTATTTGTTTTAAATAAAATATTGAATGAGGATGATTGGGGAGGTCACGCGCATCAAATGCCGCCCTCCATAATTTTGTTTTGTTTTGTTTTGTTTATTTTCCTTTTTTTAATTGTTGAGTTTATTTGTTTTAAATAAAATATTGAATGAAGATGATTGGGGATGTCACACGCATCAAATGCCGCGCTCCACATGCTATTTGCTTAAAAATTAAAAATTAAAAAAAACCCGGTGTAAATGCGGAAAACCGGGTGCACTGCGTAGCCGCAGCTGCGCAGAAAACCGGGTGTAAATGCGGAAAAACCCGGTTTTTTTATTAATGCCCTATTCATAAATGATTAACTTGCAATTATGTCTCTTTCTTTTAATTAATTATTTTATTTTATTCATTTCATTCATTCTTATTTATTTAATTTTATATTGTTTAATTTTGTTTATTTTACTTGTTTTACTTATTTAAAATGCCGCCCTCCATAATATTATTGTATTTTATTTTGTTTATTTTCCTTGTTTTAATTGTTTATTTTATTTGTTTTAAATAAAATATTAAATGAGGATGATTGGGGAGGTCACGCGCATCAAATGCCGCGCTCCACATGCTATTTGCTTAAAAATTAAAAATTAAAAAAAACCGGGTGTAAATGCGGAAAACCTGCACTGCGCAGCCGCAGCTGCGCAGAAAACCGGGTGTCAACGCGGAAAAACTGGGTTTTTTTATTAATGCCCTTTATTTTTATTTTATTTTATTTTTATTTTATTTTGGGCATTGATAAAAAAACCCAGTTTTTCCGCGTTTACACCCGGTTTTACACAGCAGCGACGTCCAAATTGCTGCGCAGTACACCCGGTTTTCCGCATTTACACCCGGATTTTTTATTCAAGTTTTTGCGGGCGGATTTTAATTTTTTTTCAAGATTTTAAAATTGTTTAATATACTTTAAGGGGTGTAGAATTTTATGGTATTTTTTATTTTCCAAAAAAACAAGGTCTTCTATTTTTTTTGGCCAATGCACCCGGTTTTTTACAAAAAAAATCCCCACGGGTTGTTTTTCATGATTTCTAATCATTTTTCATTTTTTTATAGCACTTTGAAGGGAGTATAATTTGATGAGACAGACATTTTATTTCTAAACTCATTGGTTGGATTTTCATGACTTTTGGGCCAATCCACCTGGTTTTTTTGAAAAAACTTCCCCACGGCTTGATTTTGAAGATTTCTCAGCTTTTTAAATTTGTTTATATTACTTTAAAGGGAGTAGAATTTTATGGGACTGATACTTTTTTTTTGAACTCATTGGTTGGAATTTTATGATTTTTGTTTGAATCCACCCGGTTTTTTCAAAAAAAAATCCCCACGGCTTAATTTTCATGTTTTCTCAGCATTTTAATTTTGTTATAGCATTTTAATTGATTATTAGCACTAATAATCCATTATTGGTACTAATAATCTAGTATTAGTACTAATAATCCATTATTGGTACTAATAATCTAGTATTAGTACTAATAATCCATTATTGGTACTAATAATCTAGTATTAGTACTAATAATCCATTATTAGTACTAAATAATGGATATTATTAGTATTAATAACCCATTATTAGTATTAATAATCTATTATTAGTACCAATAATCTATTATTAGTACTAATAATCTAGTATTAGTACTAATAATCTATTATTCGTACTAATAATCTATTATTAGTACTAATAATCTATTATTAGTACTAATAATCTATTATTAGTACTAATAATCTATTATTAGTACTAATAATCCTTAATAACCCATTATTAGCACTAATAATGGATTATTTGTATTAATAACCCATTATTAGTACTAATTATCCATTAATAGTACTAATAATGGATTAATTCTTAGTACTAGTACTAAGAATCCATTCTTTAGTTTCCCTTCCCCCCCTTTATCAATCAATTAATGATTTTTTGATGAGTATGTTTGGGGAGGTTGTGCGCATCAAATGCCGCCCTCCTTATGAATATTAAATAAAAATTATAAAAAAAAAAAAACCGGGTGTGGGCGCGGAAAACCGGGTTTACTGCGCAGCTGCAATTGCGCAGAAAACCGGGTGTAAACGCGGAAAAACCGGGTTTTTTTATTAATGCCCTTTATTTTTATTTTTATTTTATTTTTTTTATTTTATTTTTTTTATTTTTTTATTTTTTTATTTTTTTTTTTTTTATTTTTTTTTTTTATTTTTTATTTTTTTATTTTTTATTTTTTTATTTTTTTATTTTTTTATTTTTTTATTTTTTTATTTTTTTATTTTTTTATTTTTTTATTTTTTTATTTTTTTATTTTTTTTTTTTTTATTTTTTTATTTTTTTATTTTTTTATTTTTTTATTTTTTTACAAGGGCAAAGCCCCCAAATTGGGGATTCAAGGTGAATTTTATTTAGAGTGGGTTTTTTTTTGGAGGGGGAAAATTACCAAAAATAATTATGGTGTAATTGCATAAATTCCAATTGAAAAAAGCAAATGAAAATGAAAAAAAAAATGCAAATGCAAATGAAAATGAAAATGAAAATGAAAATGAAAATGAAAATGAAAATGAAAACGAAAATGAAAATGAAAATGAAAAAGTAAAAGTAAAAGTAAAAAAAAAAAAAAACAGGCCAAATAGAAACAAACAAAAATATATCACTGTGAATGAACACGTGAGAGAACCTCTTTGTAAACAATGTTTGAAGTTTGGTATGAAGGAGGGCCAGATTCTGGCTGAGGGATTACAACCTTTGTTGTGTGACTGGACTTACTTCGAGAAAGAGCAACATACAGTTGCCCATGACTAAAAACAGGTTCAAGAAGCACAATACCAACATTTCCAATGGTCTGACCCTGAGACTTGTTTATTGTGAGACAGAAAGCAAGATTAACAGGAAACTGGGTGCGTATTAGCTTGAAGGGGAGTCCAGTCTCTTCAGGGTCAGAGATAAATGGGATGCGAGGTATGGCAACCAATTCACCAATTCTGTTTCCTGAAGCCACTTTTGCAAAAATTACTGAAGGACTGAAGTTTTCAACAATCAATCTGGTTCCATTGCAAAGACCAATTGTTCAATCCAGGTTCCTTAGCATGATAATTGGCACACCCCGCTTTATTTGAAGGAGGTGAGGGGGAAATCCAGATAGGTTTATGCTATTAATATACTCAGGCAAGTAAAGACCTTGAGTATCGTCCTGTACTGAATCATGACTGGTGTAAGAAATAAGTTCAGATGGGATGTAACTCAAGACCTTTGAATTGATTTGATTGACAGATTTGTTCTTGCAGCAGAGGATTGCCCGGTCTGTAAAATAATTGGGATGGGAGAATGAAGTGCTGATATTTGGAAAGATTTTGTCTATCAGCAAATCAAGATTTTGGTCATCTGAACCACCAAGGACCACCATTGAGTGAGGTAAATTGATTCTGTTGGAATTGTGAGTGAGCCCCTGACCATTTCCAATGGATAAGAGAAAATTCTGAAACTGAGGATCACCAGCAGCACGCATGTTGACTGAGAGGTGAATTATGTTGTGTCAAAAGTTAATCCAGCAGTGAGAGTTTACAATACTTGCGTTGACTATCTGAGGGCGTGACCCTTTCTTAACAACAGGTAAAACCTGACGGAAGTCCCCTCCCAGTACCATGACCTTGCCACCAAAGGGAAGGTTTGAATCCATAAGGTCTTGAAGCAACCTATCCACCAATTCAAGTGCATGCCTATGAGTCATGGGTGCTTCATCCCATATGATTAATTTTGCTTTCTTGAGGACATCAGCTTTATGAGAATTTTTGGCAATTGATGAAACAGAGTTTTGTGACAGTTTAGGAGGAATCCCAAAAGTGAGATGAGCAGTCCTACCATGGGGCATGTTCATTGCTGCTATACCTGTTCAATACAAAATTAACAATGATTAGAATGTCAGGAAAATATGGATATGGAAGTAATAGAGTAAAAGGCAAGCATACCACTTCCAGCACATGCAACAGCTATTCTTCTTGTTGATCTCACATTTGCAAGTAGACAGTTGTATAGAAATGTTTTCCCAGAACCACCAGGCCCATCAATGAAGAAGCAAGCTGGAATTTCAGAATGACATGCAAGAAGGATTCTCTCAAAAGCTAGTTTTTGCTGGGAGTTGAGAAGGTCTGCATTGCTGAGTTCATGCTGAGGTACATCAAAGCTTGATTCCTCTTCATGCAACATCCAATTTTGATTGAGGTTATTTTGGCCAACTGAGGGATCATACCTTGGAAGATCAGGAAACGAAAGGTCCACACGAAGGAGACCATTCTGCAGGAGAATTGGATTGATTGCTTCAATGATTTTATTTGTCATCCATGAATCATCCCGATAGCCTTTATGAACCCAGTCTTCAGTCATCCAATTGAAAGAAAAATTCCACAACCTCAGGGGGTCTGAGGGTTGACATGCTGCTAAAAGGATTCCAAATAATTTTCTCAAGTGATATGGTGACATGTGGACATTTGCTTCTTCCATTGTATGTTCCAAGTAGTTATCATTTTGCAAAAGACCTCGAGCCAAAGCTGCTACTCGAAAGCTGGGATACAGCTGACCCTGAAATGTGCGGAGATCCTCAAAAGAAGTAGGGCCTGTTACATTATTCAGGAGCAACCTCATATGCCATCTTTCTGGATCTGAGGGGTAAACTGCATATATTCTTCCTATTGCATAACCACGTTGGCGTGGTCTCCATTCCTTGCGCTTTGGATGCCATGTATAGTGTCGAGGGAAGTCTGCATATTTCAGAAGTCAAGCATCTGAATCAATCCGATTTCTTTCAAAGAATGCTGTAAGCATTGTTCTGGTGTTAGCACCTCTTTCAATTACGTCATGCAGGGGCTCATCTTGTGAAAACATAATATTATGCTGGTTGGGTAGGTGTATATCCAAGCGGTTCACAGAAGGATATGTTGCAGATAACTTGAAAGAGAATATACGCCAGCATGCCTCTGGAGCTGCAATCCAACGGGAATCACGGAATTGGTTGACTTCATCAAAACTTCTGCCCACATCCAAGACAATCTTGTCATGCCCCTTGTAAACATATTTGTACAGATATTTGACAGCTGAAATCTCTGCACAGATCTCCATGTTGATGTGACATTGGTACTTTGCAGATAGGTAGGGACTATATGGAACAACCCATCTGTTGTCAATGTGTAAATCAGAGTTTCCTCTCCTTATTGTCACAGCTTGACCTGGCCTTCTCCGATATTGTGGGTATGAATTTTCAGTGATGACAGTTTCATCACAGAAAGGCTTTGGAAATCTCTTTGAACAAACTCCATCAACCATACATGGGGCATTTGGGTTGTATGGTCCACAGGGGCCATGAATCATGTGGCGAGTGACTGATTTGTAAAGTAATGGCTGTGATAGTGGATCTTCAGGGATTTCAGCTTTGACCAATTGATTGATCTCATGGGTTGTCCGAGGTATGTCATTTGGATCAAGAATAAGTAAGATGTGGGCATGGGGTAGCCCCCTCTTCTGAAATTCAATGACGTGGGTGCGACCCAAGGGTTTCCCAAAAATACCCTGCTTGAACAGTTCATCACAGATTTTCTTCAAGCGTGCATTGAATATGCGAGCTGTTAAATCAGGTCGGTCTTGTGCTAACTGACCTGGAAGCAAATTATCCTTGATCTCAGGCCATTCTGGGTTGCAGGTGACGTTTATAAAGAGGTTGGGCTTTCCCATGGACTGAACTAAAGCCATGGCATCCTGAAACCTTGCCTTCATGTCACGTGGTCCGCCAATGAAGGATGTAGGCAGCACTATACGGCGGCCTGTGTGAATATGCTGTCAATAAAATGTTTGTGTGCAAAGAGTAAATAAGTCATGTACCTGTATCATTTCCCAGTTGGACTCCATGCTCATAAGCATCAACCACACCATAGTATTGCTCCACACAGAAGTTAGGTTGATTCAATAAAATGTAAAGCAATCTTTCTGATTCAATCTTTACATATTGGTCGGTGCAGTACTGTTGGAAGAGGCGGCCAGCCCAATGAATGAGGGAGTGATTTGGGTTGCAATATGCCAAACGATATGCGTAATAGTTCATTGCAGTAGCCTGTGGCACCTGCTGCTTTAGCTCAGGACACCAACCAAGATCACCAGTTGGATGTAAAAGTACATAATGGAGTGGATCATATTTGTTATCAAGTTCAGAAATCCTTGAAAGTGATCCACCTCAATATTTGATGATGACCTCGCGAGTGCTATGAGATGAAGGGTCATTTCCTTTAAAATAAAGCATTTCAGAATGAATTTTTGTTGAATGATAATTATTAGCAAAAAAAAAAAATACCTTCAACCCAAATTGCAGCAATCTGGTCACCCCTTGGGAGGTTGTAAACCCTTTGGTCCACATTTGTTGCATTTGTTGTCAAGCGTATGGAGCGTGAAGGTGAAATATCTGATGCAAGGGATTCAAATTGCCGAATCAGAGGATTGCGTTCATGCAGAATTGATTGGATATTCCTCATTAAAATTGGTGAAAGATGTTGACCATGATGCTGTCTGTTTTCAAACTCATTTGAATTGTCATAGATATAAATTTGTAGGAATTTTGGATGCTCTTGTGTGAGTGGGAGTAAACTTCCAATCCTGTGATGGATTGTACCCTTGACTTTGAAAGTGTAAACTCCTTGACCTTGGTTTTGCAAGGCTGTTCTGGTCTCTGTGTTGAGTCCCAATGAAGTAAAAGCAAAGTTGCTGTTGATGAGGCGAATGTTTTCAATGAGTTGCCTTCCTTCCTGTGTGCGGGATTGAGTGGCCTCTTGGAACATACAGAGCAACTCAGGTGGTGGTGGTGAGGGAGGAAGATTTATACTTCCATTACGGCAGCAAAGAGAATTTGTTTCACCTACAAACAGGATGGCCTGGCACTTGGGACATCTTCTTGGTTGTCTCATAGAGTAAGCCCTGAAACCTGGTGGCTCCCTCCAGCCCCAAGCAGCAGGCCTGTTGTGCGCAATGTTATGTGGGTGTGATTGCCTTGTTTCTGAAAAATTAATGTCTGGATTGGATAAATATTGGGGTGCTTCATTTCCTAATCTGATTTGATCAAGACCATCCTCATTATCTATATTGGCAGGATGAGAAGTTTCAAACCCAGCATGAGACATTTGGTGGTTGACGTGGTCCACAATGTTTTGTAGATCAATTTCTGGAAGCTCATCACCCCAGTTTCTTGGTACATCAACAGGTGAGAGGCTTGGAGAATAAAGGTTATCACCCAGACCCTGGGGGGATTGTGAGTGTTGTCTATGTTGAGAATGAGCAGATCCAAGGGGATGTCCAAGTGATAGTGAGTTATGAATGTTGCGGTGATGGCTTTGTGAGTGGCTTCTGTGATGATTTTGAGAAGAAAGAGGAGCAACCCCAAGTGAAATTGGGTGATGTGTTTGGTGGTGAATGTTGTGATGGGATTGTGATTGGCTTCTCTGATGGGTTCTCTGATGGCTGTTCTGATGAGACTCGTAAGAAACAGAGGGCTCAAGTGATTGTGAGAGCCGTCTTTGTAACTGAAAGTTGGCAGGGTTGGATTGTGAGCAGCCTATTAAAAGAGATTGAGAAGAAGGAGGCAGAAGTCCACGTGAGCTTTGGCTCAGAATGTTGGTCACATGTGGGTGTGAAGGGGAATCATACAACATTGGTCTTTGATGTTGAGATTCATGATGATGTGAAGGGTGATATTGGTGGAGAGTGGGATGCAGAAGGCGGTGGTTTGATGATTGTGAATGGAACCTTGGGGATTGGTTGATGAAATAGTTGTTGTGAATTATGGTTGGAGTCAGGTTTTGATTATATAAGTTGTTGTAATGATTCACATTTCCATCAGCAGTAAGTCTCTGGGAGTGATACCATCTTGATTGCCGCTGTCGGTTAGCAGCTCTTCCCTGTTCCTGTCTTTCAGTTTCATAAGCTCTTCCCCAGTAATCAAAATTGAAGCTCATTCTTAAACAAATATAAGTTTTGTAAAGAAAATGACCAAGATTTAGTATAATTTTTTTTTGATGTTGTTTGTTGAATATTGTAATTTTTGTAATGAAAATATTGGAATGGATAATGAAGCTTTTGGGTGTGGCAAAAAAAGGAAGGAAAAAAAAGATTTGTTGAAAAGAAATAATATTGTGATTTATATTATATTTTTGGAGGGAGAAGTTTTTGGGTGTGGCAACAAAAAGGGAAAAAAAAAATGATTTTTTGAAAAATAATAATTTTGTGTTTTATCATTTTTTTGGGGGGGGGGGGATTTAACAATATATGTAGTGATTTCACCAATGAGTCCTACTCGCATGGTTCAGAGAAAGGGTGGGTGTTCTCAGCGAGGGACAATGTATGTAACACCCCTTCGCTGCGATGGTTGTCATCGCTGCGATGGTTGTCATCGCTGCGATGGTTGTCATCGCTGCGATGGTTGTCATACATCCATCGCTGCGATGGTTGTCATACATCCATCGCTGCAATGGATGTCATCGCAGCGATGGATGTCGATGACACCTCTTCGCTGAGGTGACATCGCGACCGATGAGTCCAATCGAGGCCAATGAGTCCTCTTCGCTGGGTTCCCAGCGAGGAGGACAGGTGACACGGATCGACGTCGATCCGTTAGGATGCATCAGTTCATGTGTCATGCATCCTAACGGGTCGACACCGACCCGTTAGGATGCATGAATACAACCTTTACACTCGGTACAGGTTGTGTTTGGCTCCAGGAGCCTATTCTTTTAGTTTTATAGTAGATTTTTTTATTTTTTTATTTTTTTATTTTTTTATTTTTTTATTTTTTTATTTTTTTATTTTTTTATTTTTTTATTTTTTTATTTTTTTATTTTTTTATTTTTTTATTTTTTATTTTTTTATTTTTTATTTTTTTATTTTTTTATTTTTTTATTTTTTATTTTTTTATTTTTTATTTTTTTATTTTTTTATTTTTTTATTTTTTTATTTTTTTATTTTTTTATTTTTTTATTTTTTTATTTTTTTATTTTTTTATTTTTTTATTTGTTTTATTTTTTTTAATCTTACGGGGGCACGGGGCGCATCGTGCGCACGGGGGGGCTCAGGGGGCACGGGGGGCTCAGGGGGCACAGGGGGCTCAGGGGGCACGGGGGGCTCAGGGGGGCTCAGGCAGGATATAAAAAAAAACACCCACATTTGGGTGGGTCCGGTTGTTCCGTGTCGGGTCAGGTGGCTTGGCTCGCTCGGATCGGGTTGGGTGGGTCGGCTTGGGTTGGGTGGGTCGGCTTGGGTTGGGTGGGTCGGCTTGGCACGGCTGGGTTGATGTGGAGGAAGTTGCTGGGAGGTGGGGGGGAAGTGATCAAGAAGTGAGGTGGTGGTTGCGGTTGAAATCCGCTGGGGGGGAGGGGGGGTGGGGGGGGGGGGTGCTTATGTCATGCGTACATTGTTTTGTACGCATGACATCAGCATGTATATAGGAAGGGGCGTGCCCCTTCCTATATACATAGAATCGTCGTGCAGTCCGCACGCCAATTCTATGTATATAGGAAGGGGCACGCCCCTTCCTATATACATAGGTTGGCGGTCCGCTGATCTATGTGTATAGGCAGGGGCGTGCCCCCTGCCTATACACATAAAAAGGGCGTGCGACCCACACGCCCTTTTCTGAAGGGGCGGGCGAACCGCACACCTTTTTCTGAAGAGGGCGTGCGACTGCACGCCTGTAGATGGGCGTGCGTGCTGCACGCCCATCTACAGGCGTGCTGACGCCCAGGGATGGGCGTGCAGCCTGCACGCCAATAAAAAAAGGCGTGCAGGCAGCACACCTTTTTTTTTATTGGAGTGCGTTTGGCGTGGGCGTGCGCCGATGGGCGTGCATTGATCAATGCCCTATTGTTATGGCTTTGATGAATCAATCAGGATTCCAGAAAAGTCTTGTCCCAAGATCCATCATTCAACATGACAACCAATCCAACAAAAGTAATTAAGGCATTCAGGAATCAAAACAATAAGAAATGAAAATAGGAAAAGAAAACAATAATTAGTAATGATATCATAGTAAATATAATGAAATACATACACTGCTCTTTTCCCCATTGCGGATGTGAGATGTGGTAGACCTGTAGGAGTTAACAATAAAGTCAGCTGATGATTATGAGGTGGGGGTTCCAAAAAAAAGGGCCAATTGATCAGAGCAAGCTGATCAATTGGCCAGGGTTAGTAAATGGGGGGGTTAGGGGACTTACAGAAGCTTAAAAAGGGTAGCAGGGCAAGTAAGGGTAGCAGGGCTGGACTGGGCAGGGCAGGGCAGGTCAGGTCAGGGTAGCTGGGCTGGGCAGGGAAGGGAAGGGCAGGGTAGCAAGGCTGGGCTGGGCAGGGCAGGGTAGCTGGGCAAGGCAGGGCAGGGTAGGGCAGGGCTGGGCTGGGCTGGGCTGGGAAGGGCAGGGAAGGGTAGCTGGGCTGGGTAGGGTAGCAGGGCAGGGCAGGGCAGGGCAGGGTAGCAGGGAAGGGCTAGGCAGAGCAGGGTAGGGCAGGGCAGGGTAGCAGGTGTCAGCGGTTGGTCTGGTTCAAGCGTTGATTGGTCAACATTTGATCAATCAAATGTTGATTGATCAATGTTTGATCAATCAAACATTGATCAATCAATTTTTGATCAATAAAACATTGATTGATCAATGTTTGAATCAATCAAACGTTGATTGATCAATGTTTGAATTGATCAAACGTTGATTGATCAACGTTTGATCAATCAAACATTGATTAATTGTTTGATTGATCAACCAATAAAAAAAAATTGACGCTTGAGGAAGTTGTCACCAAAAAAAATATTATCAAAAAAAAATTCAGAAGAAAAATTTTCAAAGGAACTGGAATTAATGATAAAATGAAAATTCAACCGGGATTTGAAAAAAAAAAAAAAAAAAAATGGAACCTGAGCTTCATGGATGGGATGTATTCCCACCAATTCCTCCAACTCTCAGGTTAGCCGTGGTGTAGCGCTCAAGATTGACCACTATGCCATGGCTAACCTCCCTCTTCCTTTTGAGCATGGGATCAACTCCCACAAGAGGCATAATTTGAATTACACAGCTAACAGTTGTCTTGTTAGCTGTCAAAAATCAGTGTTAGTGTGTAATACAAAAAGCTAATTAGCGGAAAAATTATCAGCTAACAGCTAACATTTAGCGTAGCATAGCAATGATGCCGCTACGCTACTGGGAACTTCAAAATCTGTTAGCACCAGAAACATTACGCTACTTGTTAGTGTAGCAGTGAATTTTCCCAGCTAACACTACAAAAAAATGGCTTGAAAAATTTGTTGCTACGCTGACTTTTAGTGTAGCAGAGTGTAATTTCAGCTAATGCTACAAATTTTCTGGAAAAAAAAACCCTGCTACGCTAACACTTAGCGGTAAAATAGCGTAGCATATCATAGCAGCCCACTGTTGCTTTGATCTCCCATTTATGTTTTATGAGATCATTGCACATCTGAAAATGACCCCTAGTATCTTTCATGGAATGATAATTATCAATCATATAAGAAAAGGAAATAGATGTCTGATCTTGCAAGACTTAAACCTTTGTAATGATGGCACTTTAGTGGGAATTTTCGTAGAGATGATCCAAGTATGTATCTTGCTTGTTCTCCACAATCATGTTGTGGAGAATGATACATTCCTTCATAATTTTCTTGACTTATGATTCTTCTAGCCTTGGGCTGGGTGTGAAAAACAGAAAATCTAGATTAATGTACACCAAAGGCACACTCAACATCCTTGCATCTTGCTTCTTGTAGCTTCACAAAGTGTTTCTGGTCTGCTCCCTGGGGCTGCAAAAATTATTTGACAAATGTTGACCAGTCTGGATTAATTCCATCAGCAAGGTGTAGCCTTGCTGGTAGCTATTTCCATTGATAGTGTATTCACATTGTGGCACATTACCATTTAAGAGATTCTTGAATAAGGGTGAAGTATTGAGAAAATTTATTTCATTATGTGAACCTGGTAAGCCAAAGTAGGCATTCCAGATCCACATGTTGTGAGAGGCCACAGCTTCAAGAATGACTGTTGTTTTCTGAAGATAATAGCAGGGGGGTAGCCAGCTGATAATATTTTGCACAGTACAATAGATAAACATTACTTTTTCTTTTCCTTGGAAGTTTCCAGCCCAACCAGATGGACACTTATTCAACACCCAGGGGATACAATTGAGTGATCCAAGCATACCTGGGAATCCTTGTTTGGCACCATCAGAGAGCAGTTGTTCCAAGTCAGTGGTTGTTGGGTGTCAAAGATATCCTGAAAAGTAGATTGCAACAATAGAATTGCAAAATCTATCCATACACTCCAGCAAAGTGGACTCAGAAAGCTGAAGGTATTCTTCATTGCAGTTTGCCGCAGCTCCATACACAAGTATTAGCAAAGCAGCTGTAATATTGAAAATGGCCTCACACCCCATTTACCCAATGTGTTGGCTCTGAGAGTAAAGTATTGGTCAAAATTTTGAACAGTATCAGCAATTTTCAGGAAAAGGGGCTGTCCCATTTCTAAGAACTGCATTGATAATTTTTATGAACCGTGCAGCTTTCTGCATTCTTTATATTACAATCTGCAGCACCACTGAGTCAAACTCTGTTGAAAATTCATCAGTCTTCTTTAATCATTAAACCCCTTTAATGAATAAGCAGAATGGTCAAGGGGGCTTAATGTGAAATCTCTTCCCTTATTCTTCCTTCTTATTTCACTGGATCTTCTTCTCTACTGCCCCCATTCTTCTTTATTCTTTCATCCAATCCCCTAAAATCCTTCTTCCACTCAACAATTTATCTCCTAAATCTCTCTTCCCTCCAAATTCTTCCTTCTTCTTTCCTTCCCCTCTTCAATCAATTCTCTCTCAAGTTCAATCTCCAAACAAAGCAAATCAGGTGTAAAGTAATAATCATCCAATTCATCCACAACAAGCTCATCAATCAACTGTTTTCTTTCTCTTTATATTCTCTACTCATCTCATTAAGATATCTAACAATTACCCCGATGTATTCATCCCTGTTATATCTCTTCAAAAATAACAGTCTTCATTGTCTTTGTTAGTATACTCAATGACCTCTTCCTTTTGTATTGTGCTTGATGAGGTTTTGCTAAGCTTCTTCATTTTTTATCCTCTTGGTTCTCTAAAAAAAGAATATCTTCATCTCTATCTCTTTGATCATAACAGTACATTTATAAACTCTTTATAGTCCAAGTGGTACAACATCTTTCTCATATCATGATTATTCTCTTCTCTTCATTTCTAACTTCTTGTTCTTTTTAGTCCGGTTTTGGTCATTAGCAATACAGTAATTTTTATAATAAACTCCATGCTGATAGTAGATACAAGGTTCCTGGTGGTGTATGCTTGCTGTGAGCAAAATTGGTCCATTGAATGATTGAGTAGGGGAATTTGGGGGGACCACCCTGTCACAAAATCAAGGTCCTACTTTGAGAACTTTCAGTGTGAAAAGGCCTTTATTTGGGTGTCTAAAAGCGCGCAGCAGTTGCGCAAGTTTGAAATTTACTCTGTCATATAGGCACACGCGGTGGAGATGGCCTTATGGAAAGCTGCTGTGGTTGAGCTCAGCTGGCCCAAAGATCTTTACATTTCTTGCTGATCTAGTTGGCTCTCTCAGTTTGTAGTGAGGCTGTTTCATTTCCTTCAGTCCTTTATGGAGAGGGGGATAGATTTCCACTGGCCAACCAGGGTGAGTGCACCAGACCAACCCTGCTTAGATCAAAGTCGCCATTGAAACCATGCTGCCAATTTGGTGTGCCTAAGAAATGAAGATGATATCAGAAATTTTTAATCACCTTCCATGGCGCACGTTACTAACTTATATGTGTATTACCTCCACAACCCAAGCCCATGGATGGCCTGCCTCTGCCATGGTAGCCAATTGGGGGACCACTGCCATGGTTCCCAAAGAGAGGACAACTGCCTCCAGATCTCAGAGGAGGCGCCTTGGTGTGAAGTAAGAGAATGGCTGCCACTATCTTGAGAGTGAAAATTTGGGCCGCCTTTTCTGTAAGAATCCTAGGTGTTGTGTCCTTCCTATTTAGATAGAGTAGTTAAAGGATTGTATTTCACCCTTAAAAATCAGATGAACAACTTAATAATAAAATACACAAGGTCAATAATTGAATGATCATAGTAGAGTTATTGAGAGAAGTAGAATTAATACCTTGATAATAACACTACAGGTTGTCTTCAATAATGTAACTAAATTCTGGAATTTTCACTTGCTGAGAATCTTGATGGAATCAGTTGAGTATGTTGACCAGGACTTGAAGTTTATTGGAGAAGGGTTGTTGTAGTGTGGTGTTTCTTGAAGTTGCTGAAGATGATGAGTTTGATTTTTTCTCTCCATTTCTGTGAACCTTTCTCAATGGGAAATTTCAGACGTCCATCTTCAGAATTGAAGTATTCACACTCTGGATCCTAGGTTATATTCCTCTTATGCTCAGGTCGTGATTCAATTGAGAAATCTTCTGTTGCACAGTTTTTAATACCTTCAACACCCCTCCTCAACTGGGCTACAGATGATTTAATCTTGACATTTCCCTCATGATCTGTTCCCATAGACGCTGCCTCCATGGGCTGCAACTTTATGTCCACCACTAGTGTAAGAGCTCAGCGGAGAGCTCCTGCCACCATCAGGGCCAATTTGGGCAACACCACCACCTTTGGAACCATTGGTTGGACCTCTGTGGCCATTACACCCCCTAGGAGGTCCGCCCCTGCTAGAATGGCAAAGTGACTGTTTACACTGTAACTGCCAGCCAGAGGGGGTACTGCCGTCAGAGCCAAGAGGGGGGCTGCTGCGCCAATTATTAGAATTGAGAGTACCTCCACCAAAGCAAGAGCCAATGGAAGTAGTTCTGCAACCATGAGTGCCAACTGCCAGCTTGGAGGTACCCATCTCAGCTGGGAATTATGGCCTGGGGGGGGGGGGGGTGGTTGTAGAGACAGGACTGTCAGCTGGGTTGATATTTGGTGTTTGGTGGATTATTTGCATACCTGGAGGTGTCTGAGGGATGAGGTTTAATATGTGGTTGATACTTGTCTTCAATTGAGTTCCACACACACCTGCACCTTGAGATTCCATTGATTGGGTCTGATGGGAGTATGGTTTTGGTGGAGTGATTGTAAGATGGGGCCATACAGGATAGATTTGCAGTACTGGAATTGCTGGTGTCAATATAACAGAGCCAGACGGTGTGCATTCAAGTTTTTTGGTTCATGAATCTGGTGTGAGGAAGGAGGATTGCTGGATGGAGAACAACTTGGATGATTCCTTATCTGGTTTTGGGCCTACTCTGTACAATCCACAGTAAAGTAATGACTTGACACCCTTTTGAGCACATTCCACTGGCACACATGATGCTTACCATATATTAAAAATAGCAGCATTTCCCTAATGATTACTACAAAAACCAACAACCCTCATCCTAGAGAAATATTCAATCACTTGAATCTTCAGCAATCTCCATCAAAATTAATCAAAAAACATATCTGATCCTAAACCCTGTTTCTGGAAACTCTTATATTTTTTTGATTGTTCAATTATATTTTTTTGGCTCTCCAATATAATAATATCCCTTCAACAAAAACCCCTAAAATTTTGTTATTCTTTTATTACTCTAAATATATATAGATTTTTCTCAGCCTCATCAATCTGCCTAGTTCTTAATATTTCCTTCAAAAACATACAATGTTTCCTTCAAAAAGACATGAAATAAGATCTGGTCCTAACCACGGATTCTGGAATATCTTAGATTGTTTTGTTTCTTCCATCTCTCCCTTAATTAAAAACACAAAAACATGTTTTATTCTTTTATTAATCTAAATATATGTACATTTTGTTTTTCCTCATCAATCTGCCTAGTTCATAAAATTTTTCATTGGTGGGTACCTGATCAGTTTACCTGATTAGGACCTCTTTTGAAATAGTGTAAAGCCCTCCCTGATTGATTTGAGTTTATTTTGTGACGATTTTTTTCTTTTTTGTGTAACACAAGATTTGAGACACTTGCAACTAAAGATGTTGTGCGTGAATAAAGGTGCATAATATTTGGTGGTTCCAGTATTTGCAAACTAACAAATGTAAAAGTTAACCTCATGAGTGCAGGTCATGTGGCTAAAATAGAAAAGATAAATCACTACTTCATATGCAACCAGAACCAATTCCAGATCTACTTCCTACTCAAGGTGATCAATTGGAAGGAGATAACTCAAAATTAGATGCTGATGAACGTTACATGTTTCCAGAACAGTAAAATTTGCATATTTCAGACAAAGAAGATATCAACGGATTAAACCCCACTGACTATGGATACATCCCAGATGACACTGATTCTGGAAGTTATTCTAGTCTGTTATTGGAAGATTGGACTTGGGGGGGGGGGGGGGGTGATTCCATGAATATTACAGATGACTTTCAAGATCATTCATCCCCAAAAACCTTAGTGTCTCAACTCCAATTGCTAGTCCAGGGCATAAAAGGGACATAAAAGGTCTCTTAGGGTTCCTTCAAATTCTCCCTGGTACCCATTTCCCAGCAAGGAGGTGTGTTATTTCTTCTTCATGCTGGACACCCTGGTGACATATTGATTTATTCTGTTTCAATACTTGCATTGAAGCATCTGGTGACATCTCTCCTTCTGGGGCAGCGTCACACAATCATGTCCTGCAAGATATATAACCATTTGTGTAGTATCTTTACCCATGTGTGATGTGAATCTTCTCTACTGGGAAACTATGCAAAGAATGTGGGATAGCTTGAGGTCAATGTTGAAATTTGATCCCATTGATGGTAAAGCTGTATTATCCAATAGGAAATTTGCGCTGAGGATCAGGATCTAGTGGCCAGTGTGAATATATTGTTCTAGTTTCAGGTAGGATTAACCAATCATTATATGGCTAACACTCATCACTTCTCAACCAGGAAGAGGTGTAAGGGTTTTTTCCCTTCACTAATCCTTGATGGAGAAGAACCTGAGTGATGGGTAGGTGCTGAGGAGAGATTCTAGAATCAAATGGATTTTTATTCTAGCTGAGCAGAGGAAAGAAAGTAATAAGTTAAGATCTCTCATCAGTAATACAATAGAGGATAATTGATAGAAGGAAATGAGAAGAAGAGAGGAAATACAATTAAGAAGAGAAATGAGAATATATGTGAAATGGTGGTGTTTGTTAGAATTTTGTCTTCAGAGCGCTGTGGTATTCCAAACCCTGTTTCAAGTATCATACAGGATTATATCATTTCGTTATCTTTCAGAAGCTAAAATAGTAGAAATGTATGTGCATAATTGAAATCTAGGGTAAATTTAATCTATAAGTCACCTATTTATTTTAGGGTTTGCACGGCTAAATGAAAAAGATATACAGTTAAAAAGAATTATAATGAATAATAAGTACATAGTATATATATAGAAGTAGTATATAGTTTAGTGTCTGGTCACAAGACGCAGCACATGCTCTGTGGCACAGCCTAAGTACATAACCTCACCAGCAGAATTAGCTCACTTTATGCACTCTGTTGAAATGCTGTAATCCACAGTGCTCTCTTAGCAACACATTAGGTATGGACTTGGTAGCCTACTT
This sequence comes from Puccinia hordei, assembly GCA_007896445.1. Taxonomy (NCBI): domain Eukaryota; kingdom Fungi; phylum Basidiomycota; class Pucciniomycetes; order Pucciniales; family Pucciniaceae; genus Puccinia; species Puccinia hordei. The sequence goes on along the minus strand of RDRW01000054.1, from coordinate 1,011,689 downwards.
GGTAAAGGCAGCACTTCTAATGTAGTGTCTTAGCTTCTGCTAAGGTCGCAGGTTCAAATCCTGCCCAAGTCAATCATTTTCTGCTAAATGTCTGAAAAATGCTTTGTTAATTCTAACACACTCCCTGCATGAAGCAGTGCAAGATTAGAAAACATCACCAGCAGAAATAGCTCACTTTATGCACCCCATGCATAGAGGCAGTGTAGAAAAAGAAACCCCACCAGCATAAATACCTCAATCAGACATCCCACCAGCAAAAATCCCTCACATTTTACTATATAAAGGGGAGGTTGTTTCCTCCCAGAAAGAAAATCATCCCAGTTGGATCCCACTCCCGGCCATCTAGCTAGCAAATTAAATAAAATTACTAATCCATATAAAATAGTGTGATCTTAATCAGGTGACCCACAACAAAATCTATCATATCAGTTTAAAATACACAAAAGAAAACAACAGGAAAATTGTGCTCTTTTAACTAAAGGTTAAGGAAGAGGGTACAACACTTTGAATATTTCACATTATACCAAAACATCCTTTTACTCATTTCCTCAGACTACATCTAAAAATAAATAAATAAATAAATAGATCATAAAACATATAAATACTTGTTCCTCATCAATTCCAAAAAGCTTGTATTCCATTCACCAGAACTTTCTGTAACAATCCATCCACTATCTACGTCCCTGATCCCTTCATCAAGCTCATTGCTGATTATTTGTAAGTTAAAATTAGATCTTTGTCTGATAAGAGATTACTACATAATTAGTTTTCTTAAAGAAAACAAAAAGAAAGTTATGATCAGCCACAACAATGAATAAAATTGTTGTATTAAATCTTGTAGTAAATAGAGGGGCAGGTCTTTCAAACCACCCTTAACAGTTGTAATAAATTCATACATACCTGAAATACTATAACTGCTATTTCCCCCTCACAGAACTACCCCTGTCCCAAAAGGAGTTCTCACAGCGCAGTGGTCTTTCACTTTCAGAGCACCGGGCAGACCCGCAGCACTGTTCTCAAGTTCGGAAAAATCATCCAGCCTTTCTTTTTCCCCATCTCGCCTGGAACCATCCATTTCCAATCAACCTGCTCAGTTAAACGTCAATCTTCAAGATCAATCAAGTCAAACCGTGAGATCACCGCTGCCAGTCACAAGAGTTGGGGTGACTAGATTTCTTTTCATTTTTGTCTGTCTCTGTTCTCTTTCTCATTTACTGATTGTTTTCTTTCTAGTCTCTGTGTCTGAGAGAGTGTGTGGAGGAGTTGTTTGTTTTTGTTATTTCTATTCTGTTTCTATCTCTTTAATCTCTGATCATTTTGATCCTCTAGGTAGTTAACAGTTTCTCTTCTCTTTATTCTCATCATTGTTAAAAGAATGTTTTCTCACCATGCAATACAATCTCTAGTTTTCTGTCTAAATCAATCAGTGCTTACCTAGCTCAGCAGAGGAAAGAAAGTAATAAGTTGAGATCTCTGCTGAGCTAGGGAGGGGCCGGGATTGTGAGTGTTGATATATTGTTGAAAGTCTTGATTATGTAATATAGTGTGAAATCTGTGAGAAGAGGTTTCACAAGAGGGCTAGAGGAAGGTGTCACCTGAATATTAACAAAGTGTACAAAATGTTGTGTACTGAAGATGACCCAATAAACCTATTCTTCTGTCAATGTTGATGAGAATAGTCCAACTTTCTGGGGCAGCCTTAAGGACTTAAAATTGAATATTACTAGGTTGACCAAGTATAAGCGCTGATGATTTAAAAATCTAGGGATGTAGGAAGTTACATCAACGAGTGTCATTACAGCCACAGACGTTAGTCAGAAGAAGGGAGGCTGTCTCTGCCAAGAAATTTGGAATCGGAGGTTTGTACCCATAGCAAAAGCAAATGTTGGTGTTTATACTTAATCTATGTAATTTCCAAGAACAACAAGACCAAAAATCATAGCAAATGTTCAACCAAATCGACTTTCGAGTCGACTGACTATCCAAAAGATCAATGCAGAACTAGGAGCACTACGTAGACAGGTGATTCCGCAACCTGCATAAAGGCCTTTCCAGCCTCTGGTTTTGACAATCTGACGGCCTACATGTAGGAAGCCGTTTTGGGGGGATTGGTTAGTGGCGAGCAACTTAAGATGATCAGGTTGTGCGAGTTCTGAGGCAGTCTGCATGGAGCTTTTGATCGAATCGGCGGGGAAGAACATAAGGTTGTAGAAGATTCCAGCAGTTGCGCCTGAGAACATCAGTTCGGGGGACGAGAGATCGTCTTTGGAGAGCAGTTTGGATCTCCCGAGTGCTGATTCTTGACGACGACCGACAAAAAACGCCGCGACAGACTCAAAGGTACAGAACCAAATCGCCGATCCGCCGGTCTCTCTGAGTAGAGTTCCAGTCTGTCCCAGCCAAAGCCCACTGAATCCTTCCTTCCTGATCACCGATCGGACAATCCCTACCGGACCAGCTAGTCGCTTGGGATTCTCTTTCGTCGCTCCAATTTGTTGGACTTGCATTTTACACTTAACTAATTCGATTGGGGTCAGGATGAAGCTAGCCATGGCTCCCCCACATGCTGCTGATACTGCTACGGATGGCAGTGGTAATGGAGGTGGTCTTCTTTTGGCTACCTGTTCCGGAAAGGCAAGTCGTCGTATGAGCTGTTGAACCTGACCGTAGACTAGAAAGAGCGTGGCATTTTCGGCCATCGCGCCGACGACTGGCATGCTGACTCCCTAAACAACGTAGTTTATATTTCCATGCAGACCAGCAGAAAGATTACTCTGGGACTCAGTTGCAGGGCTAGATCAGAAGGAAGTATGGTTTTTGGGGGGAGGACAAACACGATACAAACCTCTGAACCCCTCCTGCGCTATTGTCTGCCGGAAACAGTCTAAAGGCCCATGGTATCGGCTGGGTAGATGAAGGGGCTGACTTTGAAGTCGGACTTTAACAAGGTCGAACGGATGTTCAAGAAGTTTTGAGCAGATACCAGCCAGCTAAAATCAAATGATTATTTACCGTCAGTTGTTTTCATTATTTATCTTTTTGGTTTAGGGACTGTTTGCTAGAAACTGCGCAATTGTAGATTAACAAGGAAATAGGCAAACAGGCGGATATGATTCACGAAGCAGTACTTACGGACCCGTAGGCAATATCTTTCAATGGATGCCTTTGAAATGCTGGTGGAGGACCAGGGGCAAAATTTTGAATCTTCTCAATCGGGATGGTCATGTTGGTAAGAAACTGTGTGGGGGTAGACACATACCACACCACGGGACCTCGACTAGCCCTGCGCGAGTTCGGACCACCTTCGACCACACAGCGGGGGTCCTCGTGATGATCGCGGGTATAAGAGCATCTCCAACGCGGGGGTGGATGCAAGTCAGTTTCCCAAAATGTTACACATATTTCACATACACCCAAATAATGGACTGTCAGTCCAAGCGGGGGTGGATTGCTTGGACCAGACATGTGACGTCGCATCCTTGTCAGCATGACCGCCAACCCTTTCCAGTACCCCACATACCATTTCGATAGCATAATGGACTTTGTTGAACACATGGAATATCTGGAAGACAACGATGATGTTCTTGCATCTATTCAAGCCACACTCGCACTCCATCTAATACAAATCACCAAGAAAAAAATCAAGCACGGCGGTTCTACGATTGGACGTAGGGAAATCATCCGTAACCGACTTCAAGGCCATGTTCAATTGCACAACGATTATTTTTCGGAAAATCCAACTTATCCCGACAACATTTTCTGTTGTTGTTTCCGGATGCAAAGAACCCTCTTCCTCCAAATTGTCAATGCGATCACTCAAGAGGACACTTACTTTGTTCAAAAAAGGGATGCTGCCGGACGATTAGGTTTTTCTCCACTACAGAAAGCAACAGCAGCAATGAGATTGCTGGCCTACGGATACAGTGCAGATTTTTCAACTTGCTACTATGTCAGAGACAACCTGAACAAAATATATAAATATAATAATGAAAGAGACATTATTACAAAACAACAATAAAAGAGACATTATTACAAAACAACAATAAAAGAGACATTGTTACTTATGAAAGAGACATTGTTACTCTTTACGCCATAAAAAAAGAAAAATACATATAAAAACATATAAATAATAAAATATTATTTAATATTCTGATTCTACATGTAAAATGACATAGGGTACCTCAGCCAAAGTACCCCTGTAACTTTACTCCTTCTAGTAGTAAATCCACCTTAAAACTACTATAATAATAAAGTATAAACATGAATAGTAGAATACACAACCTGTATGACGAACAGAATAATCATCATACAACAATAAAACTATAGTACAACTCAAAGGAGACATATGTAAACATCCCTACATACATAATTTGACATTTGTGGCCCAATTGGGATGACATATTACCAATGGTGATCATGACAGATGTTCTACATGGTTACCACTTCAGTTGGACACTCTGAAGCGCACACTTGAACCATATTACATGACAGTAACTGTGGTAATACTCCCATGTCAACCATTGACATCATTGCCAATCTGTCATGGCTCATCCTTAGTAGTTACTACTAAGAATCATGACACAAGACAGCCCTCTCTAGCTCTCCTGTTTCGCCACCAAGGCTTCAAAGAAGATATTTAAGAGGCTCTTCTTTCCCCTTGATTTAATCCCCATCATCTTTTATACATACAACATACATACATAGCATTCCACCAGTCATAGTAACCAGTGTCCTGCCCTGTAAGTTCGTCTATTATAGACCTGATCACTCAGCCCTCTTTCTTCACCAACTGCCAGTCTTTAGCCCATCAATCCAACCGCCTCAGCCTGACCAGTAACCCATAGAAGTGCCCCTTCCTTCCAGAAAAGACCATAACAGTAAGTCCTTTCTTTCAGGAGTTGTGGCCCTTCTAGCCATCTTTACTGGGATCAAAACAACCCCTGCTTGCAGGCCCCAGTTGTAACAGGTCACCAATTTCCTCTGCTTTTGCAAGAAAACCTGTGGAGGGAACTAAACCACCCCTGCTTGCAGGCCCCTCCTTAAAAAATATATCCTTGTATTTTTTATATCTCATATCACTACCATATTACCACCCTTTTCTATCTTTGCACCCTGTGTAGCTAGAAGGATCTTAGTCCTTGGCATCACAGAGCGTGACAAGATTCCATCAATGAGTATCTCTGAATCAGTCAGTTTGATCTTACCTTTTTCAGGGCATTTTTCAAAGCGCTGACTCTATTGAATGAAATTGATTCAGGCAAAAGTACTTCACTCAAAAACCTTAAAAGGTTCTGTCGGGCCATTACTAAAATCTACAGTGAGACGTATCTACGAAGTCCCAACGAACACGATCTAGCAAAAATCTTGGCGGTACCTGAAGCGCGAGGTTTTCCGGGTATGCTGGGGTCGCTTGACTGTATACATTGGGTCTGGAAGAATTGCCCAGTTGCTGATCATGGACAGTCACTGCCAGCATAATTGCCTAGGATGAAGTCATCCCAGTTAAACTGGGATGCACTCAACCAATTTAAAATTGGTTGAAATCAACTGATGAAATATAAATCCAAGGGACCCCCCTTGGTTTCATATTTCATTGGTTGAGGTCAACCTAATTTAAATTGGTTGTTTGCATCCTAGTTTAACTGGGATGAACTCAACCTAGGCAATTATGCTGGCAGTGAGTACATTGGGAAAGAAAAGGAACCAATGATTGTTCTGGAGGCCGTTGCCTCCCACAATTTGTGGATATGGCACACATTCTTTGGCCTCCCCGGAACACTAAATGATATCAACATTCTCAATTGGTCTCCTATTTTCTGGCAACTCCAAGATGGCAGTGGTCCATCAATCAAGTACACCGTCAATGGGAACAACTATAATTTGGGCTACTATCTTACTGATGGGATTTATCCCAAATACTCAACTCTGATTCAGTCAATATTGGCCCCGCAAGGTAAAAAAAAGAAACACTATGCAAAGATGCAGGAGGCCTATCGAAAAGATATTGAACGAGCGTTTGGAGTATTACAATCCTGGTACGCTATCATCAAAAATGCGGGTCGCTTATGCAAAGAAGACGAGCTTGCTATGATAATGAAGACAGTTATAATCCTTCACAACATGACCATAGAGGATGAAGAAGGAACAGCCTATGAACATGATTTCAACTATCATCAATTACCTCACACCAAAGCTTCAATAACCACAAACAACTCATCAGACCCCAATTTCAACGCTTTTCTATTGCGCTATCAAGCAATCCGTGACCTTCAAGGCCACAACCAACTCAAGGTGGACTTGATCAAGCATTTATGGGACAAGCTTGGCTTGTCTTCTGATGATACTTAAATGTAGATTGTCTCTCTATATTTAATTATCAACTTTGTGTTTTTTTACTATTTCTTTATTCATGTTGATAAGGAAAATAAATCAAAAATTTAACTACAAACTACAATACTACTCAGGGCGATTGAGTATTGCTTGCCACTTCTTTTGCCAATAGGATTTGGTTTCCTCATCAAAGCCACTGAGATCCATCGACATGATTCAATCATCAGCGGCAGATTGCATTGCATTCTTAACAGACTGCATTTGCTCCTTGGAGAGTTTCACGAGTTCCTCTTGAGCTTTGAGGACTTTCTCCAACATTGCGTCCTCGTCATGTTTCCTTTTGGAGGCTTTGTTGCCAGCGGGTTGGGCATTTGTTCCAAGAGTGCTTTGATTGGGGTTTTCCTTGTTGTCATCAGCTTGGCCGCTTCCTTGAGGACTGGCGGTTTGAAGGTCCTCGTTTTGAGCACTGCTTGTATCAGTCGGGGTTTTTGAAGCTCTTGTGTCGCCTATAATCTTTGTTTTTAGCTCAACCTCTTGCTGAGTTGCTTGCCACTTGGGGGTATCCTTTAATATGCCCCAACAGTGGTCAAGATTAAAAGCCGATCCATGTGTTGCCTTGTATAATTCTTTGGCCTTGGCGAGCTGACAAGAAGGAAACAAATAAGAAAATCATAAATCAATTCACTAGAATGTAGAATGACATGACTTACAACATCATCACGAGATTTTCCACTTGTGATTCAACGTTCAACCTGGGAATGTCAGCCCCCAAATTTGTTGCAGACTTTTATGATATGGCCCCAACAACACTCAACCGCATTAACCAATTGTACCGGAAGCGCTTTAAATTTCTTCAACATTTTCTTCTTGGAATTGAAATCGTCCACAAGCTCCGTATAATACTTGTGTACACGCTCCCAGAAGGTTGCCCCCTTCTGTCCAACTCCAACAATACTGTCACGACTCGTATTCAACCAAGAAATGCAAAGTTTCTTATCTTCGTCAATGGTCCAGTTGGGACTTTTCTTCTTTGTCTCAGTTTTCATGATTTTGACACCATCCAACTTGATTACATTGATTCCATCCAAATTTTTTGGTTTGTCTTGCAAGATGTTGCTGTTGTCCTTATTTATTGGTGAGGAACGGGCTGGGTTTTCTCTTGGTGTTGTGGGGAACATTGAATCAAGTAGTATTGGATCGAGTTGAATGTTTTTTGACCCCATATCTTGTACGTATATGTCTGGATATTCTGTGTTGAAAATGTTAAAAAAAAGGAAAAAATGTGACGGCCAGTTGACAAAGCAGCAGATCTGGCAGCTCGTCAAGGTGGATGCCAAAGCTGCCAAGAGTAGCAGGCAATGGCAGCTTTTATCCACCCCCGGGAGCTTTGGCAGGTCTGGTAGCAGCCCCGTGGGAAGCAAAAAAAGCAGCGCGGGCCGCCAAAGTTCATTCCGGCCCGCAAAATAGCAGCTCTGTTGGAGATGCTCTAAGGACCAAAACCGGGCATGTCCGGCAATGGCAAATGCTCACAGTTAAGAGCAACTCCAGCGGGGGCGGTAAAAATATTGGATGCAGCCCCAACTACCAGCTTTGCCTCCCCAAAGTGCTGCGGCATCCAGCGGGAGTAGCTATCTGGGGAGGTAATATTGCCTATCACCAATTGCCCAAGAAGCTACTTTGCACAGGTTCGGGGGTAGGGCTGGATGTTGTGTACAGTTTCACACCCAGCACACCTGGATATCATCAAGAAGAAAAATGTCACGGGCGGGATAGGGGCTCTAGGAATAGCAACCCACTCCCTCCCCAGATCCCGCCCAAGGCGCAACCCAGATGCCTCCCCTGGTGGAGGCTCATTTCTGGGGGCGGGGCGCTAAACCTGGGATAGCGACCCAGTTTAGCGCCCCTAAGAGTATCCACAATCGTCTTGATAAGCTAACTTTATCAAGGGGATGCTCCACTTGTGCGCTCAATAGCGCTCAATAGCACTCAATAGCAATTGAATTGCTAGGATTCTTGATAGAGGTCCATAAATTTATGGACCTCTATTGAGCTTGATAAGGTAATTGTCACAGCTTTCACATGTCACTTTTTAGTGAACCCTCCCCCAACCAACACCCCCAACTTCTCCCCCCTTGTTATAATACCACCCTGTGTAGTGTTCCTCTGCAACACAAGTTATTGAGTTGAGTTGCAGAGGAGCACAAGTGTGGAACCAGCTTGATAACCCAGCAATGGAGCCAGGTTATTGAGCCGCAAGTGGGGACACTCTCAACAAAATAACAGTTGAGCTCCCTAAGTGCTCCACAGTAGTCAAATTTTTATCAAACCAACTGTGGATTCTCTTAGGCAATCTTCACCACAGGGAGTTGTCTGAGCTGCTAAATTGGCTGTGCCAGGGCACCTCTCCGGAGTCTTAACAGCCCAAGGTTGGGTTGCTACACACCACAAGATACAATGTATTGTAGCTTAGAGCAGTAAAACCTTTTGGGTGTTACCAAAGCGTCCCGGTTGTGTGTGGGTTAAAATGACTGGGGGGGGGGAGGGCCAAGATTTCACATTTTTTTGCTGTGTGATAATTGGCCACCGGGGTGCTATCAAGACTCTATAGCAGTTCCAGATATGGAACTGCTACAGCAGCCAAGCTATAAAAAGAGCTATATTAGCAGCCGCAGTGGCACTGCTAAATGGGGTTTGGGGTGCTATATTTAGTATAGCACCCCAATATAACATTTGCGGTGGAGATGCCCTTAGCTACTTGGTCCGGTCCCTCAACTTGGTGAAGAAGAGTAGAGGGCCGCCCAAGAGTTGATACATATAGTCTAGATGCAATGACTACGGCGCAACATGATGACTAAGGATAAGACCCCAAACCCAACTAGCTTTCCGTTGTAAGTCTTAAAGATATAAAAGGACTGAGATAGAGAATGGATGAGTTTTAGCCACAGGAGGAGATGGAGAAAAGGAGGTGGAGCAGTACCTGATATAGAGAATGGATTAGTTGTAGCCACAGGAGGAGATGGAGACAAGGAGGTGGAGCAGTACCTGTGGGTGCAGATAACAAAAAGACAATGGATTGCAATAGAACATGAAAATGAAACAAGGGAAGAAACCTGAGATAGAGAATGGATGAGTTGTAGCCACAGGAGGAGATGGAGACAAGGAGGTGGAGCAGTACCTTTGGTGACAGAGAACAAAAAGAGGATAGAGAAAAAGAGAAAGACAGGAAAGTGCAAGTATGTAGACTAAATATGACTAGAAACATAGACCTAGAAATTTCCATCACTTCCTTTTGACAAGCTATTTTATTCTTCTTGTAAAAGAAAAGTAACAAGTGAATTTCCCATGATTATCCACATGTGTATCTTGAGTTTATCTCCTGTTAGGTTCTTGGTGAGTGCATCTGCTATCAACTTTGATGTTTGAATGTATTCTAGAGCTAGTCAATATTCTAACACCAAATCCCTTAGAACATTTAACTTGAACAGCAGTGCTTGCTACCCATGCTGATACACCTTGTTCTTGCAGATGTCAATGAAGTTTGTGCTGTTGGTGTACATCTTCAACAAGGGCTCTGTACTGGATATTTCTGAGATTATGTTTTGAGTCCATAGCATTTCTAATGTGTTTTCCATCATAGCAAAGAATATGGCCACTGTTGAAGAGACTGCTGTGGTTCTTTGGATTGTACACTGCCACCCAACAGTCACATAAAAATAAACCAACAATTCCAAGAATGACCTCTGTTTTTGTTGCTCCACCCCAATCTGCATCTGTGAAACCTAAAATTGCATTCACTTCTTGATTCAATTGGTTAGCTCCTAGTTTGAGAGAGAGCAACTGATTGCCGTGTAGGTAATTTAGGACATGGAATTCTGCGTTTTAGTGAGCTTCCATGGGATCTTCCAAGAATTGCAATAGAAAACTTGCTGTGAATGCTAAATCAGGCCTGGTAAATTGGACCAGCCACTGAATTTTTTGCATGAGGCAACAATAGTTGAAAGGAGGTTTGTAATCAAGTTTCTTCTCTGAGTTGCAAAGCTCTATCTGGTTGCTAGGAATTGGTGACACCCTATGTTTTGAGCTGAGGATTTTGAAATGGTTTATCAATTCAATAATATATTTGTCTTGTACCAAGTCAACATGATCACTTCCTTGCGTGATTCTGATTCCCAAAGCGTATCTGATCTTCCCTGGATCCTCCATTTCAAAGAACTTATTTATTTCAACTTTGAATTCTTCAATCCACAAACCACCAAGAATGATGTTGTCCACATGGACGCATAGGAAGAAGGGAAAAGAAGTTTCCTTTGATAAGAATTGTGGTGATTTTCTTGAACAAGGGCCTTATTTAGTAAAAGAAGTGTGTTGTTAGGGTTGTCTATACCATTGGAGACTTAATGTTCAGGTCTTCCATGAGAACCCCATTAAGAAATGCACACTTAACATCCATTTGATTGACTTAAAAGTTTTGTTTGCTGCACATAGTTAGGAGGATTCTGAGAAATGAAACAACTCTGGTGGGCAAGAAAACTGAATTTTAATCAATTACCTCCCATTGACTAAGACCCAAAAACAAAGCCTGGCCTTGTATTTGGTAAGATTGCTGTTAGTGTCCATCTCCCGCTTGAAAACCCATACAGTGCCTAGAGGGTGTTTATCAGGTGTAAGGTCAACTTCCTCCCATACTTAATGCCACAAAATGTTCCCCAGTTCAGTTAGTACAGCCAACTTCCACTCAGTTTGGTTAGAAAACATCATTGCTTGAGAGTAAGATCACAGGTATTCCAAGTGAAGATATGCAGCATGAGCATGGTAATTGGTAAATCTGCTATGGGTGAGTATGTTTCTGAAATTTTTCTTTCCTATGATTTCATTCAAGGTTTCAGCCTCCCTGATGCCAAGGACAAGTCCTTCTAGCTACAGGTGGTGCAAGTATGAATGGAAAGAGTTATAATACTCTGGGTAAGGTACAAGAGTTACAATTCCCAAATAATATGGGGGAATTGTGACGTAAAATTTAGAGAACAATGTAGTAATAATTATATTAAATAAATTTAATGTAATTAAAACCAGAGGGGCCTGATAAATCAGGGGTGGTTTAGATCCCTCTAAGGTATCTTGCAAATAAATTGCAGAGGATTTAGGTACCTGGAACACTGGGGCCTGTAGACACAGGGGTGGTGTAATCCCAGGAAAGGACAGTGGGGAATATCTTCAAGAAAAGGGTTATTACTTACTAGTAATAAACCTTGATGGATCTTGGGGATATTCAGGGTGAGACTGGACAGCTTGGAGCGCTTTGATGGATGGTTGGTGGAGCTGGGTGGTCACTGTGGAGTTGTTGGGGAAGACAGGGCTAAAGAATAACTACTAAGAGGCTTACCAGACTGTTTTATAAAGATGTATATCTAATAATAAGTGGGTAAGGTTTGTCAAGATTATAACTCATGAAAAAGAGGCGATGAAGGGGCTTTCTTGAGGGAGCCTAAGAAAGGACCAAGGAGGACAGGAAAAATAAGTTTAAGGCTCAGACTCGATGATTTTATTTCAAACAGAAAGAGATGACTTATATAGTCACAACTAGAGAGCCCCCTGGAAAGATCCAAAGGGGGCCTAGGAGACTACATACAACAAAACAATAAAAGTGAACACTACTCAGACTATTAGAAGACACAGTGATGAGTTAATAAAACTAGCAGGATTCTAGAGTGAAGATTAAAACTGGGAAGACTCCAGAGTGATTATAAAACTGCCAACAGCAGAGTGATGAAGTTAAAACTACCTGATTGTTAGAGTGATATAAAACAATTATATTGAGTGATAAACAAATAAAACTTCTTGATTGCAGAGTGATTGGGATTTAATAATAAAGATGATTTTGATGAAGATATTTGTGAGTGGACAGACAGGCTGAAATTCTGACAAGGTTGTTAGTGGGTATTGGGAAGCATGAGGAGCCTTCTTTGGGCGGTTGAAGGGCTCCTTAAATAGTCTTGAGTTCCCTCTGGGGACCCTGTAGGTATTATTGGCCAACTTGTGGGATCTTTGGACCACATTTTGGCCATTTTTGCTTTCTTGGTGACGCTTTAGCAGCCCCTGCTTTGAATACACGTCACCAATTGATTTTATTTATTTATTTATTTATATTGATTTACAATCTATAGTACATTAGTACTGGTTGTTATAGATGTAATACTAGTGGCTTATTTGTATTTATAATAAGCCACAGTATTATTTGTACTGGTTGGTTTAATCAATATAATTTCATTTATATGTATAAATAATAACAATATCTAATATAATTAATTATGTAGTCCCCAGTACTCTTCATTACATATGTAACCTATGTAATGAGGTTACTGGGGTGTGTTTTTATTGTTTTGGGTGTACCTTGGGTGACTTAGGAGCCCGCGTGCCAAGTTGAGAGCCTGTAAGGGGTCTGAAGCTTGCGCGGGGGCTTATATTCCAATTTTGGTGTGGGCTTTCAGTCACGCGGGTTGAACTTTGGGTTATGCGGACTGTGGTACGCGGGGTTTGAGTAAAACACGGTGTATTTACACTATCTCTCCTAATTTACACAACCCTCATTTCCGTGACTGGAAATGGGGTTTTAAGCATATGTATATATACATATAAGCATTAATTAATGCAAGTGCCTTTTTTATTAAAGGTACTTGCTAATTTACATAGTGCAGGAGTGAGAATTAGGGGTACCTATGAGTGAGGTACCCTAGGTTATTTTTAGTGTAGATTCAGAATATCAAATAATATTCCAGCTATTATTTGATATTCTATGTATTTTATAATAATTTTTGTAGAAATCTTGTGACAGTTTGCTCTGTCATAGTAGCAAGCTGACACAAGGGAGGAATATAATCACGGAGCGCCGCATCTTCCAAGTTAATGATCTCTATTGAAGTATCACGGATCAATACTCACATGCTGAATAACTGCAGCCGCGCTGAAATCCACAGCAAAAGTGTGTTGAGGTATCCATACCACCAATCCTGTTGTCATGTTTCCTCTTCTTTCATTTCATCTTTCTATGCTTTCCATCTTTCATGTACATATCACTAGTTGTGACATCTCTCTCTTCTTCACTACATATACACTGAAGCACCAAGTGGGAAGGATCCTTTTTCTTCATCCCTCCCAACACCAACCAAGCTCACTTGACTGACTTGCTTGTTGCTTCAGTGTTTTTGCCCTCAACAAAGTGATGATAGAAAAAAAGCTCAAAAGCTATTGTTATATTTAGTTATTACTTCAAGTTTCTCTCATGTTGCAATCTCTTTTCTTCAATCAAATTTCTCAACTATACTTGTTTCATCAAGCCAACTCACGCTAATCATCACTCACCACTTCTCTTTAGGTGTGACATTGTTCTTCTATCTTTCTCATTCATTCTTCTAACTCAAAGTTCACTATTGTATCACTTTCATTATCAGAAGCCAAGAAGAAACTTTTCTTTGTTCCATCACCCCAATTGGCATCATCAACTCACATGATTTTTTTCTTTGATTGCTTCAATTGATTGGCTCCAAGATTCAGAGATTGTCTTTGAGGGGGCTTGATAAACGCACACCCCTGGTGCACGCCCACGCCAGGGGCGTTTGGCGTGTTTTGACGCCCCTGCCAACCCAAATTGGTGGTTTTGGCGGGCACGCCAATTTGCGTTGGCTGGGGCGTCAAAACTGGCCAAACGCCCCTGGCGTGGGTGTGCGCCAGGGGCGTGCTTTTATCAACACCTGTCCTTGAGTTCCATGTATATAGTTCAAAACATCCATGGCAGCTTTATAATGCGCTTCATCCTGCTGCTCTAGAAATTGCAAGAGGAAACTTGCAGAAAACGCTAGATCTGGTATGGTACACTGGACCAGCCATTGAATCTTCCCCATTAGACATTGATAGTTGAATGGAGCATTGACTTCATGTTTTATTGATGTATCTGTAGATCTAGACAGTTACTTGGTAGTGGGGTAACCATGTGTTTTGAGCTGAGTATGTTGAAATTGCTTAGAATTTGGGCAATATATTTGTCTTGTATTAGACTAACACATCCGTCCTCCTGATTGATTCTAATCCCCAGGGCATACTTGATTCTTCCCAAATCTTCCATCTCAAAGTGACGATTGATACCAGTTTTAAACTCTTCAATCCAGGTACCTCCAAAAATGATATTGTCCACATAGAGGTAGAGATAGATAAGAAAGGTCAAGTTGAATGCTTGGAGTAATACAGGAAAGGGTCAATTTTGGTGTTCATCAGACCTAGGTCCTTCAACACCTTCAAGAACACTGTGTTCCAAAACCTTGGTGATTCCGTATAACACTTTCTTGAGCTTGAGAATTTTGTTGTTTGGGTTGTCTACACCATTGGGAAACTTGATATAATAATTCTCACCCGGAACACCATTGAGGAAAGCGCACTTGACGTCCATCTGATGGACGTCAAGATTGAACCTGCTACACATTGTGAGAAGTATTCTTAAATAGGTCAATAGACTGGTTGGAGAGAACAGCAAATTTTAATCAATACCCTCTCTTTGATTAAAGCCTCTGATGCATAGCTGGGCTGTATACTTGGTAAGATTGCCGTCAGCGTCTGTTTTTTGCTTAAATACCCACACGTTGCCCAGAGGTTGTTTGCCAAGTGATGGTTTGATTTCTTCCCAAACTTTGTGGCAAGCAATTTTTCCAATCTCGGTAACTACTGCTGATCTCCAGTTGTTCTGATCGTTTGAATTCATGGCTTGAGAATAAGATTTAGGATCTTCAGAGTGTAGATAAGCAGCATGAGCATGATAGTCCAACCACCTGCTGTGGGTTAGGATGTTTTGTACATCTATTTTGCCAATTATTTCATTCAAAGGCGGAGAGCCGATGATTTTGGGTTGGGTGGTTGTGGAATTTCATTTGAATTTGAATCCTCTACTTGATTGGTTTGAACCTCATTGGCTTCCACCAATTGATGTAAGTTAGAATGAACAGGAAATTCAACGAGTTCTGGGGAGTTAGGTAGTATAAAGCTATTATCAGAAAGCTTGTTATCATTTAATTTGGAGAAAATTGAGTCATGAAAGACAATGTGATTTGATCTCATAACGTTAACTGTCACCAGCTCCACCATCCTGTAGTTCCTGTGTCCATCCTTGTATCCCAGGAAAGCTCCCTCCACTCCACAATCCCCAAATTTTCCAGTAGGCAATTTTTTTTCATAACAAATTTGCATCTGAAAGGGTGTAAGTGTTTTGTATTTGGTTGGGAATCATTCCACCTCAAGTACGGAGTCTCAAAATTGATTGACAATTTGGGAGTGATATGTTCTAGGTGGGTAGCCATGTTGACCACTTCCACCCAATATTCACCAGGGAAGTTTGATTGTTTCAAGAGACACTGAGCCTTGGTAATAGCAACGGTGGGCCCGCTACGCTAACAATAGCTGTAGCGTAGTGTAATGTTAGCTTTTGTCGCTACGCTAACACAAAGTTACTGTTAGCGGTTTTTTTTTTCAGCTAACGCTACAACAAGTTTGTCAAAAAAAAAAATAGCGGTAGCGTAGCGTTAGCGACTTCAAAAAAAAAAAGTTAACGCTACAGGAATTACCTGTTAGCTGATTTGTAGCGGTGTTAGCTGGAACAAACGCTACGCTAACTGTTAGCGTAGCGCTGTTGTCAACTACGCTAACTGTTAGCGTAGCGCTCTTTTCAGCTACGCTACATGTTAGCGTAGCGCCCTGATCAGCTATGCTAACTGTTAGCATAGTGCCCTGTTGCGGTGAGCTAACTGTTAGCTTAGCACTACACTAACTGTTAGTTTAGTGCTATACTTGCAGCAGTATAGCAATCATGTCTTTTATTGAGGATTTGATGCTTTTAAATCAGTATCTCAATGACTCTGATGATTGAAATAAGGATTCCAGAACAATATTGTCCCGAGATCCATCACTTCACATCAAAGGCATTTCAATAAAAGTAAAATAGACATCAACATAAGGACATGATCCTAAATTTTGAGGCCAAATGAAGTTTATTTTATTGTTATAAAAACAGGGGGGGATGGCCAAATGGACAGCTCAGAAAGCCACAGTGGATTGTGTTTTTCATGAGCCAAAAGCCACATGGAAAAACAATTTTTTTTTTGAAAAAAAAAAAAACGACAAAAAAAAAAAAAAGAAAAAAAAGAAAAAGAAAAAGAAAAAACTTAGAGATTAAAAATAGATGAATCAGAAATAAGCTGTTTTGATTGCTGTACTTGCTCAAGTACAGGAGTTAAAGCAGCAGTTTGATTGGTTTACTTGTGCAAGTACAGATTTTTGATCGCTTTACTTGTGCAAGTACAGGATCCTAATTGAGCAGAGTGGACAAGCTTTTACCCAAGACAGGGGAATTTATCACTCCCGCTATACTATAAGTAACTGCAACATACCTCATCAGTGTCACCCTCATTGGTGAGTACAATTTGTGATGAGGTTGACACCAATTAGGTATTTTGCACTCACTTTTAATATAGCAGGAGTGATAAATCCCCCTTTCTTGGGTAAAAGCTTGTCCACTCTGCTCAATTAGGTTCCTGTACTTGCACAAGTAAAGCAATCAAAAATCTGTACTTGCACAAGTAAACCAATCAAACTGCTGCTTTAACTCCTGTACTTGAGCAAGTACAGCAATCAAAACAGCTTATTTCTGATTCATCTATTTTTAATCTCTAAGTTTTTTCTTTTTCTTTTTTTTTTTTTTTTTTTTTTTTTTTTTTTTTTTTTTTTTTTTTTTTTTTTTTTGTCGTTTTTTTTGTCGTTTTTTTTTTTTTTTTTTTTTCAAAACAAAATTGTTTTTCCATGTGGCTTTTGGCTCATAAGAAACACAATCCACTGTGGCTTTCTGAGCTGTCCATTTGGCCATCCCCCCCTGTTAACTATAAAATAAACTTCATTTGGCCTCAAAATTTAGGATCATGTCCTTATGTTGATGTCTATTTTACTTTTATTGAAATGCCTTTGATGTGAAGTGATGGATCTCGGGACAATATTGTTCTGGAATCCTTATTTTAATCATCAGAGTCATTGAGATACTGATTTAATAGCATCAAAGCCGCACAACAAGCCATCTTGTGCCATCCTTTTATTTGCCCAACCACCTCACATCAACTATTGGTAAAATAAACCAATATGTAATCCACCAAAAAAATTCTTTTCTGATTTTTCACTTTTCTGGATCTAAAATTGCGGTCCTGATTTGAATTCAAACACAAGAACGAAGACGGATTTCTCTTCTAAGAGCTCTAATGCAGCAGGAATTTACCTGCTGAAGCCATAAACACAGCTTTTATACAGCAGCCATGTTAACTTGTGAAACTAACAGTTAGCAAGCAAAAAAAAAACCGCTATTTGAGCATAGTGTAATGGGAGAAACTTCAGCTAACAGCTAACATCTAGCAGGAAACATATCAGCTAACAGCTAATATTTAGCGGGAAAATATCAGCTAACAGCTAACATTTAGCGTAGCGTAGCGATGATGCCGCTACGCTACTGAGAACTTCAAAAGCTGTTAGCGCCAGAAAAATTACGCTACTTGTTAGCGTAGTGGTGAATTTTCCCCGCTAACGCTACATAAAAATGGACTGAAAAATTTGTCGCTACGCTAACTGTCAGTGTAGCGGAGTGAAATTTCAGCTAACGCTACAAATTTTGTGGGAAAATAAAACACCGCTACGCTAACACTTAGCAGTCAAATAGCGTAGCGTAGCGTAGCATAGCGTAGCGTAGCGTAGCGGCCCACTGTTGGTAATAGTTTTCCGGTTCCCTCTTTCTGAGAATGGGTTCTCTTGAGGATGATATGGAGGGGTAAATTTCTGGACAATTCCTTTTGACTCAGCAAACACATTCAATTGACCATTTTTGAATTCGCCGCCATTGTCTGAAACAAGTAACATAACTTTTTCTTTTGCTTGATTTTCTAATTTATTTATGAGTTTTTTAAGTTTGACAATGACTTCTGACTTTTGTTTTAAGAAGATGGTCCAGACATAATGGGAGTATCCAACCATTATTCTGAGCACAAAAAGTTTTCCAGAAACCAAAGCCGGAGAAATTGGACCGCACAAATCCGGGCGTTGATAAACGCACGCCAAGCGCGCAAGCCAAACGCCAATTTTTTTTGGCGTGCGGGGCCTACACGCCAATTTTTTTTGGCGTGTAGGGTCTAAACGCCAAAATGAATTGGTGTGTGAGACCCGCACGCCAAAAATGGCGTGTGGTTCCCACACGCCATTTTTTTTTGGCGTGTGGGCCCCGCACACCAAAGAAAATTGGCGTGTGGGACCCGCACGCCAATTGTTTGGTGTGCGGGTCCCACACGCTCACGTAATCGAATGGCCCCTCCCATTCAATTACGTGAGCGGGGGATGTGTATATCCCATACACATAATACATACATGTATTATGTGTATGGGATATACACATCCCCCGCTCACGTAATCAAATGGGAGGGGCCATTCGATTACGTGAGCGAGCCCGAGTCTGTTTCCATACTGGGGCTCGCTTATGGTCCTGGTTTTTTCAACCAGAACCACAACAAAGACCGCCCACCGCTCACCGATTCAATCAAAAAAAGCGGTGAGTCTGAAAATCCGAAAAAAAAAAAAAAAAAAAAAAAAAAAAAAAAAAAACATCAAAAAACAATCAAAAAAAAATCAAAAAAAAAAATCAAAAAAAAAAAAATCAAAAAAAAAAATCAAAAAAAAAAAATCAAAAAAAAAAATCAAAAAAAAAAATCAAAAAAAAAAATCAAAAAAAAAATCAAAAAAAAAAAATCAAAAAAAAAAATCAAAAAAAAAATCAAAAAAAAAAATCAAAAAAAAAATCAAAAAAAAAAAAAAATCAAAAAAAACAAAAAATGAGAACTACAAAATGAGAAAAAAACCCCAAAAAAACCAAAAAAAAAGGGATTTTTTGGGGTTTAATTTTGTGGGAGAAAAAAAGCCCACAGGCCCAGGGCTCCAAGACCCAACTGGCCCAAAGACAGGGCCCAATGGCCATAAGAAGGGGCCCGCCTCTGCCCGTCACCTCCCGTGGGCCCACACTCCAAAGGGGCAATAAAACATTCAAAGGGGCCATTCAAACCCCCCAGGCAGCTCAAAGGGCCCCGTATAAGCCCCAGACGCACACCATCCCCCCCAAAAGTGGCCCATCTCAAACACATCTCTTCCTATTTCTATTTTTTTTTCACCGTAAATATAGTAACACGTGCTGACAAACTCTCCCATTCAAATGCAAACAGATTCCGCACAACTCACCAAATCACCAGCAAACGATGTCTCACACTGGTCATTACAACTCCTCAAGCAATCAGCCTCCACGCCCATACGGATTCTATGAGGTTGACCCCAACCATCACCCTCACGCCCCACTTGGCAACATGTATCAAAATCAAACCTCTGCGTATGGAAATTCACACGTGCTTGGCCAACCTGCAGCTCAACTCAACCAATCAGGCCAGCTAGCAACTAACTATGGCTACCCAAGCAACCAATATGGCCAAGCCCCCCAGCCCCTTAGTGTCCCCCCAGCCCACCCAGCCAGCTACAGCTTCACAGACACCAACTACAGAGTGGCAATCCAGCCAAACCCTGTCCCCCCAGCTCACCCAGTAACCCAGCCTGTGTTCCGCCCATATGAGGTACAATTGCCTCAATTCACCCACTATCACCATCACCCTCCAGCCTCTACCTATCCGCTTGATCCAGCCCAACCATCCTATCTGGCTCAGGCAGCCCTCTACGCACCACCCCATATAACTCAAGCCCCACCATCCCATCCGTTTCCGCAATCCCATCAAGCACCACAAATCTCAAACTACTGGCAGCCGGGACCCCAACCATTGTCCCACCCGGCCAACCCATTCACTCTTGGACCCACTCACTTCCAAGGCCTGCCAACCTCTCACAATTTCCCCGTTGGCCAACCATCAGTGCCCGCTCCGCCGCAGACAAATCAAGTCCCTTCCATACCTGTCATGCAAGATATGCAGCCATCTCTGGGGGAAATAACCTCCTCTGCGCCATTTAGCCCTCAAATTTGGCCACCTGCACCACCAAGTCCTCAACAGTTTCCCCCAGCAACTGTCAGCCTTAGAGTCATCACAACTGACCTAAAGCTTGCCTTATTCCCTTTTTCTCCCAATAAATAAAGAAAAATAGCCTCATATCTTTTTATCCTAAATCTTAATCACCATTTTGACTGCAAATTCTGTTTCCTCATTAAATTTTGACCATAGTGCTCACTGAACACTTTGTAATTGCTCAACTCCTTCATAGAGTAATTAAATAATCAATTCTACGCCACAACTAGTTGAGCAAGTAAACCAAGGCCAGCCAACCACATCTACATGTGAGATTACATAAGCAAACCTTGAAAATTTTCGAAGTTGGTGTATCCCCCGTTGCAGGCAGGAGACACAACCTCAAGACACCCAGAACCACCAACTCAGATCACCAAGGATTC
This sequence comes from Puccinia hordei, assembly GCA_007896445.1. NCBI lineage: Eukaryota > Fungi > Basidiomycota > Pucciniomycetes > Pucciniales > Pucciniaceae > Puccinia > Puccinia hordei. The sequence goes on along the minus strand of RDRW01000054.1, from coordinate 990,859 downwards.
ACCAAGTTACAGCTCACCACTCTAACCAGGCCTCTTTCACCCAGTACCTCAACAGTATTGTCAGTCAGTCCCCTTTTTGAACCTTGCTCTTCTGACAGAAGTCCTTCTCTGTCTCCCCTTCTACCTTTTCCCTTTCCCTTTCCTCATCCCTCATCAAATCAGATCAATCCAAGCACCAATCATCAGATCAGATCAGCTTCAATCATCCTCAGAGATCAATCAGCTTTGCTTCAATCTTTTTCTGTGGTTTTTCCTTGAAACAAACCACATAGGTTTCCCTCTAAAGAACCTTGACTATCCAGCTTGACATAGTCTAAAAAACTGGGCTGATTAGACTTGTCTTCTCAGATACCTTCCACGTTTCCATTGTGTGAAGAGGCTGTTGCTTCTCAAAGACTCTGGCACAGTTCATCCAACTTTTCAAGTTGTTGATTATCATTATTAAAGAGCACTCAGATTATTAGATACACAGATCAATCAATAATCTTTTCCCTTGTCCCCTCTTCTTCTCTAACAGTTGTCTTCTTTATCCCTTGAAATACAACTGTTGCCCCCCATTTCTTGTGTCCTGTTGTCACTTTAGAGACCCAGGCTCACAATTGGGGGCCTCATTGGGAAATATCCTCCCCTTTTGAAGACCTTTATCATACTTCTAGACTTTCAAATATTCAAAGGCTGATCACCTTATAAAAAAAAAAAGAAAAAAAAACTCGAAAATTATTATAAAAATACATAAAAAATTAAAGTTCACTAAATTATTCCTTAAAAACCAAGCTGATAACCTCGTCCAGCTTCAAAAATAATAATAAAAATAAACAAAATACATAATATAATTATCAAAACTGATAAGAAAATTTTTCCTCCAATTTTTCGTCGAAAACTCCATCTCTCACAATTTACATAGTGAAAACAGATCATCAGGAGATAGACCTGTCCCTTTCGTCGTCGGACCTATCATCGTTATCGTCTGAGGAAGAATTAGACGAAAGAATCTCTAATAAGGAAGTAGACAAAGCTTATAACGGTAACCGCGTCCGTCGAGGGAAGTGGATACCAATAGCCACCGCTAAAACTCCGAAGCAGAGGAAGGATCGACATAAAAAAAAGGAAACTAAAACCTTAATTAGGACAGATCAAGGTACATAAGTAACTCTGCAGATCCGATTACTTAATCATAAATCCTTAACTCACCGGAGATGCCTTCCCACCTTAGAAATGGCAGGGACCTATCAGCGGAACAACGACAGCTATACCGACTCAGCCCCTCAGCCGAGGAGAGACTTCGAAGGTTTAGAGTCGGCGCTGCCTCCTCTCACCGTGGACGATCTTCTAACATCCGAACCGGAAGCTCCACCGCCGGACTCAGGAATATCCCCGGCGTTGATCCATTCCAGGGAGACGTCCCGAGCGTTGGAGTCGAACAGATCCACCCCAGTCCCCCGCCCCGTAGAGAGGGAGACGACAGGCTTCTCAGAAAGATACAAGACGACGAGCGTCGAGGACCCCACGACTCGTCCTCGCTTCATGACGTCCAGTCTGGCCCAACCGATTGAAGGGTTAAGATCGACGGCGAATCCGGATGCAGTTCTGCTTCCGTCCAATCAGAACCACCCTCAAGAGCCTACGACAGGCCCCATGGAGATCGTCCAGGAAGTCTCAGAGATCGAGAGCCTCCTCCACATGTTCAACGAACAATATTACATGTTCGTTCGAGCCCGAGACGCGGACAATCGACGAGGGATGAGACTCCTGTTGTCTCAGGCATCCACGACCCAAGATTTGATCGAGGATTTAGTCGGGAGAGACGAGATGATTCGTCTCAGTCAGGAATGGTACCCCAGGCAGGAATTGAACGCCCTCGAGAGGATATTATACAAGAATCCTGCGGCTACAACCCAGACCATCGCGTCCCTACCAGCTCGATCAGCTCAAGAAGCATCCAGGGAGGTAGCCAGGCACCCCGATCATCCGTTACCGATGGTCTCCCCCACGCCAGAGCCTACGGCGTTCCACCACCGAACCAATATCGTGGAGTACCAGGAGCGTACCCCTCCATACCATCATGGGTACAGGCGCACCCCTCCACCGCCGCCGCATCACCTGGAGTTGGTGGAACGACGGCCGACAGCTTCTACACGGCCAGATGCGAACCAGAGCATCCATCATCAGTCTTACGCTGCTTACGACAGGCACTACCCTCCACGTCAACACCCTTATCATCCACCCGCCCGCGGTTCTGAGAGACAACCGCCCCGACCCCCTCAACAAAATTGGAGAGGATCAGGGAGGAACTGGAGACGCCCCAGGGAGGACAGAACCGAGACAGTCCTCGACATAGGAGCTTACCTGATGAGAGTGACTCAAAACAACAACAGAGGTTCCAGGAGGAGGAGAGGAAGAGGGAGATCTCACTGAGTAGCAGTTCTCCCATTGGCTTAAGTTTGGATATAGAAAATCTCTCTAGTCCTTCGAGTAGAGAACACTTTCTCAATAACATCAATCAAGAGTTGTCTAATAGTGGCCCGATCCTATTAGAAGAAAACTTACAATATCTCTTCGAAAAATTCTTGTCTGATTTGACCGGTACCATAGATACAATCCCCGGAACCCTATTGGAATCTTGTGTAGACAATTTTAGATTAACAATGAATGACTCCATATTACATATCTTCAAAAATGAATTCATGCCAGTTATGCTTGACAATATCTTGTCCCAGTTGAGAGATAACTCCAGAGAAAACAAACATACCATGTGCAACATTGAGTTAGACAAACTAAAGAATCATGTGGATGAGAAAATAGACAGCATTCAAGATTTGATCCTGATCAATGAAGCCCAGTCCCACTCCTCTTTAGAAATAATCAATAAGAATCTGAATGACATGGAAGAGAAGATTATTGAGAAAATCTCTTCTGTCCTTAATCATGTGAATGACATCAATATCAATGGGCATAATAGATTTGAACAAAGTAAAAGAAGGTGGGGTGATATATCTTCAGTAATGAACAATGTCCAGGCAAAGTTAGATTCCCTGATAGAGCCAGTAGAGCCTGAGAAAACATATTCCCCTTTCTATAATAATCCACTTCTCAACATCCAACAAGATGAACAAATTGGCCCTCAGAGACAAGCCCAAATGACTGCTTCCATAAATCCCAAAGTAGCACCTGATGATTCCTCACCTCACATGACTGATGACAAACCTGACCCTCCAGGAAAATTCCCCCTCATTGATCATGGGAACTTGGACCAAGATATGAGGAAAGAACTGTGGAAGAGCATCCCTAAGAATAGTGATTGGGAGAAGTTCTCAGGTGAATTGCCATACAACCATGAGCTCTGGATTAAGAACACTGATATCTTTGTGAGGGACTATAGAATGCTTGATAGCATGATCATCAGTAGACTCACTATATTGCTAACTGATACAGCCAGAGCTTGGTATCTTGGAATAAGAGATGAGAATGGTGACAAATCTTGGGCCTGGTGGAAAGAAGCCATTAGAAACAAATTTGGAACCCAAAACTGGAAATGGAAAATGCAGCAAGAATTTGAGAAAGATTATTTTTCTTATGATGGAAGGAAAGTCCACAAATGGTTTGGAACTCAAAGAGAGAGACTCAGAGCTTATCAACCAGAACTCAGTGATTTCCTGATTTGTGAAAAGATCCTTAAGCAATGCCCTGGCAATTTAGAACATGCTGTCAAGAGTAGGTACAAGAAAGATGCTACAGAAATGAAGTTTGAGGAAATGGTCATCATTGTTGAAGAAGTTATGGATAGAGTAATGAGACAACCTAGACAAAATTCTAATAACTCCAACTCTCAAAACAAGAATTCTTGGAGAAACTCATATCAGAATGAGAAGACAGGGAAAACACCTGATGTTCCAGGCAAGAAGGCCCCAAACACTGGATTAACATCAGACAAAGATAAAGGAGTCTGCCACTTCTGCAAACAGTCAGGTCACTACTCCAGAGAGTGTCCAAAGAAGAAGAGCAGGATTAATAATGTAAGCTTTGATTCAGAAGATGACCCTGAAGATAACAGAGAAGATGAACCTGATCTACAAAACCAGGAGGACTCTGAACAGGAAGACAAAGAGAACAACCACATGATCTTGGCTATGGATAATGGTGGTACCTCTGACCCATTAATTGACTTCAACTTTGGAGAATGTGCAGTAGAATGTGAGATAGACCATGATATCTCCATTGCTGAGATCCAAGCTGAGACACATCAGCCTCAAAGCTGGGACAACTCTTGTCAGACTTCCCATGTTGAAGATGCTAGACTAATGAAATGCAAACCTGATAAAGGAAAAGCTCATCTCACAGGCAAATCTAACCTAACCACAGTATTGATCAAAGGCAAAGAACACTCCTGCCTCTTAGATAGTGGTGCCTCATGCTCTATTGTCAGCCAGGACCTACTTACATTAATGCTGCCAAGTTGGAAGGAAAATCTTATGCCAATCAACCATGCTAAGTTCCACAGCTGTAGTGACCAGTTACAACCAGTAGGAATAGTTGAAATGCCTTTGATTTTTCCCCATACTAGAGGTTCTGTCAGAATAGTTGCAGAGTTTGTTGTCATGAAGAATGCTAGGATTAACTACCTCATCTTAGGGAATGACTATATGTCTCTATATGGATTTGATATCACTAATAGCAAGGAGAGATTCTTTACCATTGGAAATGACAATAAGAGGAAGAAGTTCAGCTTCAAGTCCCACCATTATGAAAGAATGACTCCTTCTACAGAGATATCTGCAGTAAAACAAGTGAACCAATCCCTACAACTCTTCATAGAGAAAGAACTCTGTGATGCCAAAGTTAGTGACAAATTATCAGCAGAACAGAAAGAGAAGCTGTGTGACACCCTATACCATAATAGACTTGCTTTTGCCAATACTGATCAACCTCTAGGAGCCATCAAAGGCCATGAAGTTCACATCAAACTGACTACTGAAAGGCCATATCCCCCCCTTCTGAGAAGAGCCCCTTACCCCGCTAGCCCAAAGACCAGAGAAGCTTTAGAAGAGCACATTCAGGAATTAGTAAGATTGAATGTTCTGAGAAAGGTGGGGCATAATGAAGTTGTAGAGATCACCACTCCTGTCATTGTTGCCTGGCACAATGGTAAATCTAGAATGGTAGGGGACTTCAGAGCTCTGAACACCTACACAGCCTCAGACAGATATCCTATCCCCAAGATCAGTGAAACCCTGAACAACCTTGCCAAAGCAAAGTACCTGACCAGTATGGATGTACTCAAAGGTTTCCACCAGAATGTTATAGCCGAGGACTCTAGACACTTACTGAGAATCATATCACACAAAGGAATCTATGAGTACCTAAGAATGCCCTTTGGAATCAAGAATGCTCCCTCTCACTTCCAAAGGATGATGGACATTGAATTTAGAAAAGAACTTGATGAAAAATGGGTGATAATCTACATTGATGATATTATTATTATGTCTAATACTTGGGAAGAACATTTGAGTAGGATTGAAAGGATACTGAGAATTGTTATCAAGATGAACATGAAGATATCCTTGAAGAAATGTAACTTTGGATTCAACCAAATCAAAGCCTTGGGTCATGTTGTATCAGGAATAGCTATAGGAATAGATCAGAACAAGGTTGCTGCTGTACTTCAAAAACCTACCCCTAGTTGTAGAAAAGAAATGCAATCATTCCTAGGCTTTGCAGGATACTACAGACAGCACATTGACAAGTTTGCTGAAGTAGCAAGACCTCTTACAGAACTGACCAAGATTGATGTTGTTTTTGAGATGACTCAGGTGAGATTAGCTGCCTATGATCTCTTGAAAGAGAAACTTACAACAGCCCCTCTGTTGTTATTCCCCGACTGGAAGTACCCATTCATACTGTATGTAGATGCCAGCATGACAGGGTTAGGAGCAGCACTCCATCAAGTACAGGTCATTGGAGGCATTAAAAGAGAAGGCCCCATTGTTTTTATCTCCAGACAATTGAAAGACAGTGAAGCCAGATATGGAGCAAGCCAATTAGAATGTCTTTGTCTGGTTTGGGCAGTGGAAAAACTCCACTACTACTTAGATGGAAGTGTGTTTGATGTTATCACTGATTGCACAGCTCTGAGATCCCTCCTAGGAATGAAAACTCCAAACAGACATATGCTGAGGTGGCAAATTGCAATTCAGGAATATAGAGGAAGCATGACCATCATTCACAGAGATGGTAATATTCACAAGAATGCTGATGGGCTGAGTAGATGGGCTCTGCCAAATGACCCTAGCAATCCAGCTTATGATCCTGAGGATAAAGATGATGATAGATTCCCCATAATGGGTATACATGTCTCAAATTTCAAGGATGAATTCTTCCAAGTAGTAAGAGAAGGTTACCAGAAGAATAACAATACCTTAATCCTTACTGAACTGCTCAAGAAAAATAGCAAAGACTCACAGTTGAAAAATTCCTTGCAGGAACCATGGAAATCATCTTATTCTGAAGGCAGATTCTCCCTCTTTGATGGCCTCTTATATTATAGAGAGAAACACAACTCTGTGTTAGTTCTAGTAGATTCAGACAGCATCAATACAATCCTCTATGAATGTCATGATAGTGTCTCAGCTGGACATTTCTCTGAAGATAGGACCATTGAGAAGGTTGAAGATACAGCATGGTGGGTTAATTGGAGACAAGATACCAGTGAATACTGTAGATCCTGTGATAGATGCCAGAAAGCCAATAAAGCTACAGGAAAGAGGTTTGGGCTGCTGATGAAGATTGAAGAACCATCCAAACCATGGGACATAGTTAACATGGATTGGGTGACTTCCTTGTCCCCAGGAGGAGCAGCTAGTTTCAATGCTTGCCTAGTGATAGTAGACAGATACTCCAAAACACCAATTTTTCTACCTTGTTTTAAAGATGACACTGCCATGGACACAGCAATCCTTTTTTGGAATAGAGCAATGCCCAGGACTGGTATTCCCAGAATCATTATCTCTGACAGAGACCCAAAGTTTACCTCTGAGTTCTGGACTGGCCTGCACAGTATGCTTGGTACCAAACTATCCTTTTCCACAGCATATCATCCCCAAACAGATGGCCTAGCAGAAAGGATGATTCAAACACTAGAAGACATGATCAGGAGGTTCTGTGCATATGGTTTAGAATTCAAAGATAATGATGGGTATACACATGACTGGGTCTCATTATTGCCAATCTTAGAACTAGCTTATACCACTAGCATTCATTCCACAACTGGGAAGGCACCAGCTCTCTTAGAAAAAGGTTGGATCCCAAACCTCCCAAAGGACTTCCTGAAGAAAGAGTCAGTAGACATCCATCCCACAGCCCTGAATTATGCTAAGATCTTTGACAAAGCTAGGAAGCATGCAGAACAATGCATAGTAGAGGCCACTTCTTACAACAAAGAAAGGTGGGACAAGACTCACAAAGAACCTGAGTTCAAGATAGGAGACCAAGTCCTTGTCTCAACAGCAAATTTCAATAATCTTTCAGGACCAAAGAAGATGAGAGATTCATTTGCTGGACCATTTGTCATAAGAGCTTTGCATGGCAAGAATGCAGTAGAAGTCATTTTAACTGAGGAGTTCAACAGGAAACACCCTACTTTTCCAGTCAGTCTTGTGAAGCCTTACCAAGCCCCAAATGTCCTTAAATTCCCCCTAAGGCAGAAAGTAAAGGTTGTTATTCCCCCAATGGAGAAGAATCCACAGAACAAAGTAATACTGAGAATAATGAGAGAAAAAAGACTGAGAGTTGACAATAGGGATGTGAAGATGTACCTGGCTAGATATAAAAACTTGAGTGCAGACCATGATGAATGGCTGATGGAGAAAGACATACCAGAAGCTTCCACATTACTGAGGAAGTTCAGGAGTGAAAAAAGAGCTATATGATTTACACTAGGTTTAATTCCTTCCAGAAATGAAACCTTTTTGGTGGTAGGGAATGTCAGCCTTAGAGTCATCACAACTGACCTAAAGCTTGCCTTATTCCCTTTTTCTCCCAATAAATAAAGAACAATAGCCTCATATCTTTTTATCCTAAATCTTAATCACCATTTTGACTGCAAATTCTGTTTCCTCATTAAATTTTGACCATAGTGCTCACTGAACACTTTGTAATTGCTCAACTCCTTCATAGAGTAATTAACTAATCAATTCTACGCCACAACTAGTTGAGCAAGTAAACCAAGGCCAGCCAACCACATCTACATGTGAGATTACATAAGCAAACCTTGAAAATTTTCGAAGTTGGTGTATCCCCCGTTGCAGGCAGGAGACACAACCTCAAGACACCCAGAACCACCAACTCAGATCACCAAGGATTCACCAAGTTACAGCTCACCACTCTAACCAACTACCTCAACAGTATTGTCAGTCAGTCCCCTTTTTGAACCTTGCTCTTCTGACAGAAGTCCTTCTCTGTCTCCCCTTCTACCTTTTCCCTTTCCCTTTCCTCATCCCTCATCAAATCAGATCAATCCAAGCACCAATCATCAGATCAGATCAGCTTCAATCATCCTCAGAGATCAATCAGCTTTGCTTCAATCTTTTTCTGTGGTTTTTCCTTGAAACAAACCACATAGGTTTCCCTCTAAAGAACCTTGACTATCCAGCTTGACATAGTCTAAAAAACTGGGCTGATTAGACTTGTCTTCTCAGATACCTTCCACGTTTCCATTGTGTGAAGAGGCTGTTGCTTCTCAAAGACTCTGGCACAGTTCATCCAACTTTTCAAGTTGTTGATTATCATTATTAAAGAGCACTCAGATTATTAGATACACAGATCAATCAATAATCTTTTCCCTTGTCCCCTCTTCTTCTCTAACAGTTGTCTTCTTTATCCCTTGAAATACAACTGTTGCCCCCCATTTCTTGTGTCCTGTTGTCACTTTAGAGACCCAGGCTCACAGCAACGTTCAGCCCTCAAGTCCTTCAAACTGTGGCTGAAGGTGAGTTTTCAAATACTTCTCCACTTTGTTTTCATATTACCAAGAACTAATGTTTACCTACTCAATTCCCCAGTCAAATACCCAAGGATCACAGCTACATCTCCTGGCAGGTATCAACCTGCACCACCCAGCCCTCAACTGTTTCCCCAAGCAAATTTCAGCCCTCAAGTCCCTCAAACTGTGGCTGAAGGTGAGTCTTCAAATACTTCTCCACTTTGTTTTCATCTTACCAAGAACTAATGTTTACCTGCACAATCTCCCAGTAAAATACTCAAGCGTCACGGCTACATCTCCCGGCAGGTATCACCCTGCACCACCCAGCCCTCAACCGTTTCCCCCTGCAACTTTCAGCCCTCAATTCCCTCAAACTGTGGCTGAAGGTGAGTCTTCAAATATTTCTCCACCTTGTTTTCATCTTACCAAGACCTAATGTTTACCTAGTCAATCTTCCAGTTTACCCGCTCAATCCTTTAGGACGTTCACCGCTGGCCCCCGCAATGTTACCCGCCGCCAATCAAACGCATAAAGTGTTGATGAAATCTGAAGATGTACAATCTTATGATTATTCAGTTGGCAGTAAGTTCTTCTATTTTCTTAATTCGCCCACTTGAGGCAGACTGGCTGAACTGCTTGTGTTTCCAGATGCAATGGCTGCACCACCCGAATTCCTTTTCACATGTGTCACTGATCTCAAACACTTTGTCACCACATGGGCCCACGAGCATGGTTACGCTCTGAAAGTTTGTGCTTCCAAGCGGGACAAGAACATCTACTTTGCATGCACAGTTGCCGGGGAAGACCAAACCTCAGTTGATGCTATCCGGTTTTGAGAATCTAGGAATAAGCGACTGGGGTGCTGCTTCAAAATATCCGGCCACAAACCGACTTCAGTAAAACTCAAGGATGCACCATGGGAACTCCAATGCCAAAAGACGATTGAGCACAATCATGGTCCAATCAATCTGGAACATGTAGTCATCCTCAAGAAGCTCTCTGTTGAAGGCCAAACTGAGGTTGCTCGCTTATCGTCTCTTGGGATGCAACCCCAGGCAATCGCTAGACTCCTTACTAGCAGTGAGGGAAGGTTTGTAACCAACAGGACGATATACAACACAAAGCAGGCACTGAGGGCAGAGAAGAGGGCTGGCAACACCCCAATCGAGTACCTCCTACTTTGCCTCAACGAATCCAATTGGACACACAAGGACGTTTACGACACAGACGGCAAGCTCCTTTACTTGTGGTTTGCGCACCCAGGATCGATGCTTCTTGCTCGCAGGTTCCACCATGTGGTCAACATTGACTGCACTTACAAGCCAAACCTGAACAACTACCCCCTGCTGCATGTGGTTGGCCAAACTGCAACCAATCACAGTTTTTCAATTGGTTTTTGTTTGATGCGAAACGAGAAGAATGAGGCCTACTCATGGGCTCTTGATAAGTTGAAGTGGGTGTTATATTTGACTAATCACCTATTCTCATCAGAAACTGACTGTACTCCGGTGCCTGTGTGATACCCATAGATCTATATGGGACGCTGACCACGCGCCAAAGGTCTTTGTGACAGACAGGGAATCGGCACTGCGTAATGCTATCTCAAAGCACTTTCCAAATGCAACCGCGAACTTGTGCATGTGGCACATCAATCGGAACATTGTGACAAACTGCAAGCAAGCCTTTGCTGGCGATGGCGAAGAATGGGCCAAATTCATGAGGCTCTGGCATGAGGTCGCACATGCCCCCAATGAGGACACCTGCAACTCAAAGTGGGCTCAACTGACACGGTACCTAGTTACTCGAACTAACGTCTACGAATACCTGTACAAGAACGTCTGGAGCGAGCGACAGAAGTTCATGAATGCGTGGGCCGGAATGACACCCCATCTAGGAAATCTGACTTCGTCACGATGTGAATCTGCCCACAGCTGGCTGAAAACCTATGTGACGTCGGCTAGGTGCGACTTTGCAACACTTGTCATTACAATTGCTGCAGCAGTGGACCGACAACTTGACAAAGCCCACACGAACCTGGCACACGAGTTACAGAAGGGATTAACCGGACTACCAAATGCCTTCAAGTCCCTCAGCTGCAAAATCTCCTGTCATGCGCTCAAGTTGGCCTTGTCTCAGTACAACAAGTTCATCAAGATGAAGAAATCCAAGCCTGGGGATCCCAGCCTTCAATGCAAAGGTAATTTCCAGGCTGGCTTGGGCATTCCGTGTTCGCACACTATTGAATTTTCTGTCCAGGGGAAGGGAGATGTGGAGCCTTCTGATTTCCATGTCCAGTGGCATCCGGCCTATAACCCTGACGGTCCAGTGAGTCCTCCTGATGTATGACTTGTTCATGTCCCTCCTAGCTAATCTTCATCTATGTTCATTGCAGGCTCTTGATGAACCACTGTACAACTTTGACAACGATTTTGAGGATTTCAAGCAGGAGATCTTGGCTTCCCACCACCCCTTGGCGTTAGAAGCAACAATGAAAAAATTATGAAGGTTCCATGCAAACACACACGTGGTTCCGCTTGCAGAGCCTGATCCTATCCGAGTGAAACACAAACTGGAAAGGCCGTTGTGGTGATCCATACCTTTTCACATACAAACATCAAAAACTTACATTTCCTCTCACATATACTTCATTGTTATTACATAATCAGATTCTACATACAAAACTACCCCTAGTCACTCACTCAAAGTACCCCTGATTTCCCTTTGGTTCAGAAGTTATTGGCATTCTTAGAATATTACCACTTATAACCACATAACTTTACCAATACTACAACCCCATAGGATATTATACAAGGTATTGATTTATAAATATACAGTACATAAATAAAACACAGATATTACATACTTTTCTTTAGTTTATATCTTCTTTGGTATTAAGTTGTACAGCACAGTCATTTATATTACATAGTTACATCTTCTGCCTTTATCATCCTCTTTGGTTACTAGTCACATTACATTCCTTATATACATAGTTACTAGCTACATTGGCTCATCTTTCTTACACTATCACTACTCTCTTTTGGTTGTATACCTCTGAACACATTTCCCCTTTCTCTTTACTGCCAGGATCAGCCATCTTGTGCCCTTTTGTATAAGTAGAACTCCCCTTAGTTCTATGGATAAATCATGCACTCCCCTTTTATTGAAAAGTACAAGTTTACATTTACATTCACCTTTAAACCTTTTACATTTACTTTTGCATCAACCTTTACCCAAATAACAATCATAACACATACCCCATACTCTTTCTCAGTGCTTTTCTCACTCCTCTTAAGGTCCCTGCCTCAGATTGATTAAACAACCTAAGTTCCCATTAGTAGCAGCAGTCTAAGGATTAGTAGAAATATAGCCACACCTCTTTTCTTTCTTTTTCTTAGTGAAACCCTTTCCCCTCAGCATTAGTCAAGAAGGGCAGCCTCATCAGCACCTGTAGCTTCAACATCTTCTATTTACTGGATTTGTTGTCTATTTCCCCTTCAAGCTCTTTCCTGATCCTTTAGGAGTTCCACACCGTGGAAGAAGAGAAAGGGTAGTGGGCGAGTTCAAAAGCGCGATGACACCCATGCAGAAATTGTGGAAGCGCAAATCCAAAAGGCGCAGGCAAGGAAAGCAAGACAGAAGGCCGGTGTATCAAAAGGAAAAGGGGGTAAGCGACAGTCCAAGCGGGCGCAGGCTCCATTGGACACCTCAGCTTCTTCCTCTGGCGACCTGAATGAGCTACCCAGTGTGGAGACACTCATGCGTAAGCAACTTTATTGCATGTCTTTTTAAGAGGCTGATAACTGATGGACTTACTAAGCAGTCAAGAGAAATCACCCCCCACAAGTTGGCAGCCTCACTATTGGGAAACGGAATCGGGGGTCTTCCAGTTCAGGAACATCACGGCGCAAGGAAACGTGGCAGCCCAAGTATGGTAGTATGGATGGTGTAACAGATGAAGATTCTGATTCTGCAGATGCAGTTTCAGATGAAGATTCTGATGCCCCAGATGGGGAATCAGATGAAGAATCTGATGCCCCACATGGGGCATCGGAAGAAGAATCTGAGGCCACAGATGGGGAATCAGTCGCAGAATCTGACGCACAAGGTGGGGAATAAGATGAAGAACCTGATCCCCCAGTGGATTCCTCCTCATCTGTTGAGATGCAGGTTGAGGAAAAGCTGCTGTCACCTCCAGAAGCCTCAAGAAAAGCCTCAAGCTCTCATGATCAGTTGCAGGGTGAGGCCAGGCTACATTCACCCCCCACAGCCAAGGTAAGTACTATAACTTTGACATTAGATTATCAAGGTCTGATTCCATTGTATGTTTCATAGGACCGGCATGTAGATGCTGAGGTTGCACCCAAGGCTGGCCGTACGAGACAGGGGAATACCAACCCTGATGTTGCAGTGAGTGACTCAAGCTTGACACGGACAAGGAGGAATGCACTGACTCTAACTGATAACCAACTTCTCATCATTCTTGTCAGGCGGAGCTTCCACCATGGATCTTACAATACCTGCATTCCACGTATAACCCTGCAGGTGATGGGAACTGTGGTTATGCATGTGTGGCACATGCATTGGCAGCAGATAGACCAGAGGGTCCCTACGCTAAGGCCAATGGGTGGTACCAAGTGCGAAAGGATGTGTTAGAAGAGATGGAAAAGAACAAGGCACATTGGACAAGATACCTTGGGGGGCCTTCAGAATTTGACCGCGCTTACGGACGTGTTCAGGTGACTGACCCACGTGGATCAGTCCCCATGAACAAATGGATGAGCAAGTTGGATGTGGGACCAATTCTGGCCAATGCGTATAACCGGCCATTTGTCTTCCTCAGCAGAAAGGGCGGGAGCACCACATATATTCCCGCCACAGTTCCCCCAGACCCTAAACCGCTGCCAGCCCTCTTCTTATCATTTTTCAATGATAATCATTGGATACGTGTGATAGTCAAGCGGACCCCCACGATTCACTTTCCTCTCCCTAAAGTCTCCCGGTTATTTCACAAGAGCCCAGCAGCTGCTTGGCTAGACTGTGTTTCCTCTTCCACTACTCTTCACTCTTTGATCCCTAAATGATTAAATGTACCAAGTTACTGCAAGTAACACTAATTATTATTATCCTTATTAATATTTACCATTCTTATTATTCTTTAATATTATTCCTTTAAGATCTCTATTGAATATTATTAGTATTATTAATTCATCATTATGACTTTAAGAAGTGATAACATAGTATTATTAAACTACAATCTTTACAATAAATAATATACTTAATTTTAATATACTTAAATTAATAATGGGCATTAATAAAAAAACCTGGTTTTTCCGCGTTTACACCCAGTTTTACGCAGCGGCAATGTCCAAATTGCTGCGCAGTACACCCGGTTTTCCGCATTTACACCCGGTTTTTTTATTTAATTTTTTACGGGCGGAATTTCATTATTTTTCAAAATTTTTAAATTGCTAAAAATACTTCTTGGCGTGTAGAATTTTATGGTATCTTTTATTTTCCAAAAAAACTATGTCTTCTATTTTTTTTGGCCAATCCACCCGGTTTTTTTTCAATTTAATTTTTTGCGGGCGGATTTTCATTATTTTTCAAAGTTTTAAATTTATTTATCATACTTACAGGGGTGTAAAACTTTATGGTAATTTTTATTTTGCAAAAAAAACAAGCATTCTATTTTTTTTGGCCAATCCACCCGGTTTTTTTCATAAAAAAACCCCACGGCTCAATTTTCAGGATTTCTCAAAATTTTAAATTTTTTTAAAACACTTTAAGGGGTGTAGAATTTAATGTGACAAACAGTTTATTTTTAACTTCACTGGCTTTCTTTTTATCATTCTTGGACAGAATTTTTTTCTAAACACCTTCACGCCTGTCTTTCAAGATATTTGGGGAGTTTTTAAATGGATTAATACACTTTAGAGGGTAAATAATTCATTGGAAACAAATACAGATTATAAAATTAACTTGTTATCAGATTTCATGACAAAGAAATGGAAATATAATGATACACAGCGGTATGGTACATTGTATGATGCTTTGGAGTGTTACATGTAAGATAATTATTACACATTACATATGGGTTCAGGAATGTAATTCAGGCGTAGATTCACCATTTGGAAGCATTTTCTAGTTGTTATCAGTAGTGTTTATAACAATTTCTCTTTCTTATACTTATTATTTGTGTGCGCATTCTTAGTCTGTACTAATGTCTCTTTGTTTTTTATTACATTTATTATTTATTAATAAATTATGACCTTGCAATTATGTCTCTTGCTTTTTATTTTATTTATTTATTTCATTAATTTCATTTATTCTCTTTATTTTATTTTATTTTATTTTGTTTATGTTTATTTTGCTTGTTTTACTTACTTATTTAATTTGTTTAAATAAAATATTGAATGAGTTGGGGAGGTTGCGCGCATCATATGCCGCCCTCCATAATTTTATTTTGTTTTGTTTTGTTTATTTTCCTTGTTTTAATTGTTTTAAATAAAATATTGAATGAGGATGATTGGGGAGGTTGCGTTATTCATAAATCATTAACTTGCAATTATGTCTCTTGCTTTTAATTTATTCATTTAATTTATTCATTTCATTTATTCTATTTATTTAATTTTATAACATTTTATATCATTTTATATTATATTATTTTGTTTATTTTCCTTATTCTATTTATTTATTTTATTTGTTTTGGGGTCACGCGCATCAAATGCCGCCCTCCACGTTCTATTTGCTTAAAAATTAAAAATTAAAAAAAACCGGGTGTAAATGCGGAAAACCGGGTGCACCGCGCAGCCGCAGCTGCGCAGAAAACCGGGTGTAAACGCGGAAAAACCGGGTTTTTTTATTAATGCCCTTAATAATACGTTGATTAACTAACACATGAATAATTCAGGCTACTCTGTGATAATAAATAATAGAGTGATAATATAGTATGATTAAACTACAATCAATCTTTACAATAAATAATATACTTAAATTAATAATACGTTGATTAACTAACACATGAATAATTCAGGTTACTCTATGATAATAAATAATACTTATAAGATGTGACAATAACAAATGACACATACACAATGATAAGTTAATATTTTATTAATATTAATAAAAGGGCCTTTAATATAATAAGGGCATTAATCAAAAAACCTGGTTTTTCCGCCTTTACACCTGGTTTTCTGCACAGCTGCGGCTGCGCAGTGCAGCCGGTTTTCCGCATTTACACCGGTTTTTTTTAATTGTTAATTTTTAAGCAAATAGCACGTGGAGCGCGGCATTTGATGCGCGTGACCTCCCCAATCATCCTCATTTGATATTTTATTTAAAACAAATAAAATAAACAATTAAAACAAGGAATATAAACAAAACAAAACAAAACAAAACAAAAATATGGAGGGTGGCATTTTAAATAAGTAAAACAAGTAAACATTATTTATCAAAATTTTAAATTTATTTATTATACTTAAAGGGGTGTAGAATTTTGTGGTAATTTTTAATTTGCAAAAAAACTGTGTCTTCTATTTGTTTTGGCCAATCCACCCGGGTTTTTTTTAATTTAATTTTTTGCGGGCGGATTTTCATTATTTTTCGAAGTTTTAAATTTATTTCTCATACTTACAGGGGCTTAGAATTTTATGGTAACCTCTATTCTGCTAAAAAACCATGCCTTTTTTTTTTGTGGCCAATCCTGCTGGTTTGTTCATAAAAAATCCTCACAGCTTAATTTCCAGGATTTCTCAACATTTTAACATTTTTTAAACTTTTTCAAAGCACTTTAAGGGATTTAGAATTTAATGTGACTAAAAGTTTTTTTTTTAAATCACTGGTTGGATTTTTATGATTTTTGGACTCAATTTATTTCCAAACACCTTCACGTCTGTCTTTCAAGATATTCAGGGAGTTTTTAAATGGATTCATACACTTTAGAGGGTGAAGATTTCATTGGAAACAAATACTGATTATAAAATTAACTTCCTATCAGATTTCATGACAAAGAAATGGAAATACAATTATACACAGAGGTATGGTACATTGCATGATGCTTTGGAGTGTTACATGTTGTTTATTAAATAACCAAAAACAGGGTGTAAATGCGGAAAACTGGGTGCACTGCGCAGCCGCAGCTGCGCAGAAAACCGGGTGTAAATGCAGAAAAACTGGGTTTTTTTATTAATGCCCTAGAATAAATGAAATGAATAAAATAAATAAATAAAATAAAATAAAAAGCAAGAGACATAATTGCAAGTTAATAATTTATTAGCACACAAATAATACATATAAGAAAGAGAAATTGTTATCAACACTACTGATAACAGCTAGAAAATGCTTGCAAATGGTGAATATACGCCTGAATTACATTCCTGAACTGATATGTAATGGGCAAAAAAAAATAGAAGACATTGTTTTTTTGAGAAATAAAAAATACCATAAATTTCTACACCCCTGGAAGTATATTAAACATTTTAAAATGTTGAAAAAAGATCAAAATCTGCCCGCAAAAAAATAAATCAAAAAAAAGGGTTTAAAAGCGGAGAAAACCGGGTGTGCTGCGCAGCAAATTTGAGGTCGCCGCTGCGTAAAACTGTGTGTAAACGCGGAAAAACCGGGTTTGTTCCTTAATGCCCTATAATAATTATGATGCCACTAAGGAATCCCAATAGCCCAATTCTGGATAATCTATAGTTTAATGCTGATATATCATCAAGAATTGGCCACAACCTACCTTCAATAAGGTAGAAACCACAAACCCACATGAGTACTCCTTGGATGCCTATTAATAATACTCTGTTTGGGTTATATTTCAAAAAACACTTAAGTCTGATGTTTCATTCAAGTGGATGAGCAAGACAGTGGTGGAAATTAAAACTCAAGGGCATGTGAATGAGAAATAAAAGGGAAACCAAAGAAAAAACAACCCCCGGTACATATATCAGAAGTGGTAGTTGGCTACAGCTATTTCTTTATCTTGGGAAAACAAAATTTGGAGGTTTTGAATAGAAAAAGATTTGTGAAACTCTTCATGGGTTTTTTTTCCAATCAACCATTGGCAAACCATCATGACCAATCCGGTTAAATCCCATGGAGCACAAAAAGTTGAGAAAGTATAATCGGAGGTTATCCAAAGTCCCGTGAGGCATCACAGAAGTATTACCACTATTGACCTTATGTTTCAGAACATTGGCGCCAAATTCCAATAAGGCCGAAGCATTTGAAGTAGTTGGACGTTCGGACCCGTATTTGTTAGTGACAAAGGCGGTTGTTGGACCAAAAACCAGGAGACCAGCAACCATCCGCATTTGCTCCCGCGTGTTTAATGTTGACCACTCATCAAGCTTTTTATACTTTGGTCTTGTTGGTGCCTGGAGACCGCAGATGTAACACAAGGCTGACATAGCCCCCGTGAAGTATAGACCAAGGACCTTGAGACCGGAGGTGTTTGGTTGGGGGCTTGATCCATCCTTTGCGTGACTTCCAAGGTTTTCATAAGTTCGTTGGAATGCAAGATGGGCAGTATGCACCAAAGATTCGTCCAGGGGGAGAGGCTGCCATTCACTGCCCTGTTGCTCCATGTGTCGAAGGGCCCAGCAGTCTTGCAAAGCACTTTTAAGCCGGAGATAAGCGTGGTCACTTGGAGAAAAGTATGAGGCCAGATTTGCCGCAAGTGTGTGGGTCTGGACACGTTTGGACGGCGGCGCCTTCCGGTTCTCCTGGGAAGCCTCGGGCTGTGCCATGTTGACAACTTCAGGAGTTATCAGAGAGAGAGCACCAGGTTGAGTGGGGTTAAGAATTCTCTCTGCATACCACACAAATATCAGCCTTTGTGATGTATGAACAAGTGAGAAAAAAAGTGATTAATTATCAGATTTGCATGCCTTCAGAAGTGTATCCACTTCCCTCCAAACAACTTGGCTGAACTCCTGTGGCATCGTTGGATGTGGTGTGACCATTGAGCGAAGGTGTGTGAGGATGAATGCTATGTTTTCAATCATTTTATCGGCTGAACGGTGTGACCACGCAATTCCACCCGCCAAATTTTCATTCAAATCATCTGCCAATGCTTTTGGAAGCATTGGGCCAGGGATAAATAGACCCATAGCTGTGCGCAAAGGAGGGATGTTAATTACAAGATGGGTGTGCATAAGCAATGGGGAGTGACTTACCAGGAGGCGTCAGGACCGGGGGAGGAGGAATCGATTCTCCCGGTGGTCTTTGGGTAGGTGGCTTGACTGTTGATGGCCCAGCAACAGGGGGGTTCCGTGGAATTCTGAGGCCTTGCAGTGATTGCGCAGTGATGAATTCGTGAGAGGTGGGATGAGGGGTGAAGAAATTATACATGGGGCCTGTATTTTTAGAAGAAGAAGCAGAGTTGTCCAGGCGCGCCTTTTTGCTCGTCGGGTCTTCAACCGTAGGATCTTCAATTCGTACCATGTCATAGCGATATCGGGTTTGTTGTGGCACCGGTTCATGGACTGGCTCCTGGTGGAAGGTAGGTTTGGGACGTCCATGAAGGAATTGTTGGAGGACTTGCTGTTCTTCTGCACCATCTTCAGAGTCATCTGTTTCACCCTCTGCGTCAGGGTCTTCAGAGCTGTCCCGGATGGCTGGATTGTTAATTTCTTGTCTCCCGTCCGCATTGGGGGCTTTGGAGGACTTCTGGCCAATGAGTGCTTGGTCCCTTTGTACGCCTTGAAGGAAAGACTGGCCAAAGGTGTTGAGGGTTGTCTTGTGGCCTTTGACATCTGTCCGCATCTCTCCGCTTCGACGTGGGGATCCATCAGCTGGGTTTGTTGTGTTGGGCTGGCCATATTGAACATCCTTGTTGAATTGGTTTTCAAATTGATTGAGCGTGGGGATTGGGTTGGCTGCTGGAGGTAGGGGATCAGGAGTGTGTGCATATAAGTATGCCATTGAGTCGGTTGCAAATTCAGGGCGTGGGTGGGACTGTGGTGGAGCAGGCCTAGTGGCGCCTAAGGTGTTTCTAGCCGGGGCCGGGGTTCTGGAGACCTGTTCATTCTCATCGTCTGACTGCTTGTATTCAGCCTTTATTTTAGAGGCCCAATTCTCCAGGCTTTCACGTTCATCTGGTTTCAACACAGGGTGCCGCGCCAGCTCTGTGCATTTTTCCCAGAGATCCAAACCTGTGTAATGGTGGGAGGGTGGGTGGGAGTGAGCCAGCTACTTATATTATACACAAAATAAAGGAATGAATCTCACGTCCTAGTTCACTGGTCTGATGTGAAGACATTGTTGATTGTTGAAGTCAAATTGGTTATTTGTGCGGAATCTGTTAGCATTTGAATGGGAGAGTATGTCAGCACGTGTTACTATATCTATGGTAAAAAAAATTTGAAAAAAAAATTGGAAGAGATGTGGGGGATTGATTGTGTTTGAGATGGACCCATTGGGCCACTTTTGGGGGGGATGGTGTGCGTCTGGGGCTTATATGGGGCCCTTTGAGCTGCCTCGGGGGTTTGAATGGCCCCATTGAATCTTTTATTGCCCCTTTGGAGCATCAAAGTGGGCCTGTGGGCCCACTGGAGGTGATGGGCAGAGGCGGGCCCCTTCTTACGGCCATTGGGCCCTGTCTTTGGGCCAGTTGGGTCTTGGAGCCCTGGGCCTGTGGGCTTTTTTTCTCCCACAAAATTAAACCCCAAAAAAACCCTTTTTTTTGGTTTTTTTGGGGTTTTTTCCTCATTTCTTATTTCTCATTTTTTTTTTTTTGATTTTGATTTTTTTTTGATTTTTTTTGATTTTTTTTGATTTTTTTTTTTTTTGTTACTCACATGTTTTTTTTTAATTGGTGGGTGGTGGCGATTGTCTGTTGCTTTAATTCGTGGTCGTTCTGGTTGAAAACAACCAGACCGACGGTCTGATTCCTTTCAGGAATCAGACCCGGCGGGCTCGCTCACATAATCGAATGGTCCCTACCATTCAATTACGGGAGCGAGGGGATGGATATGTATATCCCCATACACATAATACATGTATGTATTATCTGTATGGGGATATCGCATGCGATATCCCCCCACACGCCAAACAATTGGCGTGTGGGACCCGCACGCCAATTGTTTGGCGTGCGCTCCCACACGCCAATTGTTTGGTGTGTGGGAGCGCACGCCAAACAATTGGCGTGCGGGTCCCACACGCCAATTTTATTTGGCGTGCGGGGCCCACACGCCAAAAAAAAATGGCGTGTGGGAACCACACGCCATTTTTGGCGTGCTGGTCTCACACGCCAATTTATTTTGGCGTTTAGACCCTACACGCCAAAAAAAATTGGCGTGTAGGCCCCGCACGCCAAAAAAAATTGGCGTGCGCGCTTGGCGTGCGTTTATCAACGCCCCACAAATCCATATGTAAGAAATTATTTTTTTGGATGGCAGAGGGGAATTTTCCGGAGAAAGGTTGTGCATGAGCTTTGCACACATTGCATATGGAGCATGTGAACTTGGGGATCTTCACCAAGGGAAAAAAATTTCAGAGGTAGATCAGCAATGGGTGACCAGACAATTGATGGAGGTTGATCAAGAACTGATCATCATGACTAACTTGAAGAGCAGTTGAGGGTATTTGATAAATAATAAAATTCCTGCCTCGGTAAGATCCAGAAATGGTAACTAACAAATCAACATCAACCACTTTGAATTGATCTTGGCTGTCTGGGACTAGGGAGTGACCAGATTTAATAAATTTCAACAAGCTACAAATTTGATGCTCAAAACAGTTATGAGAGCTCTGACTTGTCTGGTCCCAAGGACAACAACTTGGACAAAAATGTTGAGAAAGATGACTCAGATAATGTATCTGTGGATTCCAATAACTCTAGTGCTCCAGTTGTAAGATTGATCAGTTTTTTTATTGTCTTTTTTGATAATGGCTAAAATATTCAATATTGTTTATATGTGATGACTTGGTCAGCAATCTTGGAACCTTTCAAAACCGGTGAGAATAGGTCTGAAGGAGGCAACAACAATGAAGAGGTGTGCTTGAATTTCTTTTTATTACTTATGCAATTTCTTCAAACAATTCACCTTGCCAATAAATAATTTAGGAAGGGTTTTCACCTGCCAGTGGTTGTGACCATCCATTAGATGAAAATAAAGTGGTGTAAATTGTATGTTGAAAAAGAAGGTGAAAGTGGCTCCTGGCAATGAGATTTATCCCCTCCATCCTTCTCACTAATGTGCTGTGACTATTCTTGATCAAGAGGAAGAGCACATCACCAATGTGTCAGAATTCTGGACTCATCTCCACTCAAATTTCTCTCTTAAGTTTTTCCATCACTTAGTGTGATGCTTATAATAAGTATTCAATCAATAAATTCTTGATGCCTTTCCATTACTATGTTGTAATTTTCATTGAATTCCATTGTTAAATAACAATGTTTATTTTTTTCCATTGTTCAGTTACAATGTTTCCTTTTTCCCCATTTCATTATGTTAGATATTAGCATATTACTATACTCAGTTGTTCCCTCAACCACTTGTTGATCACTCTTGTACTAGATACTTAATCTGGCTTGTGTGACAGAAGAAATACAGCATCAAGTTTGAGCATAAAATCCTTTTTCACCCTGATCCCTGCTCCTTGGTCCAATCAGATCCTCCAACAAGATTGTCCCCCTGCTCTCAAGCTTAAATTCAGAAGGTTAAATTCTCTCTCAGATTTACAGTCTCAAATCTCTTCCTCAAAACATCATCTCACTCACCTTCCTAACTCCCTCAAACATCCTTATTCCCTTCCTCATTCTTCAATCCTCCATGAACCACAAACTCCTCAAACTCCCTATACTCACTGCCAAAAACTTTCTCAAATGGAAATTCAAGATTATTGCTGTTCTAAACGGACTCAATATGATGAAGATGCTTAACGGCAAAAAACTTTGTGATTCAACTGGTAAATTAATTGCTGAAGACGACCCATCCTTTGTAGATCTCAAGAAGGAAACAATGGCCATTCTCGCTCCGCACATCCATGGATCTCTTATATTTTTGGTAACGGCCAACGGCAGCAACACTGATCCAGTGAAGCTTTGGTCAAACATCCTTGCTTTCAGCTTGTCAAAGAAAGAAGCCAATCTCTTTCATGCTTATCAAAACCTTAAACTCATAGAGATCAATCCTAACAACCTGTCAGGATCAATCATGAAGTTCAGAGATGCAATTGCCGAATTAAAATCCCTTGATCAGACACCTGACAAACAACAAACGGCCCACTTGATTCTAGACAAGATTCCCTCTTCACTCAGTTCAATCCAGGAGGCCATCATCAGTACTGGACAGTCGTCTACGGTTGTTACATACAATCTTGTCCTGGACATCACTGCCAGCATAATTGCCTAGGATGAATTCATCCCAGTTAAACTGGGATGCACTCAACCAATTTAAACTTGGTTGGAATAAACTGATGAAAGATAAATCCAAGGGACCCCCCCTTGGTTTTATATTTCATTGGTTGAGTTCAACCTACTTTAAATTGGTTGTTTGCATCCCAGTTTAACTGGGATGAACTCAACCTAGGCAATCATTCTGGCAGTGCATTCTGGAAAACAAGGCTAAGACCCAATCTCGAGCTCCTGTTAAACACCGACCAGCTACCAACTTCAATCAGACCAAATCAGATGCAGCGACTGCTCTTCTGACCTATCTATGCAAAGATGGACGCCACGACCCATCAGCAAAGCACTCCAAAGCTCAATGTTTTGCCAAACATCCTCAAAAGCTCAAAGAATATTGAAAACGACTGAAAGAACAATTTCCAATCGCCAAAACCCATCTTACTACAGCTGAACAAAGTGCTGAATTCACCAACGATCTTGTTGCTTCCTTTGCCTCTATTGCAGTCAATGATCCCAAAAACAACGTGCAATCCAAAGTCAGCCTCCTTTAATACAAAATCATCTTAATTCAACAACACCAACAATCCAAGCACCATTCCTTAACAACTTCTTCTCTACTCCTTGGTTCCCCATCTCATTGCATGTTTGCGTGGGGGTGTGTCAGAATTCTGGACTCATATCCGCTCACATTTCTCTCTTGAGTTATTCCATCACTTAGTGTGATGCTTATAATTAGTATTCCATCAATAAATTGTTGATGCCTTTCCATTACTATTTTGTAATTTTCATTGAATTCCATTGTTAAATAACAATGTTTATTTTTTCCATTGTTCAGTTACAATGTTTCCTTTTTCTCCATTTCATTATGTTAGATATTAGCATATTACTATACTCAGTTGTTCCCTCAACCACTTGTTGATCACTCTTGTACTAGATACTTAATCTGGCTTGTGTGACAGAAGAAATACAGCATCAAGTTTGAGCATAAAATCCTTTTTCACCCTGATCCCTGCTCCTTGGTCCAATCAGATCCTCCAACAAGATTGTCCCCCTGCTCTCAAGCTTAAATTCAGAAGGTTAAATTCTCTCATGGTCCCCCGAGCTGGGATTGAACCAGCGACCTCAAAGTGTACATTACAGTTCTTACTTGATCTTTTACCAGTCACTGGCACATCAGATTGGATTGGGGATTGGATATGGGGCGGGTCTTGAGTTTGGTTGGGTCCAGAGGCCAAAGATTTCTCCCCTCCTTCCTCGTCACTAATATGCTGTGACTGTTCTTGATACAGAAGAAGAGCACATCACCAATGTACGTTACAATTCTTACTTGATCTTTGACCAGTCACTGGCACATCAGCTTGGATTGGGGAGGGGATGGGCCAGGGGGGTTCAGAGGCCAAAGATTGCTCCCCTCCTTCCTTGTACTAATGTGCTATGACTTTTCTTGATCAAGAAGAAGAGAACATCGCCAATGTACGTTACAATTCTTACTAGATCTTTGAACAGTCAGCTGCACATCAGCTTGGATTGGGGAGGGGATGAGAAATGGGTCTTGCGGTAGGTGGGGTTCAGAGGCCAAAGATTCCTGGTGTTTCATCCAATTAACCGTGGTGAGCCGTGGTTTCTTGCTGAGTTTTGGAAAACCTGGAGTCATTGTGAGGCACCTGAAAAGTAACAAAAAAGTATTAAAACAGACAAAAAGATAAGTATCTTTCCTTGGTTGTTTTCATAGTTGGCTTTGCCATCACCAACAAGTTTTTGCCCCCATTGTTGTCCTCCTCCTTGTTGTCATGATTGTCTAAAGCTGGATTTTGGATGTCCAACTCACTACTGGCATTGTCTTAATCATCTGGTACAAGATTGTCTTGCTTCTTTGCAGCCATTGGTTTGGGTTTTGCCGTTTTGGTGCTAGGCCCTGGCTTTGACGAGATGAGCTTGGTGGTGGGGGCTTTTGAAACTAGTATCCTCTTGGGGAAGTGTTCTTCCTTGTCATCTTGGCTGGTGCTTGTACCTATTGTGACTTGCTTGGTGGCCTTGGTCATCTTGGCTGGTGCTCCTACCAATTTTGACTCGCTTGAATCAAAAGTGTCTTCACCCTTGTCACCTAATGCAATGGGTGCCTATAGTATACCAGGAAGATTGGCGTTGATAAAAACACGCCAACACCAACCCCCACGCCAATTGATTTCGGCATGCGGGCCCCACACGCCATTTTTTTTGGCGTGCGGGGCCTACACGCCAAAAAAAGGGCGTGTAGGAGCGCACACCAAACAATTGGTGTGTGGGTCCCACACGCCAATTTCTTTTGGCGTGACACGCCAAAAATAATTGGCGTGTAGGTCCCACACGCCAAAAAGTTGGCGTCTGAGATAGCTCACGTAATCAAATTGGTGGACTGGTTCAATTACGAGAGCAAGTCCCCACACCCCAAAAAAATGGCGTGTGGGAACTCTTGTCAGCCGGCCAGGAGGAACTCCTCCTGGCTGACGAGGTTGTATAACCTCGTTGGCCAGGAGGAGTTCCTCCCGGCCACCAAAGTTATACAACCTTTTCAGCAGGGAGGAAGTCCTCCCGGCCGATGAGGTTATACAACCTTTTCGGCCAGGAGGAACTCCTCCTGGCTGACAAGGTTGTATAACCTCTTTGGCCAGGAGGAGTTCCTCCCGGCTGACAAGGTTGTATACCCTCGTCGGCCAGGAGGAGTTCCTCCGGGCTAACAAGGTTGTATAACCTCGTCAGCCAGGAGGAGTTCTTCCCGGCCAACGAGGTTGTATAACCTTGTCAGCCAGGAGAAGTTCCTCCTGGCCAACAAGGTTATACAACCTCGTCAGCCAGGAGGAGTTCCTCCTGGCCAACAAGGTTATACAACCTCGTCAGCCAGGAGGAGTTCCTCCTGGCCAACAAGGTTATACTGCCTCGTCAGCCAGGAGGAGTTCCTCCTGGCCAACGAGGTTATACAACCTCTTCCGCCAGGAGGAAGTTCTCCTGGCTGACAAGGTTATACAACCTTGTCGGCCGGGAAGAACTCTGCATTGGGGAAGAGTTCCTCCCCAGTGATGAGGTTATACAACCTCATGGCCAGGGAGGAACTCCTGCCCAACAATGAGGTTATACAACCTCATTGTTGGGGAGGAGTTTCTCACCGCCGGGGAGGATCTCCTCCCCAACAATGAGGTTATACAACATCACTGGGGAGGAACTCCTCCCCAGGAATGAGGTTGTATAACCTTATTGCCCAGGAGGAACTCCTCCCCAAAATTGAGGTTGTATAACCTCATGGCCGGGGAGAGTTCCTCCCCGGCAATGAGGTTATACAGCCTCATGGCCGGGAAGGAGTTCCTCCCTGGTAATGAGGTTTGATGAAGCTTACAAAGCTCAGGGAAGAAAATTTGGCGAAAAGGCCTAGAGGACAAAAGCTCTGAGGCTGAGAGAAAGAAAAGGGAGCCCTGATCAAAGAGGGCTGAGACAGCTAGCTTGTGAGGAGGAAAAAAACTCCTCACTACAAGAGACTCAGAAGGTCTCAGGGAAAAGTGAGCTGAAGAACTGATGATTATATTGCTATGTATTTTAAGGGTTTTTATGTACTACATCTTTGGGATCAGAATGTGGGACAGAAGGTGACATGCATATTCATCTGGAAGGAAATGAATGAGTGACAGATGGGGGAAAAAGAGAAAGGAGAGAAATGAGCCGTGAAATTCCAACAAGGTTGTATAACCTCATTGCCTTCCTCCCCAGACATGAGGCTATACAACCTCATTTTTGGGGAGGAGTTCCTCCCCAATGAGGTTGTATAACCGGCCTATGGCCTATGGGAGACTGTAAGTCTCCCATGCATGGGCCATAGGCCAGGGCGTGCGGGTGGGGCACACCAATGGGTGTGGTGTGCTTTTCAAGCACGCCAATAAACCTCATTTCTGGGGAGCTCCTCCCCCGCAATGAGCTTATACAACCTCATTGTTGGGGAGGTCACTTCTCCCACTCTGTTTCAAGCCATTGTTTTAGATTAAGGTCCCAGTTCTAGAAGCCTAATGATTAGTAGAAATTTAGCCACACCTTTATTTCTTGCTTTTTATTAGTGAACACTCCCTCCCCAGCAATTACCAGAAGAGAAGCCTCAAGTGCACCTGTAGAATTGGTTCTGTTTGAAAGAATGAATTTATTACTATAGAAACCAAAACCTGAATTCAAGAAGAAAGAATTATGAGAAATGAATATAGAACATAAGAGGAAAGAATTGAAGGATAAGGACAATAGTGAATAAAGGTAAATACTACTAATTTTACTTTTTAGAGAGTTAAGTTATTAGGAATTGAAGATGAGACCAATGATAAGATTGGGCCATATTCTTGAGAAGAGTAAAAAGAAAGGAAAGAGACAATATTAAAATGGAAGAAATTGGGTTTTTTCTTTTTCTCATCAACCAAAAGAAAGGACAGAGGAATGTAAGAGAGAAAAAAAATAGTGAGCAGGGGAAGAATACATTAATGATTAGTCTTGAGAATTATTTGAAGGAAGTGAGTGAGGAAGCTTTATAGAGATGAAGGGAAAAAGGGGGACTGACTTGATTGCTCCTAGTTGATTATTGCTGATAGACTTTACCTGATATTCCTCTTTCATCAATTAGCAGCAAGTTGAACTTGAGTGTTCAATAGGAGCAGAGAAATGTTGAAGTGCGGCAGTTTTTTAGCGGGGTAGTGAATTGGAACCATGGACAATTGAGAATTGAGGGACAGGGAGAGAAAGAAGGTTGTTTATGCACTCAAGTCAAACCATAAGTAGTTGTGATCTTTGATGAACTGCTAGGGATAATATCACATAAATATCACAGTTGTTGTAATGTTTGGAAACCTCAACGGTATCAACTTACTATAATCTCTTTATTCTGCTGTCTATTTCCCCTTCAAGAGCTTTCCTGATTCTTTGAAAGTTCAAAAATGTTTCTTGCAGCCACTGCCACATAATTGCCTAGGTTGAGTTCATCCCAGTTAAACTAGGATGCAAAAAACCCAATTTAAAGTAGGTTGACCTCAACCAATGAAATATAAAACCAAGGGGGGTCCCTTGGATTTATATTTCATCAGTTGATTTCAACCAAGTTTAAATTGGTTGAGTGCATCCCAGTTTAACTGGGATGACTTCATCCTAGGCAATTATGCTGGCAGTGAGCTTGAAGGGTGGTTTATTTCATCACCACCCTCAAGACTAATTTTTGTCTTGAAGGTGGCTTTTCTCAGGTATTTGCCTTGAAGACAAATCACCTGTCATTGAGGTGCATCCATGGTGTATACATTTCAACTCACCTACAGGAATCCCATGGTGCACCTCAATGACATCTGATTTGCCTTCAAAACAAAAATGTGACAAATGCTGCCTTCAGGATGACATAGTACAAAATTTTGTCCTGAAGACACCCCAAAGACCACATCTGCCTGGGATTCTTTAATTTTTATTTGATTCTTGTTTGAGTATAGTTGATAATCATATGTGTATTGCCAAAGAGTCTTCTTCCCATCCCTGACTTGGCCCAGGAATATAGGGTTTGTCATAGGTGCTGCAGCATGTGCATGAGGGTTAGGGTTAGGTTTTAAAAGGAGGCTGAAATTCTGTGACATCAGTAAATTGACCAATCAGCAAAGTCACTTATAACATGTAAAATCTCAGATGTGAGCCGTTATATTGAAACCAAAAGATAAGTTGGAAATTGTTAGATTCACAAGATTACCAACAACAGCATGTTAGTACATAGTATAGCTCTCTGAACCATAATCTAGATTGGCCGCAGCAAGATCCACAAGCTGCGGCGCGTACTGGTACATAGTCTATGCCTGTTGTCCCGTTTTGTCTCTCTTCACCGAGTCAGGACCGATACCGAGGCAGCAGGAGCTCACCGTGACGCTTTTCTCTCCGTCAGATTAGCAGCATCTTATAGAAATTAGTGGCATCATTTTTTTCAATATCAGCCGTGATACAAATATTCTACCGCAGGGTGGAAGATCAGAACGCACCTGCTTCCCTAGCAACTTCAGAGTTCCTCCCTGATTTTGAAGAAAGGGGCTGCCGTGGTGGAGCTCAGACCGGTATTATGATGATGAAAGTGACCCACCATCGACAACTTTAATCTGATTGTGCCGAGCCACATGGTAGGGTGGCCAAAGGTTGAGGTTTCAACTCGGTCGGACGAGTCGTCAGCTTTCTCAAGTCTAAACTAGAGGCATATGGATATAAAATGTAAATATTGATGCATAAATAAATATGGATTTATCTATTTACATAGAAATAAAATATTCCTTTCATGTTCCACGACGGGTAAAAGGGGATTAATCGCTAAGATCCCGCGTCGGAGACTCAAACCCTTGGCGCCTGATCTGTTGGGGGGTCAATAGTGAGCTTTAGTCAGAAAAATTAATTTCCATATTCATAAATACAATAGTTCCAGTGCCATGTAATGTACATAAAGGCTAATACATGCATATTGGACACCATCCCAGCGAACTGCACGTTGTGACGTCAGATGATGGGCCAGATATCTGCATCCACTAAATGTTGGCTCTCACAGGTACACAGATACACATATTTATTTAAATATTTATCTATTTAGGTATCTTCATGGAATACCCTTGGACGATTTCCAACTCAGATGTACTGATTTAACATTGGCTCTGGTTGGCTTGTTGGGCCAAGGTGTCAAAGTCCCACTGACATGAGCTGCATTGGCATTCTAAAATATC
Organism: Puccinia hordei; assembly: GCA_007896445.1. Taxonomy (NCBI): domain Eukaryota; kingdom Fungi; phylum Basidiomycota; class Pucciniomycetes; order Pucciniales; family Pucciniaceae; genus Puccinia; species Puccinia hordei. The sequence goes on along the minus strand of RDRW01000054.1, from coordinate 960,801 downwards.
ACAAGACGAATCCACGTCAAAATCCGTATCGGTTGCCCGGCCCCTTATCGGGCCCATTGTGTGACTTATTAGGCCAGGTGTCGTGTCGGCTGACTGGAAGCATGCCTATTCTTCTTTCCTCCCCATGAGAGCTGAGTCTTAGAAGAGTCTATGTCTCCTAAGCTTTTGCTTGCAGTGAAAATTCGCCGTGCATCCGAGTCTGTACCTCTTTTGGCTCAGGAATCCTATCATTCTGCATAGTCGCGGAGTTTCATCCGATTGCCTGATCAGCTCAGGCTAGTGGTTAGCCCCAAAGAAAGGCTCTGGTGGAAACCAGATGCCCTGAGCTATTTGAGAGTCGATGCAAACGTCTCCCTCCTCTTTTTACTTTGAAGATGGTAGAACCCTTATAGGTCTTCCCTCCTCTCCAACTATGACAAATCAGCACATGATGCATGAGGCGCTAAGCTGATCTTGATCAGGACACTGGTAGAATCCTCACCTCACCAGGCGCAAGAGAAAAACTTAAGCTTTCTGTCGGTAAATTCATCTGATACGTCACAGATAGAGAAATATTTCCAGTTCTAGTTTCATTTTCGTCTATTCTTTACTATCGAGCCAAAGGACAACGCGCCTGTCAATTGAACAAGCCGGCAGCGATACATTTTAATCGAACTGCCACCAGTTGGTAGGCGGTAAGGTCGTTGGGGTTGAGTATCGACCCGCTTGGATGGGGGAAATGACCTCATTCTTTTGATGTCCATATATTGTTAAGCGAAATTAGTCGATAGACATCTCCTTCTGTCTATCTGTGGTGGTGGCATGGATGTAGCAGAGTGGTCGCCTTGAACGTGTTTACGCCACCTTGTGCCAATTAGTGGACCTAGGTCCTGGGCCACGAGCTGATTGACATAAGTTGACACCATCTCCGATGAAGAAGGAGTATTATGCGAGAATGACATCTTCCTATTGCCAAAAGGCAAGTCAGCTCACATGTACCTACAAAACTATGAGTATCAATCTATCTAATCTTCTTGTCTTTATTTTTTATCATCAAGCCCAAGTGTGCATCAATATCTAGACACTAGACTCGGCAATCCTGAGCGAAATTCTAAACACGTGACGAAAACGAGAAAACTATTGCGACTTGTGCACATACCACAGACCAGTTATGATACCATTGCTGTCCATACATCGATAGAGGCAGCGCAGCAAGTTTAATGGCCCTCTAAATTCACTGATGACCTGCCTGTCTCACGCCCAGCTGTTATCTGCGCAGCCACGGGTTAATTCTGACCTTAATTGGATGAAAAAATTGTCCCGATTATTAAAATATCTAAAAATATGTGAATAAATAAATAAATATTCAGGTATGTCATCTTTGGGACAAAGTGATAGATGCATCACATGCACCCCAGCTGCAAGCCAAGCCGCTCTTAGGCCCTTCCCCCATTGATACATAATCAAAGTAATCCAGGGTTGTAAGGGGCCGGGTAATCGGGAACGCCGAAACCTTCGGCCTCTCTCAGCATAAGCCGTAGTCGGTTTGGGTGCCCGAACTTGCAAAAGGTTTGGGAACTTACCCCAGCCATCAGAAGATTGAATTTCTATCAAGCAAAGTTTGAACACATTTCCTGCAAGCGGCAGAGGCTAGGGTGTGTCCACGTGTTTCCAGGCCCTCGTAAGATTGAATATCTAGAAACACCACGAAAGAAAGGAAATTGAAAAGAAAAAGAGAGAAAAAAAAGAAATAGAAAAAAAAAGAGAAAAAAAAAGCAAGATGGGATCTGAAAACACCGTGAGTTTACAGACTGGCGCCGTGTGTAAATATGTTGACTCCTGATCTTGTAAAATATGTGAGATGGCACCACATCCAACTACCTTCCCCCCTTCTGCTATCTCTGATGGGAACTTCTCAGAACACCCTAGTTTGACTCGTGCTGTCAGCTACAACCATCCAGAATCATCATCACAGATATATTTGACATCCACAAGCCCCTTCCCCTGGTGTCCGGTGACGACTCTCTTGTCGATCCCGTAGTTGCTGTATACTTGGGACCGCTCAGATTATATTTTTTTTTTCTTCCTCATGGCTTGTGTCTGTCCAGATATGTGTATACACAAAATCGAAAGGGACTTCTTTTTTAGCTGGGTGATGCCGATAGGCTCGTTTTACCAGTTAGATGGCTATCTCTGTCAAACTCCTCTGCGCGCTTCTCCTCTTCTTCCACGGCCCAACCCGGAGTGGAAGAGAGATGGGATAGTGATGTGGTTGACCATACATACATGTGTGGATGTGCTAAAATTTGTTTGTGGAAAGAGGTAATCTTTGATTGGGGCGATCTGTAGGTGCTGCCACTCAAGATATAAAAGCGCTTGCCTCTCCACATCTGCTGAGCTTGTCACTCACGCCCCCCTCAACAACCGAGCTGCATTACTATACATACATTCTCAATTCACTGGGCGATTGCTCTTGTTCAATTGATTTCCTCTACCTGTTTCTGCATTATTAAATAGCTTCTCCTAACTCCATACGTTCAAGGACTGTTTGATTAGTCGTGTTTCGTGATGCTCCAAGGTATGATTCAATTCTGCTAGACCGCCCTATCTCCTCTTGAGACCTGGGTGTCGTCCCTCTCAGTCCCATCCTACCCTCTATTCATAATCTACCCTACGGGATAAGGATCTGACATGAGCTCAAGGAAAACACTTCATCGGTGTAAGATTGCACCGAAAGTTGACCGGAGTGACTGCAATCAACATCCTTAACTCAGCCGTTACATTTTGTTATCAGGGTTTACTCTTTCAGATGTCGCTGACATTTTCCTGCACCTTGCATTGAACCTGTTTCAAAAAAAAAGACCCGATATGTGTGATTGGTAGCCCACTTGGGCGCCTATCGGCCAAATCCCAGGCTGCTTTTTGCGGACTTTCCCGGGGCAGTTTACAGTCCAGCAATTCACCAGCGGCCACCCCAATCCCTTCGCCGCAAGTACTCAAGGTGGTTCACGAAAAGTTCGATGAGACACATTTGGCTACGGAAGGAAGCTGGGCCGGCTTCTTACGAACTGGTTCTGCATGCCTCCGTTTAGCCAGACTTCACACTCTCATGGGTTTGTTAATTAAAGCTTTCTTTACTCAGTCGCTGAAAAGGAGGCAACGTTACGAGTTTTTCATCCTATCTTCATTTTATCTATCCATAGCGTGGGCCATCTTTCCCGCCCCCGCCATTTATACTATCGTACTTTATCATTCAAGCACTGCCGCCATGGCTCTGGATGCGTCGGCGAAAATTCTTGGATGTATGCGATTATCAGTGGTGATGTTCTTGTGTGTATTGAGGTGAGGATTCTCAGATCATGTATCTACAGGGATTTCATGAAGGAGTGGCTATAGAGCGCTCCAATATCTCTACACATAGTCACAACATCGAACGCTAACAACCCTTCTCAATTGATATCTAGTTACCGTGCCGCAGGACTCGCATGGGACGTGAGTCGATCCACAATCTTACTACTCTGGGTCTTTGCTCTCTGTATAATCGCAGCGTGAACAGCAGCGACTATTTATAAGTCTTGATGAGGAAAGCAATGCTTACCCAAATTTTATAATCTTGCAATAGGACCTTATTGATCGAGATTTTGATGCTCAAGTCACGCGATCTATGACTCGACCTCTTCCGGCTGGTGACATATCTGGTTAGATTCCATACTTCTTTTAGTTTTTATTAGTGGAACAAGACCTTCGGAGAGTGATATGTCGAAGAAGCTAAATTGGATTATAATTCGCACTGTTCTCTTAGTTGATGGTGCTTTACTCTATATTATTTTCCAAATCGGATGCACTATCGTCTTAATACAAGCTCTGACCGGCCCCGAAGTGTAAGCTTACTTCAACATATCTATTACCAGATACACTAGTTGGCTTCTTTCCTCTAATTCCGCACGTTTCATTTCTGGCACATAGTTTCGCCAGCTTTATAGTTTCTGGAGCTCTGTTTGGAATTTACCCATATCTTAAAGTATGCCCGACGACAAAACGTATTCTTTGTGAAATTTCTTAGCATTCATAAGCTGATGGAGATGTGCGAAATTTGCAGCGTTGGACAAACTACACACAAATCTTTGGCGCGTTGTTGATTGCCATGGGGGTAATCCAGGGATGGCTTGCATGCGCAACCCTTTACAATCCAGTCCCCGGATTCATCCCCGGTTGGGCTCATGCCCTCGCCATCATTCAGAGAGATTGGTTACATCTGGTTCCTATTTTCTTGATGGAGTTCACATATGGTTGGTTTCCAATCCCCTTGTTAGTTTCCAATCTGGCATCAACGCTAACAAGCCCTTATTGGCCGCACCCTACTAGAACTCGCACACGAACTCATATACGGTTGCCAAGTAGGTAGCAGATGACGGGAAATTCACCACGCGTATTGGAACAGTCACTGAAACTTACTTTTTATAGGATACCGCTGAAGATATCATGATTGGATTACATTCGTTGTCGATTTTATGTGGCTATGAACACAGTCGAACTCTTGGTACTACTCTCATGAGCTTTTTTTGCTGCTTTCTTGCTTATTGTGGTCGAAATGCCAATGTGCTCGGATGGCAAGCTTCCGTAATCCCCCCTCTGATGCTAGTTTACTGGACAAGCAAGTTAGATCTCTCCACACCAGCTTCGTGTGGAAAATGGGCTGGTGGCGCAATCAAAGTAAGAAAATACACACTCTAACATTTGTATCGCCTCGTCAATAAAATTCCTTGCTGATTGAGAATCATTTTCACCAGGTGAAAGTTGTGGTTACCCTCGTTTTACTGCTCTGTTTTGTCCAAAAGGAGATCAACTTGCTGGAATTGATCAGGAGCAGCTTAGTTCACCTTGCGAAGCACGCAGCACTACCATGATTCTCATCACAAACCCCTTCCACTTATCGTTAATATCTTGCAGTCCCTTAATTGTTTTTTTTATTCGTGCAATCCGACTCTCATTGTCTTTCAAACTTAGGTCATGTCACGGATTGTAGCTCCAGTGCTATTTCCACATGTATCCGCTGAAGATTCTCTGTCACATATAACGTCTCTTAACTTGTAAACTACCTCACATCTTCACTGGTCGTGTTCGAGTCGTGAAATCAGTCCATATCGTTTTTTGTTTCTCAGAATGACTACATGTGATGATCTCCCAGGTCGTCAGTCGGTGACGTTATAAATCCTGATAAAGATCGGGGAAATCGACTCGGTTGCCTTTCAATGGCACCTTCTTCTTAAAGATAGCGTGACTCAAGAAGAATCATGTGCTCACAGTTCCCCCGGGTTCACCTCTAAGTACCCTAACTGCCTTTTCTCTTCTTAATCAACGCCCAAGAAGAATTGAAGATTCAGGAGGAATATGGTTGTGTTCCAAGTGGAGGTTTGTGATTAAAGGAATGCAAACAACTAGAAGATTATTTCATGTTAGAGTCTGTAGTACAATAGCATAGAAATAATAATGATGTTGTAGTAAAGAATGTTTCTTTTTTATCTAGAAGCAGTTCGAGTGATGTGAAACAAGTTTGGTGTCTGACTTGGATTGAGTGTTTAACTAGAGATTGTTTTGCAACTAGTCTAATTTATTTGTGATAACGATGAGAGAGAGAGATACGAGGAAGAGAGATGCAAGAGACTAAGAGTAAGGAAATGGGAATAGAGAAAAGTGGATGAGAAAGTAAGGTGGCATGTGAAATACTATTCTTCTCGTTAGGATGAGCGAGTTCCCCATATGTGAAAAATGCAACCTCCCTGAATCGGTGGACCACTATCTAGTGTCTGTTATGGCCTGGTGTTATACCAGCACGGGGGAGAGTAGATGCCCACTACGATCGTGTAGTTGGGTGGTACCTTTTCTTCCTCCCCCGAGGCTATTAGAGTGTCCTGCTCCAGATTCAACTTGGCCAGACCAAAGACACGATCTCTTCTCTGGAAAGAAGACCTTCGACTTCTATCTAGTAGGACACTCCTACACAACCCCCTAGCATTCAAAGCTACCGAAACTTTTCTAATCGACTCAGCTCGACTCCCACAATTTCGACCAGAAAGCTCGTACGACACCGCTCGATGATCGTCCCACCACTGGACCCCCCAATATCATTACATCAGCGAACCCCTAGCTCTATTGGAAATTTTCTTGCCTTTGCTTCTTTTTTCCTTTTTTCTCCTGTCTTTTATCTTGTCTCTTAAAACTCTTTGTACTCAGCCTCCACTCTGTCATGTCCTCCTTTCCGGTGTTATCAGTTTTTAAGATTTTAACTTAAAATTAAGCTACACTGCAAATGTATAGTGCGCAATGTTAAACCAAATCTGCACTTAAAAGAAGAAGAAAAAAGAGCGAGTTCTATGTTTTTGATAATCCTCTGATTAGCATACATGTGCCTGGTGGTCAATTTGACTAGGTACCGGATTGAACTTACTTTAGTGTTTTCACTTAGCGTATTAGCTTGCCTTTCATGGTTCTATATTTGTGTATCAATTCTGTTAGGGTTCTCAAAGTTGAAATCACACTGCCATACTCACATTTGACATATCAAAACATATGTATGTCAACCAATATGCCGCAAATGGTAGCATAAAAACCCCCAAACCACTCCTTGTCCCTTTCCCTCCCTTCAGATTCAAGCAAATACATACATAATTGACATCAGCAACCCAAAATGACACGGACAACACCCCAGATAACATAATTCCAGCTTCAGTCTCTTCAACTCCCCAAACCCCAATTTCAGTGCCAGGAACTAATCAAGCACCCCCATCAAGCCAGCTCATGCAGATTTCATTTCCTTGGCCCAATTCCAACGGTTCCCCTTTCTAGTGAGTCTACTTCTCCCTGTGTTGAAGCTGATCTGCCTCATCTAATTACAATGAATTTCATAGCAACATTCAACAGCACCCCTCATCTTCCCCGGCAATGATACAGGTCCTACCAAATCAATACTCAATTATGCAACCCAATCTTTCCAAAGTAAATCCTCCCCTAATTCCATCAAGCCAGGCTTCAATACAATCCTTGGCATATCAACTAGCAGTCCCTGAAAGCTTACCCGGATTGCAGTCTCAAGAACAATGCCTGGGGGATGGCAGTGGACGTGGTTGTGGTTGTGGTTGTGGTCGTGGTCATGCTTGAGGTCACGGTCAAGGGTCCAAAGAAGGAGGCACCAATTGGAAAACTGTAAAACCTTTGGCTCAAGATGCACTTACTGGGGGGAAGTTGTCCTTAGACCGCATTGTTGAATGGTTGACAGTTCATGGGAACTATAAACTTTGGCAAGGTCCTGCGCAAAGCAAGAGAAGTCTTTCTGAGTGGCTCAAGAAAAAACAATCTCTGGGGAGAGATGCAAAAGGTTTTGAGCAGCAGGTAAGATTTCATTTTTCTATTCAATCATGCCTTGTCAGTATTAATTAAAATCTGATGTTCTGCTTGAGATTTCAAGGATGGAGAAAAGGTACCGTGATGCAATAGCTTATCAATCATAAAATGGCCAGGGAATCATGAATGATGCTGAGAAACAGACCAATGATCAAGCAATTGATCACATGGCTGTGGCCAAGAGTAAGGTTGAAAATTTTATTTGTACTATCTGTCCATATTAAAACCTGCTTGATCCAATCATGGGTGAACACCCATCCTCAACTCCAACTTATCTGAACAAACACACTACACCCAATAATCAAACCAATATAAATCATGTGTCAAGGTTTGCATGACACATGTATGACCAAGGAAAAAGGGGCCAGTATAATGAGCCCCAATGCAGAGGTTCAGTTGAATTTTCACATGCATATGCATGAAAGGTAGTTTGCTGGTTAAAGCAAGCACTGCCAGCATAATTGCCTAGGTTGAGTTCATCCCAGTTAAACTAGGATGCAACCAACCAATTTAAAGTAGGTTGACCTCAACCAATGAAATATAAAACCAAGGGGGGTCCCTTGAGTTTATATTTCATCAGTTGATATCAACCAAGTTTAAATTGGTTGAGTGCATCCCAGTTTAACTGGGATGACTTCATCCTAGGTAAATATGCTGGCAGTGAAGTGCTTACCTGCGTTCTCACTGCAGACACAGCCACATCCACAACCAACAAAGAGCCCCAAATAAACAGTATACTGATTGAAGTCAAACTCAACAGTAGACATCAACACACTCCACTCCTTCAATTTGGTCCCAGCCTCAGTATATTTTCTACCTCACCAAGTGGCAGAAAAACAGACACCAACAGCTTGAGAAAACTAATCAATTGAATCACATCTCTACACAAGAGATAGACCTCTTGACTTAGTTCAACCTCACCTTACCTCTCAGTCTTGTATCCCATCTTTCTCTCTCTCTCTTCAAGCATCAGATCTTGGACAGCTTTTAGTCATGTCAAGTCTTTTATCATGCCCTACATCTGAACCACAATGACAAGAAAAATGATGAAGAAAAAACATCTGGTGACAGACAAGATGTTTGTAAATTACCTGATTGGAATGAAGACCCTGGTCTCTGGGAATCTCAAGATCATTCAGACACACCCTTCTCACAAAAAACTCCTGAAAACTCATTGCAGCAGGATAACACTGCCTCAGTTGCTCCAACATCCTCACAGCCACTGAAGAAATGATATCTGGCAAGTGGAGAGCTACCTGAAACCAAGAGGAGAAGGCATTCAGAGGTGCTCACCAATTGTATCTTCCCCTCCAAAGAAGATATGGATAAGCCGCACTCTGATCAACTTGCTGCGCAAATACCAAGGACCGACTAGTTGATGCAACTGCTTTATTAGCTCAATCATTAATATTGAATGCCAGAGTGACGGCGGTGAGCGAGCGGTCCGAATGATCGGACAAGAGAAGCGAATAGAAAAGAAATACACCTGATGATGGTTTGGGCGATGAGACGAAAAGATGAGTGACATTGCATGACAAGGGAAACAAAAGAAACAGCGACCATAAAAGGAAAGATGAGCAATACCTATTGAATGCCAGAGTGACGGCGGTGAGCGAGCGGTCCGAATGATGGGACAAGAGAAGCAAATAGAAAAGAAATGCACCTGATGATGGTGCGGGCAATGAGACAAAAAGATGAGTGAAGAGAAAAAGGAAAAAAAAAGGTGAAACTGAAATCATCTAATGTACAAGATTAGTAAACCCTAACTAGATGATGTACACATGAGTTGCGCCGCGGTTATTTCCTCCTCTCTTTGCCTGATTGTCCTGTCGCCCATGTGACATGTCGCTGTATCTCAACAATTAATGGGTACCTCTCTATCCAAACTCAGTGTTGAACATGACCTACTTGGGCTACAGAAAACCCGGATTGAGGTTGATATAGCTAAATTTGATTTAGAGAAACTTCAAGCACATGATAAAGATAACAAAGCACAGGAGAAGATAAAATTCCACCTGGAAGTTGCACGAGCAAAAGTCAAGCTAGAGGAAAAGGAGTGTGCAACAAAACACTCTGTTTCTGTCATGTGAGAAAATATGATCCAGTTGTTCATGAAGGCTGGAATGTGCGCTACAAATGATGTGATGGGGCCACTGTAAAAGAATCAACACTCATTTTCCAATCACCTGTTGTCTCAAGATCATGTAAAACTCAGTCTCAATTTGGTTAAGCCAATCTTTTATATATCATGTTATATCATCTCTCATAATTCTACTAATTTTCTATCTACTCTCATTGGTATCTAAGATGTGTTTGATAGTCAAAGGTCTTTGCGCCCAGAGAAGTTCTTTCATGGTGTTGTATTTGTCAGGGAGTTTGTCAACAATTCTCTTGGCGAAGATAGCCTCCTTGATGACTGCCCCAATAGGTTCTCCAATCACAAATCCAATCGACGCAAGATGACCCAGGTGTCGATCAAGGTCTTTAAGAAAAGTCTTGAGGTCGGACCAATAAGTAAAGAGATTTTAGTCATGGTAGACTTTGGATTGATTATCACTGGTAGTCAAGTGGTAGTGATTTGTCAAGAATTTCCAGATGACTGCTGGGTCTTCACGATTGAGGGGGTTGGGTTGCTTTAAGGCGATTGAAGTTCTCGTCACCCATATATTGAATAAATATACCGGCGGCTTTGGTGCGGTTGGTCTTGTATGATGCTAGTGCTACCGTATCAGTTGGAGGTGTTGTTGGGGTGAAGAACTTGATAAGTCCATGCTGCATGCAGTATCCTCAGACGGTACGTTCCCATGATTCAAAGGTGGTTGTTGCCAATGATGGAATGCCCAAGTATTTGATGTCCGTCATGGCAGCAAAGATAGCAATCAATGATTTGATGAAATCAGTGAGAGTGCAGGCTCATAATTAAACCTAATGGACAAAGAAGGTGTGTGCGAGTTCTTTGAAGAACCAACAAGAGTGAGAATCACTATCACTTGAGTGAGTGATGAGAAGTGAAGCACACCTTTGAAGAACCAACAAGAGTGAGAATCACTATCACTTGAGTGAGTGATGAGAAGTGAAGGACACCTGGATAGTCAAGACAACAGACGAGACAAGGATGATGAGACAGAGATGATTTTGTAACCTTTTATGTGTTGCATTATCATGATACTAACCTTTGAAGAACCAACAAGAGTGAGAATAACTATCACTTGAGTGAGTGATGAAAAGTGAAGCACACCTGAGAGAATCAAATGAGAAATGATACAGGATGAGTAATAGGGAAACAAAGAAGTGAGCATAAAGAAAAGAGAATCACACCTGGATAGTCAAGACAATAGACGAGACAAGGATGATGAGACAGAGATGAGTTTGCAACCTTGTATCTAGAAAAGAAAATACAATCAAATGAGAAACAGAGAGTTATTTATAGTCTAAATTAGTTTTAAAGTTACTGTATCATCATTCTCCATCCTGTGGTTCCCACCGGTGTGCTGCAGCTCTTCCGCATTTGAGTGTAGCCTCTTGATACTTCGATATATATCCCAAGTCAGCCAGGAGATATTCACCAGGGGAAAAAAAATAGTCTGGATTTAGTATAACTATCCAAACAAAGAAATTCAGACGATTTGGTGTTGCTTGCACAAGGAGAGGGCCATCTTGGGGGGCGTTGATAAACGCACACCAAGCGCGCACGCCAACGCCAACCCGCACGCCAATTTTTTTTGGCGTGCAGGGCCAACACGCCATTTTTTTTTTTGGCCTGTAGGGTCTACACGCCAAAAAACAGGGCGTGTGAGGCCCACACGCCAACAATGGCGTGTGGTTCCCACACGCCTTTTTTTTTTGGCGTGTGGGCCCCGCACGCCAAATAAAATTGGCGTGTGGGCCACGCACGCCAAGGGTCCCCCCTTGCTCACATAATCGAATGGGAGGGACCATTCGATTACGTGAGCGGGGCCCCTCCCGGCTGACGAGGTTATACAACCTCGTCAGCCAGGAGGACTTCCTCCCGGCACAAGGCTGTATAGCCTCGTCAGCCGGGAGGACTTCCTCCTGGCCGACGAGGTTACACAACCTCGTTGGCCAGGAGGAAGTCCTCCCGGCCGGCGAGGCTATACAACCTCGTCGGCCAGGAAGAAGTCCTCCTGACAAGGTTAAGTCCTCCCGGCTGATGAGGTTATACAACCTCGTCAGCCAGGAGGAAGTCCTCCTGGCCAACGAGGTTGTATAGCCTCGTCGGCTGGGAGGACTTCCTCCCGGCTGACGAGGTTATACAACCTTGTCAGCCAGGAGGAAGTCCTCCTGGCCGACGAGGTTATACAACCTCGTCGGCCAGGAGGAAGTCCTCCCGGCCGACAAGGTTGTATAACCTCGTCGGCCAGGAGGAAGTCCTCCCGGCTGACAAGGTTATACAACCTTGTCGGCCAGGAGGACTTCCACCTGGCTGACGGGGTTGTATAACCTTGTCAGCCGGGAGGAAGTCCTCCTGGCTGACAAGGTTACACAGCCTCGTGCCGGGAGGAAGTCCTCCCGGCTGACGAGGTTGTATAACCTCGTCAGCCGGGAGGGGCCCCGCTCACGTAATCAAATGGTCCCTCCCATTCAATTATGTGAGCGAGGGGGGACCTGCACGCCAAACAATTGGCGTGTGGGGCCCACACGCCAAACAATTGGTGTGCGGGGCCCACACGCCAATTTTATTTGGCGTGCGGGGCCCACACACCAGTTTTGGCGTGTGGGTCTCACACGCCCTTTTTTTTTGGCGTGTAGACCCTGCACGCCAAAAACACATGGCGTGTGGGCCCTGCACGCCAAAACAAATTGGCGTGCGGGTTGGCGTTGGCGTGCGTTTATCAACGCCCCATTTTGGGTCATGCTTACATTTGAACTCTGATATACTCTCTGGTCACGTGCACTCCCACACCACCCATGTAGATCATATATTATTTGTTTATTGTGATCACAAACTAAGAGAAAGTTGACTCCATAGCGTAGTTTTCTCATCAAGTAATTGTTTTTGTGTACAATGGGGGCCGCAGAAAGTTTGAGAATTGTACCATCAATACAACCTACACAGTCACGGAATGGATCTGAAGTTTGAACTTGTGTTGTTCATCCACAGTCGGCCACTTGACATATGTCTTCTCAATTTGCAGGATGGAAAACATGCAGCAATTAGTGTAGTTTTCTACACTACCTTCTGAAAGCACAACATGTTATCAGAGAAAAGTAAAGTTGAAAAAAATAGGTGTAAAAAATTACTAGCCCAATATGTTGAAAAGTTGAGCAATCATTGGAGCAGCCCCTCTGTTCCCACTTAACCCAAGGGTTGCTAGTGAAATAAGTAATTGGTGTTCAACTGGAGCCTGTGGGTTCCTTGAACAATTCTGAAAGATTTGATTGGTATGTACTATGCAATTCTATAAAGCTCTCAAAAGACATTTGGGCCTAAATGGATGTGAAGAAAAGATAAAGATGATTAGATTTTAGAACCATCTACTTGGAAGAAATGTTGTAAATTACCCATTGGAGAAATGTAGTGTGGTGTCCATTGAAATGGACTTCAAAAGTCTGCTCTTGTGTAGCAATCCAAGGCCTAGGAAGCCAGGGGGTCATGTAGCAATTATCCAAAGCCAACAAGTAAGGTTCCAACAATTGTAAAATTAATGTACGTGATTCTTGGATTTCTTGTTCCTGAAAAGTCATTTCAGTTGCCGCCATTAGCAATTGGGTTGAGTTCAGCAGAACAAAATTAGATGCCTTGGACTTGAGTATTTGATCGAGCAAATGGAGCATGGTGAAGAATAACATCCACCATGGGGTACTTGAAGCGGGGAGAGTCAGAGGGAGGGGTTTTTTTTAATTGAAGTGATACAACCAGCATTTGGATGTTGATGTTGAGCTCTTTGAGAAGGCTTTTGTGGGGTGCAAATCAAGGCATGGATATGGGGAAATGGTGGTGAGGTTGGCTGAGCAGGTGCAGTGAATTATGATTGGGGGAAATGTTTATTGTATGGCAGGGGTGTTCAAAGTTACATATCAACATAAAATCTTATCCCAGCCAGAAAAATGTTATAAGATTTCATGTTGTGGTATGATAAGTTTTTATGTGTTTAAATTTGAGAACCCTATGTGTCTGAATAAATTTTAATCATGTTAGCATATGTCTTTTAAGCTTCTAAACCTTAGATCTCCTCTAGCTTACCTTGTGTTATGCTAGTCAAGATTCTCTCTAAGAGTGAGCTTGTTGGTATTTGGCTAATGTTTTTGGCAAGTTTGCTCAACTTGGTTGCTTATTGTATACCTGAACCTGTAAGATTTACCAATACATGATATCAGTTTCATCTCTGAGAATCTGGCTTAGGTTTTAGGCTGCAGGAGGGCTCAACTTTCCTAGCAGCTGGGTCCAACCTTGGCAGCTTCCTTGGAGGCTCTTTCTGCAAGTCTGCTTGAGATGTAATCTGACAGTGTGTGAGCCTGGGTCTCTAAAGTGAAAACAGGACAGAAAGTTTGGGAGGCACTACTGGTTGTATTTCAAGGATAAGAGATACAACTAGTAGAGGAGAAGAGGAAAAGGAAAAGGGGAAAGGGAATTGATTGATCTTTTTATTGTTTGTTTGATTTTTTAGAGTGCTCTTATGAAGATCAATGAGCTCAACCTGGAAAAGTTGGCCAAGCTGTGCCAGGGTCTTTAGAAGTGCAACAGTCTCCTCAAACACTAAGGAAACAGTGGAGGGACAACAGAATTAGTAAATTAATCTTCCCTGATTTTTAGACTTGTACTCAAGTTTCTAAAAGGGTAACCTGTTGATGCAGTGATCTGATCTCTTGATTGAAGGAGGAAAGAAAAAGGGAAGAGGGGAAAGATAAGGGGAAGACAGAGAAGGACTACTGTCAGAGAAACAAGGTTCAAAAAGGGGACTGACTGATAATACTTGAAGTACTGGGTGACAGAGGCCTTTTGTTGGTTAGAGTGGTGAGCTGTAACTTGCTGAATCCTTGGATGTCTGAGTTGGTGGTTCTGGTTGTCTTGAGGTTGTGTATCCTCCCTGAAGTGGAGGATACACCAACTTTGAAAATTTTAAAGGTTTGCTTATGTAATCTTACATGTAGATGTGGTGGGCTGGCCTTGTTTCACTTGCCCAGCCAGTTGTGGCGTAGAATTATTTATTTAATTACTCTATGAAGGAGTTGAGCAATTATAAAGTGCTCAGTGAACACTATGGTCAACCTTTCATGAGGAAATAGAATTTGAATTAAGAATGATTATTAAGATTAAAGTCAAAAAGATATTAGGCTATTGTTCATTAATTATTGGGAGAAAAGGGAAGTTAAGCTTTAGGTCAGCTGAGATGACTCTAAGTGTCAGCCTGGGTGTGAAACTAACCGTGGTTAATGGTTCTAGCTAAGTCAGGTTGATGATTTAATGTGGTTTTGGTATGTTAAATGTCCTGTAAAAAAGGATATTCCTCAATCAGTAAGTCTTGTCTGAGAGGCTTGCTCTAATTGCTCTAATTAGGCGCATCCAAATCAATACAAAGTATTAATAGGCATCCAAGGAGAGACTCAACTTGGGTTTGTGGTTTCTACCTTATTGAAGGTAGGTTGTGGCCAATTCTTGAGGTAATAACAGTATTAAACTATAGATTATCCAGAATTGGGGTATTGGTGGAGAATGGGGAACTAAGCAAGGTAAATAACTTTGTGGTATGTACTGTGCTAACGTGTTCTAAATATTCTCTGGGGGATAAACAGATGTTTACAAGCTGTTTATATATTGTAATATCTCCTCTTGGGGAGATTGTGAGCGCTTCCATGACCTGGGAGGTACTGTGGAGCTTCAGGGGGAAGACAGATCCTTTTGAGAGGATCTGTTAATGTTTATGATGTGATTTCTACTAAGGCTGTGTTATGGGACACATCTGTGATCAGTAGTCCTTAGTGGGATTGGATCACATCATGACATTTATATTAATTGATCTGTTTAATATTAATAAAGTTATTAACTTATAATGATGTCATTTATTATTGGTACATCTTATAAGTATTAATTATTATAATATTAATAAGTTCTTCTATTTATAAGATATTAAAGTACATATCTTATACGTGAAATATTCCAATGTTAAGGAATGTGGGCGTAATTAGAGGGGAAAGTGTCAGCTTGCTACTATGACAGAGCAACCTGTCACAAGTTTCCTACAAAAATTATTATAAAAAATATAGAATATCAAATAATAGTGAGAATATTATTTGATATTCTAAATCTACACTAAAAATAACCTAGGGTACCTCACTCACAAGTACCCCTAATTCTCACTCCTTCACTATGTAAATTAGCAAAGAATAATTAGCAAGTACCTTTAACAAAAAGGAACTTGCATTAATTAATGCTTATATATATATATACATATGCTTAAACCCCATTTCCAGTCACGGAAATGAGGTGTTGTGTAAATTAGGGGAGATAGTGTAAATACACCGTGTTTTACTCAAACCCCGTGTACCGCAGTCCGCAGAACTTGAAGTTCAACCCGCGTGACTGAAAGCCCGCGTCAAAGTTGGGATATAAGCCCCCGCGCAAGCATCAAGCCCCTCACAGGCTCCCAAACTTGGCACGCGGACTCCACAGTCACTCAGGTACACCCAAATCAACAAAAACACGCTCCAGTGACCTCATTACATATGTTACATATGTAATGAAGAGTACTGGGGACTAAACAATTAAATACATTAAAATGGTATTGTTTATTCATACAATACATTGATTGAACAAACAATACAAACAATACTGTGGCTTATTATAAATACAAATAAGCCACTAGTATTAAATCTATAACAAATAGTACTAATGTACTACAGACTGTAAGTCAATGTAAATAAATAAATAAATGAAATACATTAATAAAAATCAATTGGTGACGTGTATTCAATGCAGGGGCTGCTGAAGCGTCACCAAGAACGCAAAAATGGCCAAAATGTGGTCCAAAGATCCCACAAGTTGGCCAATAATACCTACAGGGTCCCCAGGGGGAACTCAAGACTATTTAAGGAGCTCTTCAACCGCCCAAAGAAGGCTCCTCATGCTTCCCAATACCCACTAACAACCTTACCCACTTCTTATTAGATATATATCTTTATAACACAGTCTGGTAAGCTTCTTAGTAGTTATTCTTTAGCCCTGTCTTCCCCAACAACTTCACAGTGACCATCCAGCACCACCATCCATCCATCCAAGCGCTTCAAACTGTCCAGTTTCACCCAGAATATCCCCAAGATCCCTCAAGGTTTATTACTAGTAAGTAATAACCCTCTCTCTTGAAGATATTCCCCCATTTCCATTCCTGGGATTAAACCACCCCTGTTCCAACAGGCCCCAGTGTTCCAGGTACCTAAATCCTCTGCAATTTATTTGCAAGATACCTTAGAGGGATCTAAACCACCCCTGATTTATCAGGCCCCTCTGGTTTTAATTATATTAAATTTATTTAATATAATTATTAACCTATTTTTCTCTCAATTTTTACGTCACAATTCCCCCATATCCTTTGGGAATTGTAACTTTGTACCTTACCCAGAGTTTATACACTCTTTCCATCTATCCTTGCACCACCTGTAGCTAGAAGGACTTGTCCTTGGCATCAGGGAGGCTGACAGAAAGAGTGACATCTGTTGTCAGGATATTTCATGTGAAAGGTGGGTAAAGGGCCTACAAGTTATGTGCCTTGTTGTCACGCTACAACCCATGGGCTCAGCTTTGACTACTCATTGAAATTTGAAATGCATCCTCAGCCTTGAATGCATACTCAGCTTTGAGATGCTTCGAAAAATGCATCTTTGACATTCATTTCAATTCAAATGTAACAGCGTGACACTTAACTCAACAAATATCTTTGACCTTTAGTCAACCTCCTTCAAACTAGCATTTCTAAAAACTAGGAATTGCTTAATCCAGTGATCCTCAGTATCTTTGAACTAATCAATAACCCTTCTTTGATTAGCACTCAAGATCTGAACTCTCAGCCTGGCACTTACCCTCTTTTATCAAGCCTTGCACTTAACCTTACCTTATCACCTAGGATTCACTCATCACTACCCTGTTCGAAGTTCATTTCTATCACATTTTCGAATCAATCATAGTTAAAGTCATAGCATTGTTGTTTCAACCTCATTGGTACCTCTTTCATATCCATGTATTTACTCCATACTCGTATTTTACCTCGACACTCATTCATCACTCAGATTCAACAGCAGCCTTCTTTCGAATATAAATACTGTTGTATTTTTTCTCTTCATTTCTTTTCCTCAGTTAATTATAATAAAAGATTTTTACGCATCAAATCCTTTGAGTCCAACTTGACCCATTACCTTGAGTTGTGCTCATAGACTTCCTCGAGCCTTTTATCCTTGAACTTATCTTCGAACTTATCTTTGAACTTATCTTCGACGACCCTAGCCTCATTTCTCCTTTGCGCTTCGACCAGCTAAATCCCCTTAGTACGTTGGGTTGGTTGCATGACACTTGTATAACAAGAGTAGATAGAGTAACCAGAATTATTCATGTGTTATTAATGAATGTATTATTAAAGTATTTATATCAATTATTATAATGAATGTACTTTAATAATAATAATAATAATGTAATAATAATGAATGAATAATAATAATAATACTAACTAAAGAATAGTAATTGTTATTAAAGATAATAATAATTAATATTACTTGAAGTTATTTAAAGGAATAATATTACTAAATAGTAATAAGAATAAATAAGAATAATACTTATTATTAGAGATAATAATAATTAATAATATTTGCAGTTACGTGGTACATGTCAGGTACTGTTATATGTACTCAGTGGCTGACACTAAGGCTGACACAGTGATCATTTACTTTTCAACTCCTGTCAATCTTCAGAATTTTTATGGAGCAATCACAAAGATAAGAATATAAGAAGGTACCTAGGAAATCTCATACTTTCATGTTTTTCATGACTCATTTTGTGGTCTACCAATTCTCATTTTCTTCTCTATATTGTTTGTTTCTTTTCTAGATTATTTGTATTATTGGATTTTGGGTTTTACTAAAATGAATTTCTTAGGTCTCAAATGTCTACATGGTAGCAAGAGCCAACTAATATCAGACTAGTGCGAAAAAAGGCTAGTAATCAGGTTTGAGCATAGTAGTGAATCAATGGCATGGTTATTGAATTTGAAAGTAGTGGTGATTAGCTAGTAACTCAGGATGAAAACAGCCCAAAGTGGGTAAAGGTGAAATAATATGTTAATCTGTGCAATCTAACACTGTAGATTATATGCAGAAGTGCTACGGTATGTAAAGATAATGGCTAAGAGGATTGAACCATCTGGTTATTTGAAATATTTATTCATGACAAAATAATATACACTGTAATTCTGATGTATTATAACTTGAATTATATAGAAGTAGTGAATTGATATTGAATGGGAAGACTACCTGGAAACTTGAATATATTTAGTAACAGTTAAATGATCAATAAATTTTGATGTAATTTATCATTAATCTAGGATTAAACAGCTATTTTTAGTTGCATTCTCTGAAGAACAAATAATGTCTCAATATATGGGAAAATTGGGGCTCTTGGTTGATTTATGGACCACTCATTCACCACATGAAAGCAATCTATAATTCACACACAAAGTTAGTTCTAATCCAAGGGATTCTGGAATATCTATTGGCCAGGAATCCATAATTTCTATATTTGGGGGTATCACATATGGGGTGTTGATAAATGCACACCAATTTTTTTTGGCGTGCGGGGCCTACATGCCAATTTTGTTTGGTGTGTAGGCCCCGCACGCCAATTTTGTTTGGTGTGCGGGTCCCACACGCCAATTTTTTGGCATGTGGGACTTGCTCACGTAATTGAACCGGTCCACCAGTTCAATTACGCTAGCAGATTCTCACACGCCAACAAAATTGGTGTGTGGAAATCTCGTTGGCCGGCCAGGAGGAGTTCCTCCTGGCTGACAAGGTTATACAACCCGGGGAGTGATTTTTTTTGAGAAAGGAAAGGAAAGGAGCGGGATTAGAAGGGGGAGGAGGAAGAAAGAAGTGGGGGAAAAAGGGAATTGTTTTCTGAGGGCAAGGTAACAAAGTTTGAACTTTGTAAAGTATGTGAGACTTATTATGTAAAGAATAGGGGAAGTTTGGAAAATATCTTTCTAAATTTTACTATTTTCGATTTTTAAGATTTAACTCTTTGAGTGAATAAGCGGGTGTTTGGGTAATTTAGGATTTCTGATTATTCAGGCAATACTGCAATAATCAATGGATTTTTTTGTGTATGGCGGGGAATTTTGTAATTTGTGTGGTGTTTTAACTAAGATGTATTTCTTTGTAAGGTTTTGTTGATAGTAGATTATAAAAAATAAATAAGTCTCATGAAAAAAAGGAAAACAAAGTTGTAAGAAATGTAGTTGAATATATACAAATTTTCTGTGCTGATCTTTTGTTGCAATACAAGGTCTTGTTGATAAGGGAGATTTTTTTAACTATGTGATTTACATATTTTTATTCTTTTATTATTTCTTTATTTCTTTTATGTTTTTTCTTTTTTTTTCTGCCCTGATTTTGACACTTGGGATCCAGCGGCTGAAGGATGCAGAGGATTGTTTTTGATGGGCATTTTCCTGTAACTTGGAATTGGTCAAAATATGAAATCCGCCACTCAGAGTGACCTGTTGTTTTTATCAAATACATTTGTAAGAACCAATATATATTTTTCTTGAATATAATAACATTTTGTAAGATTTTCATTCTAATATGAACGATGCTCACTTGTGCTAATTGCATGTTGTGCTTGCCAAGCTTTTACTCCATCACATGTCTCAAGACCTGCAGGACTAATAATTTAGCCTCCTGCAAAGTCTTGACTAAAAACACTCAAGTCGCTTGATCACACGTGTGTCGTTGCTGTTCATGCTCTTTGGCTCCGGCTGGATTTCATCCCAGCTAAACTAGGATGCAAACAAGTAAAGTAGGATAAACCCAACCAATGAAATATAAAACCAAGGGGGTGTAAGCCCTGCTCCTCACAGGCTTACACAAACCTGTCACAAGATTATATAAGCTGTTCTGCTTGGTATTTAGTCTCATCTTCCCCCTTTACCTATACAGCAGAGATCCTTCTCTCCCCTCTAGGTAAGTACCATTACTTCTCTCTTCTCATCTCAACCCCTTTCCTTTTTTCCTTCATGTGTATATACTGATAGACAGATCCTTCTCTCCCGTCTAGATTGCAATTCACCCCAATTTGGTACTAGAGGCTCTTAGCCTGGTTCCTCCTTGCCATGATCCTGACCGCTCCTTCCATAAAGAACCAGTGAAGGGAATCAACCCTTACACTTTTTTTTTCTAGTTCCAAGACCAAGAAAGGCAGATTTTTTTTGAAAATTCATCATCGTGCCTTATCTGACATTCCACCATCTCTTCTTCAACCTCAAATTATACTTCTCCAACAATCCCTGAAAATAACCAACTTGGCTCAATCCAACTTCTACTCTCCGCTCTCTGAATTATATTTTCTAACAACTTCATTGGACTAGTTCAACAAGTTGACTAGCCTCAAACCCCAAGCAAGATTGTTGTGCTATGGTATTTTAGGTATTACAATATTCCCATGGTTGTAAATATTTCATTACATAATAAAATATTACATACTTTTATTATACATTTACATACTTTTGCTCATCAACCCAATTACATAATCATCTTTGTATATAAATACTATTCTCATCGCAATCTTATTTACCCCTTGGGGGAGTTTTCCAATACATTAATCCACCATCCTGATATCCCAACTCTTCAGGTTATGAGCCCGCGCTGTCACCAGCGTTTTCTTTTACTTGCTTCCCCGCATAATTAGCCTTTATATACTTTTATCTACTCTAAAGCATATTAGACTCTATATACTTTTATCTACCCTAGAGCATATTACCTATTTCTACTATCTAAGTTTTTATGGTTCAAACTTGATCTAAGAATCTTGAAATCCTTATCCCAGATTTCTCTACCAGAGTTACACCACCGAGATCCCAAATTCAAGCTCCAGTTCCCTCTCCTTCTGACTCATCCTCCTCTTCCTTCCACTCTGTTTCCCCTTATTCTTCCATGTCCAACGACAATCACAGCTCTCAGTCCGTAGTTCCAGGTTCCTTTCCACATTTCCCTGTTCCCGCTCCTTCATCTGCTGTAATTCCTCCACCCCCGTCCATTATGCGACCCGCCATTCGTCCTTCGAATCAGACCCCTCTCTGTCATTCTTCACAGCCTTGTTCTCCTGCCCATGTCAACAATCTTCCCGGTCATTCTGATAAAGGAAAGCACCGTGAAGACTTCATTCCGGCTCAACAATCCTCTCCCGCGCTTTCTGTCCCACGGTTTCCTGACTCAAAACCTTACGCCGATTTTGTTGAACGCATGTCCAAGCCTGGTGGAATCGACGTTCTTGACAAGGATTTTCTTAAACTCTTACTCCTTGGTGCCCTTGACAACTCAAAAGCTGACTCAAACGTCGCTAATTCGGTTTCTAATCAATTGAAATGGCAGCAACTTGGTGAGAAGCTAGAGCCGCATCTCATTTTGGACGGTTCCAATTTTCCTCACTGGGCGGCAGCTTTGAAAGAGATCATCTCCACAGTCACTCGTTGGGAGGATTATCTTGATCAAGATCTTTAGGAGGACGACCTCGGTACGGCGCTGGGTGTGCTCGCCGTCATCAGGCACTCTATTGATCCCATCCTTTGGTCTTCCCTGCATGGTATGACGGCCCATGGGGCTTGGACTTCACTCTTGTCCTGTTTCTCTTGTTCCTCCTGGTCACTTTTGATAGGACGTTGGGCTGACTTGACTCAAGGGCCTGAGGACGTCTCACATACGGCATCCACAAGCTTTGAGCACTTCAAACGAGAGCTTTTGGATCTGGAAGTTCATCTGAGCGGATGGACGACGGACAAATTGCTTTCTCTAATCTTTCACTTGGCTGTCAAGCAACATCACAATGAAGTTTCCAACGCCATCCACTCTCGAATGGCCATTTCACCCGGTATCAACATTAATGCCAATGATATTCTCAATGTCACTCTCCGTGTCGACCAGTCATCACGTCGACAAACTTCTGTTCCAGCTTTCATGGCTTTCTCTGGTCAGCAGGGACGAGGAGGGCGGTTTCGAGGGTCTTGACCATCTCGTGGGTCAAATGCAAGAGGTGGCCAATCCAATCCTCCGTCTAGGTTGTCGCTCCCAGCGGACACGTGGGGTACAAAATTCATGACGCCTGAATTCCCCTGCACCTCATGTTGGGACTGGGGTCACTGGGTGCCTGATTGTCCCAGGGCCAAGAATGGACTTCCGCCTCTGAACGATCCTCGAGTAGGCAATCCCTCCTGGAGGCCAAAGAAAGCTTCCACTCTTTCCAACCAACTTCAGTCCGTCGAAAACTCACTGGCATCAATCTCTGCCGCTCTGGACAAGTCCGAAGACATTTTAGTTGACACGGGCGCCACTAATCATGTAACGTCGCGACGCCACCTTTTTGTATCGTTTCATTCTACTAATATTTGACTTCGTGTGGCGTCTGAAGAATGTGTTTCCGTAGACGGCATAGGCAACGTTGTCATCAAGAGTTCGTTTGGAAATCTGCGCCTCAGCAAAGTGCTGTATTGTCCTAAGGTCAGCGGTACCGTACTATTGGTCGGTTTTTTCAATCGATGGGACGGGACAGTTGATTATCAACACGGCAAATTTTCCTTCCACCAAAATTCCCTTGTTTTTCCTTCATACTCCGAAAATTGTCAATGGTTTATCCCCATTTCTATCCCTTACACTTCTCCTCTTGTTTCATCCATCTCGTCCGCATCTTCTCAAGTCTGGCACCTGCGACTGGGCCATTTATCTGTTAGAAAAATCAACCAATATATTATTAATGACTCAGTTTACGGTTTGCCTGATAGGCGTTTCAATTCAGCAACAAAGAAATGCAAATCATGCTCTCTGTCAAAAAGCCGTCATGTTCCTGTCTATTTGCCTTCTAGGAACATTGCTACTATTCCGGGTGCGATTGTTGCAATTGATCTAGTTGGACCCTTTCCTGAGGCATTGGATGGTAGCGCGTATGGTCTTTTGATCCATGACGTTTTTTTGGGAATGACATCATTATTTGGTCTCAAAAGGAAATCCGACTCTTGTAACTCTGTTATTGACTGGATTTTAAATTTTTGGAAACACACAGGTCATGAGGTTCTCTGCATCCGTTCCGAAAATGGAGGCAAGTTTACCTCAAACAAGTTCAACGACTTCCTGAAGAATAATCAAATCAGACATGAAATGTCTATCCCGTACGAACACCATCAAAACGGAAATGTTGAACGGACAAACCGATCTCTTCTTGACATGGCTCGCACCTTTCTGGTCCACTCAAATTTACCTGCTCAATTGTGGTTTCAAGCCTTGAAACAATCCGCCTTTGTTTTCAACCAAGTAGTTCACGATGGATCTGCTAAGACCCCTTATGAGATCTGCATGCTGTGCAAGCCATCTCTCGACATGATACGGGTATTTGGATGTCAAGCCTTTCTTCATGACCTTAACTATCCTAAGCAGTTTGTACCTCGTGCTAAGAAGCTCATCCACGTAGGAATATCTGATGTTTCCCACGGATGGGTGCTTTGGGATCCCCTGTCAAATAAACTTGAACGAGGCGCTTCGGTTTTCTTTCATGAGGATGATCTGCCTTTTTCCATTTCGTCTCTGAAGGAACCACTGGCTGCATTAAGCTCCATTTTGGTAGGTCAACTGGGCAATTTTTCTCTCATAAAAGAATTCGAAATACAAGACGCCTGTTTGGAATCTGCGGTTTTGGTTTCTCCCTTTGTGTCAGATGCTCCAGACACCTATTGACAGGCTGTAGAATCCGAGTCAAAGATCGAATGGATGAACTAAAGAACCTGACTTTTTATTATTGGAAAACAAAGACCAGAGAGCTAAAGAAAAAAACAATGTAAGAAACAGAATGATAACTAAAAGAGAAAGAGAAATAACAAACCCTATATCTGAGTGATTTAATATTTTTTATATAGAGACGATGAACAATTTATAGAGTGATGTTGAAGTAGATATAGGAAAGCTATGATCAAATAATTGTTAGTGCTTAATCAATGTCGAGTAGAGAAGTTTTGGAATAACAAACCCTGTGAACAGGTCTAACACTAAGATAAAGATAATAATAATAATAGTGATCAATCTTTGAAGTGGCACTACTGAAAGAGACAATGAAAGGATTAGTACAAAAAGAATGAATGATAAAAAAGAGAAAGATGAAGATAGAAATGCTATGCGGTGCATTTCTCACCAAGTTGGCAGCTAGAAAGGCTGGCCAAGTTAAAGCTGCACCGAGGTCGAGATCGAGTGAGAGTGTAGCCAATAGTGAGATTGAGAGGATGGAGGATTGAGGTCGAGAAGATGAGGAGCATATGATTTGCTCATGAGTCGACAACCATTAGGAGTGTAACGGTTGGATCTTTTTTGAGGGATCGATTAGGTTTGTCTTGATGATAGCGGAAGTCAAGCGTGCGCGCGCAGACAGAGCATTCTTCGAGAGCACAAGTTTCAACACCCCCCTCAACTTGGGGAGTAATGAACCAAGAAGCATCTTTCTTTGAGACGATTAAGGGACTCAGCGTTACTTGGTTTTGTTAGAGTATCAGCTATCATGTCTTCGGATGGAATCAATGTGACGGTAATTTCATTCTTCTTCTTCAAGTTTCTTAGCCATTTCATTTTGATATTGAGATGTTTTGTTTTTGAATTAGAACCAAAATTCTTGATTTTTTCATCTAAACCCCAATTATCAATGTGAAATGTTGAGGGTTCTAAATCTTCATTCCACAGCTCTTCAACTAAAAATTTTATCCATTGATTTTCTTGGACCCCATCTGACAAAGCGTTGAGTTCGGCTTTGGTGGAGGATAAAGCAATGTTTCTTTGCCGTTTGCTGTTCCAGGCAACGGGACATTCCTTCCAAAAACATATTGATCCGCTTCTTGAGAGGTGTGTTTCTATGTCGTCTGCCCAAGTCGCGTTGGTATAGTGATGAATGGAATTCAAATTATCCGATGTAGGACGCAGTGTTAACTGAAGATGTTGAGTTCCTTTGACGTATTTCCAACAGTGTATCAGTTGTTTCCAGTGATTGATGCCTGGATCATTGTTGAAGCTTGAAAGAATGGATACCGCTGGTGCCAAATCAGGTCGTGTTCTACATGAGAGATAATTGAGTATTCCCGTGAACGTTCGAAAATTGATATTCAGTTTTCCGAACTCTTCTTTTTCTTCGTCAGTCGCCGGCTTGAGTTGAACACCGACTGACAGCGGAGTGCTTACAGGCTTACCGTCTGTTAAGCCAAGCATTGACAATCCCTTGTCAATCAGCTTTTGTTGAGAGAGTGCAATAGCATCTTCGGACTTGTGAACGTCCATTCCTAGCAGAGTATCCGGATCATGAGCTGACGAGTTTGGAAATCGCAGTAGAAAAAGTTCTTCGAATTTTTCGACACTTCCTACCACGATCAGATCATCGACATGGAAAAAAAATAAAAGAGTTTTTGTCGTGATGAATGTATAGACACGGATCGGCAGTTGACTGATAGTAATTGATACTTTCAAACCAGGACGTGAGTGTTTCATACCAATTCGCGGGAGCTTGCTTGAGTCCGTACAGGGATTTCTTCAGCCGCAGGAAAGGTGCTTTTCTTGAAGAGCCTTCAGGAGTTTTTATGAATAGTTCTTCTTTGAGCGGAGCGTATAGGAAGGCACTTTTCACATCAAATTGTCGAATTGGTAGCTGTTTATCAATTGCAAACATGAGCATAACCAAAAGTGTGGTGAATTTTCCAGTTGGCGCGAAGGTGTTTCCATAGTCTTCGCCTTCTTCTTGTAAGAAGCCCTGCACGCATAGTCAAGCTTTTTTCCTTTCATCGGAGGAAAGAGTTGCTGGTTTTGTTTTAAACACCCACAGAGTACGTAGAAATGAGTTGGGAGTGTCGAACATATCTTCCCAAACCTGATGATGTTCAATGTTTGAAAGTTATTCTTCAGCAGCATCAATCCATTTGTCCTTATCGAGAGATTTCATGGCGTTCTTAAAAGACGTTGGATCCGATGTTATATAAGAATATTTTGCTGGTTTGATTTGCGTTGTCCGTTTGCAAAGTAATCGAGTTTCCACTGGTTGTGGAACAGTAATCGAAGTGGGCTCTTCATCAATATTTTCAGACACCTCAAGTGCTTCACTATTTGGAGTTTCATCGTCAGCTTGACTTTGATCCTCCGCAATGGTCAGTTTGTCTTCAACCAAGATGTCCCAGTCAGAATACTTCGATGCTGGTGAGGTGTATTCAAGAAATCGGACATTCTTTGTTTCAACAATCTTCCCGTCATCTGAAAGAATTCTATAAGATCTTAACTCATCGGTATATCCAATGAGCCTTCCCAATTTACCCTTAGGCTTCAATTTGGAGAAAGTTTGTCCGGGTTGTATAAGATATGCAACTTGATTGCCGATTGGATAAAAGTAGTTGATTGGAAGAGATCGATTCTTGAATAGCTCATAGGGGCATTTCTTGGATTGATGAGTTGGTATTTGATTTAAAGTAAGGGAACACACTTTGGCCAGTTCACTCCAATACTTTCGGTCAATGCCAGAGTCTTCCAGAACAGTTCTCAACGATTCGAGTATTGTTTGGTTGAATCTTTCTGCAAGACCGTTCTGTTGCAGAGTGTAGGCATTGGATGTTCTTTGTTTAATCAGATGATTGGCACAGTATTCTCCTAAGCTAGAGTTCAGGAATTCAGAGCCTCGATCAGAGTGTAGAGTAGAGGGATGATACCCAAATCTTTTTGCTTCAATGTCAATGATATACGAGAGCGTATCGGACACATCGCTTTTGTTGTTCACTGGTATGGCGGCACAGAAACGAGTAGAGCTGTCCACGATAGTTAAGATGTATTGATGTCCATCGAATGATGGAGGCCAAATAGGTCCAATCATGTCAAGATGCAATTCTTCAAACACTTTTGATGCTGGTTTGTGAACTGATTTGAACGACGCTTTAGTGATTTTGGCTATGGCACATGACTTGCAACTATTGACAATTTTTAGAGGAATGCCGAGTTTCTTTCGCAATCGGTGATAGCTGACATGTCCTAACAATTTGTGAAGGAACTCTGCAGATGAGAGATGACTGGAATGCTCAATATTATCAAACTCAAGACTGGGTAGATTGCCAATATAATTTCCTTTCATTCTTATTTCATTGTTTTTAAGTATTTGAAATGAATTTTTGTGGAACTGAACAACGTAGTCTTGAAGAATCATACATCGAACAGAGAGTAGATTGACAACAATGTCAGGAATATAGAGAACATTATTTAGGAAAATTTCTCCATATTCATTCTTGAGTCGAATTGAACCGATTCCCTTAATCTTAAGCTGATCTTGAGAAGAACTAGTTTGAACGCATCCTAGTTCTTTGAGTTCTAAGGTATAGAATAGATTGGCGTTTGAAGTCATGTGAGCTGATGAGCCGGAATCGACGATAAAGAGATGGGAAGATCTGGATATGGACGAGTGAAAGCTACTAACAGATGCCTCAGATTTTTGAGTCGCCTTCTTTTCATAGTGTGCGGTTCGTTTTTCGGGATAAAGCATCCAGCAATTATCCTTAGAGTGATTGGCATTTGGATTATGGAAGTTTCTTCGGCATCTTTTGGAGTCATCGGTGAGTAAAGTAATTGGATTTGATCTCGTTCCATTTCCGCTAGCTCGAATCTCTGTGTTATGCTCATGGATGCGTAGATGTTCAAATACGACCTCGACAGTTGGATCCTTATCAGAGTGCGTTATTTGATTTACTATGTCATTCATGTCGGTTGGAAACTTGTGTAAGATCATATGACCGATTGCATCGTCTGAGAAATTCCATCCCACTTCAATTAGTTGAGATTGGAATGTCTTCATGGTAGTGATGAATCCCGGAATGTCGTTGGGAGTATAAGGAGAGCGAAGGAATGACTGGAAAACTCTTGATTTGTTCGACGCTTGATTTGATGCGAAAAACTTCACAATTGCTGCCCAAATCAATCTGGCGTCGTCTTCATTAGATGAGTCGACTACGTTGGCTTGAATGTTTGATTCGAGTTTCGCCACAAGAATCGCTTTGATGTAGACATTGTTTTCATCGCTTAGACTACCGTCCTTGGAAGTCAAGTCCTTCTTAAGTTTCATGACATCTAGAAAGTTGAAGACTTGTTGTCGCCAATGAGTGTAATTGTCCATCGTAAGAAGAGGAATTCCTTCGATTACTGTCTTAAGAAAGGATGAGTTAACTTGATCCATTTTGAGAGGAATCTTGTTAAAAGTAGGATTCTGGTCTTTGAAAGTCGAAGTTGAAACAGGTAGAGGTTGTCGTTTTGATTCACTGTCTGACATGCGTCTTTCGGTAATCGCGATTTCGACTGTTAATTGTAAAGAACCTGACTTTTTATTATTGGAAAACAAAGACCAGAGAGCTAAAGAAAAAAACAATGTAAGAAACAGAATGATAACTAAAAGAGAAAGAGAAATAACAAACCCTATATCTGAGTGATTTAATAATTTTTATAGAGAGACGATGAACAATTTATAGAGTGATGTTGAAGTAGATATAGGAAAGCTATGATCAAATAATTGTTAGTGCTTAATCAATGTCGAGTAGAGAAGTTTTGGAACAACAAACCCTGTGAACAGGTCTAACACTAAGATAAAGATAATAATAATAATAGTGATCAATCTTTGAAGTGGAACTACTGAAAGAGACAATGAAAGGATTAGTACAAAAAGAATGAATGATAAAAAAGAGAAAGATGAAGATAGAAATGCTATGCGGTGCATTTCTCACCAAGTTGGCAGCTAGAAAGGCTGGCCGAGTTAAAGCTGCACCGAGGTCGAGATCGAGTGAGAGTGTAGCCAATAGTGAGATTGAGAGGATGGAGGATTGAGGTCGAGAAGATGAGGAGCATATGATTTGCTCATGAGTTGACAACTATTAGGAGTGTAACGGTTGGATCTTTTTTGAGGGATCGATTAGGTTTGTCTTGATGATAGCGGAAGTCAAGCGTGCGCGCGCAGACAGAGCATTCTTCGAGAGCACAAGTTTCAACATGAACGCATGCAACGATGAAATAGGCATGATGGTCTCACTCCACGTCTGGGACAAATTTCCCTTCTCAGAAGATTTTGAAATTCTCAACTGTCGGTGGGTGTTTGCCCTCAAAAGGAATCAGGAGGGCGAAATTACTCGTTTCAAAGCAAGAATTGTGGCTCAAGGTTTTCGGCAGGTCCATGGAGTGAACGTAAGCTAAACTTTTGCCCCAACTCCGACGGGCGTTGATAAACGCACGCCAAGCGCGCACGCCAACGCCAACCCGCACGCCAATTTTTTTTGGCGTGCGGGGCCTACACGCCATTTTTTTTTGGCGTGTAGGGTCTACACGCCAATTTTATTTGGCGTGTGAGACCTGCACGCCAAAAATGGCGTGTGGTTCCCACACGCCATTTTTTTTTGGCGTGTGGGCCCCGCACGCCAAATAAAATTGGCGTGTGGGCCCCGCACGCCAATTGTTTGGCGTGCGCTCTCACACGCCAAACAATTGGCGTGTGGGAGCGCACGCCAAATAATTGGCGTGCGGGGCCCACACGCCAATTGTTTGGCGTGCGGGTCCCCCCTCGCTCACATAATCGAGTGGTAGGGACCACTTGATTACGTGAGCGAGGCCGGCTGACGAGGTTATACAACCTCGTCAGCCGGGAGGACTTCCTCCCGGCCGGCGAGGCTATACAACCTTGTCGGCCAGGAGGAAGTCCTCCTGGCTGACGAGGTTGTATAACCTCGTCAGCCGGGAGGACTTCCTCCCGGCTGACGAGGTTGTATAACCTCGTCAGCCGGGAGGACTTCCTCCCGGCTGACGAGGTTATACAACCTCGTCAGCCAGGAGGAAGTCCTCCTGGCCGACGAGGTTGTATAGCCTCGTCGGCCGGGAGGACTTCCTCCCGGCCGACGAGGTTGTATAACCTCGTCGGCCAGGAGGAAGTCCTCCCGGCCGGCAAGGTTATACAACCTTGCCGGCCGGGAGGACTTCCTCCTGGCCGACGAGGTTATACAACCTCGTCGGCCGGGAGGAAGTCCTCCCGGCCGACGAGGCTATACAACCTCGTCGGCCAGGAGGACTTCCTCCTGGCTGACGAGGTTGTATAACCTCGTCAGCCGGGAGGAAGTCCTCCCGGCTGACGAGGTTATACAACCTCGTCAGCCGGGAGGAAGTCCTCCCGGCTGACGAGGTTATACAACCTCGTCAGCCAGGAGGACTTCCTCCTGGCCGACAAGGTTGTATAGCCTCGCCGGCCGGGAGGAAGTCCTCCCGGCTGACGAGGTTGTATAACCTCGTCAGCCGGCCTCGCTCACGTAATCGAGTGGTCCCTACCACTCGATTATGTGAGCGAGGGGGGACCCGCACGCCAAACAATTGGCGTGCGGGGCCCACACGCCAATTTTATTTGGCGTGCGGGGCCCACACGCCAAAAAAAAATGGCGTGTGGGTCTCACACGCCCTTTTTTTTTGGCGTGTAAACCCTACACGCCAAAAAAAAATGGCGTGTAGGCCCCGCACGCCAAAAAAAATTGGCGTGCGGGTTGGCGTTGGCGTGCGCCGTTGGCGTGCGTTTATCAACGCCCAACTCCGACTTCCACGTCACTTTGCGTACTCCTAGCCATGTCATCCCGTTTCTCTTGGCCGGTGGCCTCGTTTGATGTCAAATCGGTGTTTCTTCACAGTGACATCGATCATGATGTATACATTAGACCCCCACCTGGCGTTTGAGTGTCCTCCAATCACGTCCTCAAACTCCGCAAAGCTTTGTACGGGACTCGTCAAGCCAGCAGGTGCTGGTGGCTCCATTTAAAGGATCGTCTTTTGTCTATTGGATCCTTCCCTAACCTTGAGGATCAATCTACTTACGTCTATCAAGATGGTGCCAACATGGCGTTTCTGTGGGTTCACGTTGATGATGGAATTTTTACCGCCAGTTCTCCTACCCTCCTTCATTTGTTAAAATCTCGTTTAGCTTCTGTTCTTGATCTAAAGTGGGATTCTCAGCTTTCTAGCTTTGTCAGACTTTGGGTCCGTGAGGTTAACGGAGGTTTTCAAATTGATCAGCCGCTTCTGATCGAAAAAATCCTAAGTTTAATCCCCTCAAACATCAAGACGCGTACTCCGATATTGGCGTCTGATTTGACCTCAAATCCTTTGCGTGAAATGGATCGAGAGTACCTATCTGTCATAGGATGCCTTCCCTACTTGTCTCAGGGATCATGTCCTGACATCACCTTTGCTGTCAATTTTTTGGCAAGATTCTCAATGGCACCCGATGATTCGCATTGGTCCGCTCTGGACCATTTAGTCAGTTATCTACGATTTACCGCGGCGGCTTCACTGCCGATAATTGCTGTGGGCGACTCGACCGACTGTGTCAAGACCTTTGTCAATGCGAACTGGGGTGGGGAAGGATCAAGATCTGTACATGGCTTCATCTCAACGGTTTGGGGCTCTCCGGTCTCCTGGAACTCCAAACGACAATCATGTTGGGCCCGGTCGATGTGTCAGGCTCAATACATGGGCCTTTCGTTTGCATCCAAGGACACTTCCTACGTTTCATCCCTGGTTTCAAAATTTTTCTCAATTCTCCCGCCGCTCATCTTGTCCGACAATAAGGCTGCAGTCTACATTTCGAAGGACTGTGGTACTCGGAAAGAACATTGGCACATTGACCGCAAATTTCATACAATCAATGAACTGCTTTATCAAAAGAAAGTACGGCTTGATTGGATCTCAACAAACAATCAACTAGCCAATATCTTCACCAAGGCCCTTGGTTGGAAGAAAGTCAACGAGTTTGCCACTCAGATGGGCCTAAGGTGCCCATCTTCCATTTTGGCAAGTACAGGGCAACAATATGCGCTAGCTGCGAGGGACATATGCCCCCCGCATCTGTCCGTCTCCTTCCTAGTCATAAACAACGAGTCAATATTTTGTTTGACGGTAGTTAACCAATTACCTTTTATTTTATTCCGTTCCAGCTCAATCATTGCTTCCATCTCTGGATTTCTCTCGAGTCCTCTTTCTGGTTGCTTTGGATTTCTCTAATTTCCTTTAACTTCTTTCTGTTATTTTCCGTTTTTTCATGTATCTTTTTCCTGTCTTTGTTATCTTTCAGTCATTCTGCTCTCACATCACACTTAATCATTTTATTTTCATTTTTTCATTGTTTTTCTGCTCTTATTTATCTTTTGTCTTTTTCTTTCTGGGTTGTCCAGGGGAGTGTTGTGCTATGGCATTTTAGGTATTACGATATTCCCATGGTTTTAAATATTTCATTACATAATAAACTATTACATACTTTTATTATACATTTACATACTTTTGCTCATCAACCCAATTACATAATCATCTTTGTATATAAATACTATTCTCATTGCAATCTTATTTACCCCTTGGGGGAGTTTTCCAATACATTAATCCACTATCCTGATATCCCAACTCTTCAAAGATGAACCAACAATGGTCACAACGACGTTTTCACGAGATGGACATTGGCTACGAGACTCGTATCCGTTACCTGGAAGATCTCATCCACCTTCTAATTGTTAGAATTCCACCATGCCCAGAAGAGGGCTTATCTTCCTTTTTTCTATTTTGCTTTCCAGAGTGTTCCACAGCCCATTAGGCCCCCACTCTAGGCCCCTTTTGTCATATGTATTTCATCTGTTCCCACATGAAATACAAACAGCACTTAGTTCTGGGCCCTTGCTTGTGAGACATGCTCTCTTGAGTCCCTCTCACAGGTGTTCTAAGTCCCTGAGCATCTTGTGCTCTTGAATTCCTTAGCCCACCTTCTTCTCAGTCTTAGGCCATTGGCCACATTTCTTTCACTAATCTCTAGGACAAACTAATTGGCGCCGCCACCCCCTATTTCCTTGCCTCCACTAGCCAACTCATTCCAATACTCAACAGAGCGGGGCCTTATTCCGTTGTTATTAAAAGGAGCAGCAGAGTCGCTAAAAATTTCTGCGTCTAGCGACTGGACCTATTTTTTTAATCCTCCACCACGCACTCAATCTCCCACCGCAAATCTTACTTCAGCTTGTCTCGCCAAACTTCCTCAGCCCTCAAGAGACTATCCACATTATTTACAACCTCAAAAATTCTTGATCTCACGCAATCAACATCTTTTCTTGTCCAATAACAAACCTTCATCAGTTGTTGAACCAGAACCGAACAAGAACAACGATTCCAACTTCATTCCTTTCACCTGTAGTGAATCTCAACATACAATCAGCTCATCATCACCGATGGAGCCGCCATTAAAATTGTCAACAATCTCTACACTCTCAACATCAACTGACTTGTTTCTCTCTCTCAAAGTCGCTGAAACCACCGCGACCTCTTCAGCCAACTCAATTGTTCCTCTCGGGCTTGCCACAACCGCGGCTGTTTTTGTTGACAGCCCTGAGACCCATGCCTTGCCCACCATAAACCCAACCTATCCAAGCTTGTCAACGCGAGAAGGAGCTTCATCCTCACCAATTGATACTCAAACAGCCCTTGTACCGCTTTCGGCACCTACTTCCTTGCCACTCGCCGAGCTCTGCTTTCACACTAGCGACTACACCTTCAAAGTCGACTACACCTTCAAAGTCGCCTACACCTACCCTACCATCTACTCAAGTTTTGTCTGCATCCTCTTCTACACATTTGGCACCAACCTTGCTGCCATCTTCAGCTGTCCAACACTCAGTCTCTGCACCCCCTCATTCTGAACATTCTCCAGTGCCCGATCCCCAATTGGATTGGGTTAATGACCATTGCCTTCATCCTGCTGTTGATGCACAACCCAACTACACTATTCAGCAACCTCAACATTGTGATTCCTCGGATCCTGTCCATCAGGAGGACTCTCACCGAGTTATTGCTTCTATAGTCAAGATCAATCCTTCTGCCTCAATCAAGCCCGTTTCTCATTCTTGCAAAGAAGACTGTTTTGTTAGCGTTTGTGTTCCTACTACTCAAACAGTTGATCATCTCTACTCTGAACCACTCCCATCTAACAACACCATCAGTGACTTTGATATAACTGAGGTAGGTGGCATCACCATTGGTGATGAATTTGTTGAGTCTGTGGAGCCTCGAATCACCCCAGATTTTTCCCAAAAAGCACTGAAAGACCACCCAAACCTTGGACAACTTCTTGAGACACTCAGCTTCTTGGAACTTGACAACTGTCTCAAGGCGCTAGAAGCAGAGAAGAAACTTGAAGCAGAAGAGATTATTGAAGAAGACAACTCAGTTGAAGCAAACCATATTGAAGATAAAAAGCAAAAGAAGAAGATGAAGAAGAAGAAGAAGGCCTCTAACTTGACTTCACCTCCCAACAACCCGGTTTTATTTTATGTTTGATATCTTCACCCTCTCCATCATCCTCCACTTTTCTCTGCTCTATCTTACCTGAAATCTCCAAAACATCTTCTCCATCCTTGACTGCCTCCACCATCCCAATTGAGAACACCACCATTCTGATCCCTTTGGTTTTCTCTCTTCCACCTTCCTACCTCTCCTCTTCTTTGATTATTGAATGTTTCCTGCTTCACTCTCTTTTATAGGAGGGGAGACTGTAAGCCCTGCTCCTCACAGGCTTACACAAACCTGTCACAAGATTATATAAGCTGTTCTGCTTGGTATTTAGTCTCATCTTCCCCCTTTACCTAGACAGCAGAGATCCTTCTCTCCCGTCTAGGTAAGTACCATTCCTTCTCTCTTCTCATCTCAACCCCTTTCCTCTTTTCCTTCATGTGTATATACTGATAGAGAGATCCTTCTCTCCCGTCTAGATTGCAATTCACCCCACTTTGGTACTAGAACCCTCCAGAGGCTCTTAGCCTGGTTCCTCCGTGCCACAATCCTGACCGCTCCTTCCATAAAGAACCAGTGAAGGAACTCAACCCTTACAGGGGGGTCCCTTGGATTTATATTTCATCAGTTGATGTGTGAGCCTGGGTCTCTAAAGTGACAACGGGACACAAGAATGGGGGGCAACAGTTGTATTTCAAGGGATAAAGAAAACAGCTGTTAAAGAGGAAAAGGGGAAAAGAAGGAAAAGAAGGAAAAGGGGAAAAGATTATTGATTGATCTGTGATTCAAATAATCTGAGTGCCCTTTAATGATGATAATCAACAACTTGAAAAGTTGGATAAACTGTGCCAGAGTCTTTGAGAAAGCAACAGCCTCTTCACACAAAGGAAATGTGGAAGGTATCTGAGAAGACAAGTCTAATCAGCCCGGTTTTTTAGACTATGTCAAGCAAGATAGTCAAGGTTCTTTAGAGGGAAACCTGTGTGTTTTGTTTCAAGGAAAAACCACAGAAAATGACTGAAGCAAAGCTGGTTGATCTCTGAGGATGGTTGAAGCTGATCTGATCTGATGATTGGAGCTTGGATTGATCTGATTTGAGGATGGATGAGGAAAGGGAAAAGGAAAAGGAAAAAGGGGAGACAGAGAGGGACTACTGTCAGAAGAGCAAGGTTCAGAAAGGGGACTGACTGACAATACTGGTGAAGTACTGGGTGAAAGAGGCCTTTGGTTGGTTAGAGTGGTGAGCTGTAACTTGATGAATCCTTGGTGATCTGAGTTGGTGGTTCTGGGTGTCTGCCGGTTGTGTATCCTCCCTGCAATGGAGGATACACCAACTTTGAAAATTTTCAAGGTTTGCTGATGTAATCTCCTATGTAGATGTGGTTGGATGGCCTTGGTTTACTTGCTCAGCTAGTTGTGGCGTAGAATTATTTATTTAATTACTCTATGAAGGAGTTGAGCAATTATAAAGTGTTCAGTGAGCACTATGGTCAAAATTTAATGAGGAAACAGAATTTGCAGTCAAAATGGTGATTAAGATTGAGGATAAAAAGATGTAAGGCTATTGTTCATTATTTATTGGGAGAAAAAGGGAATAAGCTGGCAAGCTTTAGGCCAGTTGTGATGACTCTAAGGCTGACATGATGTCAACCAATTTGAAATTGGTTGATTGCATCCCAGTTTAACTGGGATGACTTCATCCTAGGCAATTATGCTGGCGGTGAACCGGTTCACCGGTTCAATTACGTGATATGTATCCCACACGCCAAAAACTGGTGTGTGGGACCCGCATGCCAAAAATTGGTGTGCACTCCCACACGCCCTTTTTTTTTGGCATGTAGGCCCCGCACACCAAAAAAAAAAGGTGTTGTGGTAGACATTTCTGTTCTGGAGGGAAAAATTCAAAGTTTTTTTTTACATATATATTTTGCAACACTCCACTATCTTTTTCACCACAGTCATTTTAGTTTACATACACAGTTACAGTATGTGTCCTGTATAAAGGGTATATATCTAAATTACACCTGTATTTCTGTATAAATGAGGCTGTGTAGCAACCACAAGCCACATACAGCCTGCTGCATAATAACCATTGGGGCAGTGCAAGCCACTCAAGCAGACTACACAGCAATACAGAAAGCTGTGCAGGTCACTTGATATAAATACATAGCAACCAGAAGGCTGTGCAAGCCACACTTGTAACTAGATCACTAGCTAAATTTTCTCATTACTACACTGCCACCCTGTATGCAGCTGTATTCTGCCCAGCATTCCAGCCAAAAAGCCTCATTTGCAAAAGCACACCAGCTAAAAGCCCTCATGTAACTAGAACACCAGCATAAATGCCTCACATTTTACTATATAAGGAGGGGCTCTCCCTTCCTCTTTCCCCATCGGAGCTCACCTGATCTCATCACACCAGATCATCAGACCAGTCCCCCCCCCCCATCTGATTAAAATTAATTACTATAATTTAACTCTCTGCCACTTATTGAATACTGAAACTTTGCAATATACATATCACATTCACAACCAATCCACTCTAGGAGCTTGTGCTATAAATATTCAACTACACTAGACCACTGTCTTCTTCTTCCAGCCTAGCTGGGGGTGTTGTTAGTCTTTTGCTTTCAGAGAGGCAGGTTTTTCACCCATCAATACTTCTCTACATTCAGCCAAAGAGGTGAAAACCACTTTTGGAGTCTCACAGCGTGTGGGACCCGCATGCCATTTTATTTTGGCGTGCGGGTTGGCGTTGGTGTGCGCCTATCAACGCCCTAAAATATGACCAAATACACCAATCAACTGGTTTTGAAAATTCACAATTTGTAAAAACCATTGATATCAACATAAAATGGTTCATAATTCTCAAAAGTGGAATTTTGTGGAAGAACTTAATCCACTGGTTTTAATTGTGGATTCAGTCATATTTGATGGGCGTTGATAAATGCACGCCAATTTTTTTTGGCGTGCGGGCCCTACACGCCAGTTTTTTTTGGCGTGTAGGGTCTACACGCCAAAAAAACAGGGCATGTGGGAGCGCACACCAATTTTTGGCGTGCGGGTCTCACACGCCCTTTTTTTTGGCGTGTAGGCCCTGCACACCAATTTTTCTGGCGTGCGGGTCCCACACGCCAATTGTTTGGCGTGTGGGACTTGCTCACGTCATCAAACTGGTAGACCAGGTCGATGACGTGAGCACGTCCCCACACGCCAATTGTTGGCGTGTGGGAACGATGTCGGCTGGCCAGGAGGAGTTTCTCCTGGCCGACAAGGTTGTATAACCTTGTTGGCCAGGAGGACTTCCTCCCGGCCGACAAGGTTATACAGCCTCGTCAGCCAGGAGGAAGTAGTGTCTGTAGCCTAGTTGGTAAAGGCAGCACTCTAGCATGTGTCTCAGCTTAGCTGAGGTCGTGAGTTCAAATATCACCAGACACATCTCCATTTTACAGTCTCTACAATTATAAACCTTCCAAACACACAATCAAAAAAAGGAGTACATTTATTAATGACAAGTACAAGCACTAATTATTATTGTGAGAAGTTGGGTTCAAAGTAAAAGAATTGGATTTTGACATTGATTGCAGACTAAAAAGGAGCTAGGAATTTGAAATTAAAGCAAGGTCAGATATGAATAAGAAAAGTATAGAGAAATAGAATAAGAGAAAGAACCAACAATTGAGCATAGCAGATATTATGAGATAAGTGACTTAGACAACAGAACAGGGAATAAGGGACAGGATAGAGGAACTGTAGAACATTGGTCAGTATGAGTTTATCAAGGTTGAGTAGAGAAGTTGATCATACCAGAGAGGAATTGTGAGACTTGATGTGAGAGATGAGAGACGATTGAGAAGAAGGAAGATAAGAAGGAAAGAGGGAAGATAGAGTGAACTAGAGAGAAATAGGAATGTAGTGTGGATGAAGTGAAGTTGATGAGATTGAGTTAAGAGGGAGAGAAGGGAAGAATGAGAGGTGATGAATAAGAGTTTGATTGAGTAACGTGGAAGATTGAGAGGAGGTAGACATAGAATGATGTAACAAGAGTGTCACAGAATTCCAACACAAAGGAGCTCTGGGGTGCCTTGGGGGAATCTTTAATTTGGTATTCATTATTGGGATTGTACAATCTTTTAAAGCTAAGAAAAAGCCAGAATAGTCTTTTTTTATAAAGCATCATTCAAAAAAAAGCAATTAGGAGCATGGTTACCAAAATGAACAGTTGTTTTACAACAATTGATTATGGGAAAGGACCACAAGTTGATGAAAATGATTGAATGATGCAAATTTTTATTGATTAAAAAGAATTTAGACACAAGAAAAGAGTGTGGTGACAAGATAAATTCCAAAGAAAAACCTAAGGAAGGTGGAAAAGGAATGAGAATGAGATAATAAAAAAGTGACAATATTAAATCAACCTACAACAGTAGTCAGAATGTGAGCCTGTGTCTTTTGAGTGACAACAGAACACAAGGATTTGGGGGGAATAAGTAATAAATTACTTAGTAGGAAAAATAAACACTAGTTATAAAATAATAAAGAAAAGATCTTAATTGATCTGAGGAGCTGCCAACCGAGGGTCAGCCTCTTCTTCCACAAATGAAACTGGGAGAAGGAGCCTGGTCAAAGGAGACTGAAGCCAGCCAATCTTTTTCTGGTCAAAAGAAACTGACACAAGGATCCTTAGATGGAAACCTGGTTGATTTTCCCTGATAAAATCAACAAAAATGCAAGGGGATATGATCTAGGAGTGATCAAGCAATCTAGTTCTAGGTAAGGCTTTATCAAGCAGGATTTAATCCTATGGACTTATTCCAATAATGGTTTGCCAGTGATTTAGTAGGAAAAGGAAAGGGGGGAGGATAAGACAGAACAGACAGACTAGAGATAAAGGATTGGGGAAAAAGTTGAAGAGGTAGCAGAAGAAGGGACTTACTGGTTGATTAAATGACAGTTGAACTGGGAAGTAATCAGAGAAGTGAGGGCCTTACTTAATATTCCTAAACCTTGGTGAGGAAGCTGCTTGAGGTCAACTGGTTGAAGTCCTTTTTCTGAAGTGTGTGGTTGTTGTGTGGTATTCTGGGGTCTGTGTATCTTCTGGGGTCTAGAGAATACTCAGACTCGAAAATTTTCATGTTTTGCTGACATAATCAGTGCTTGCTTGTGGTCAGCTTGCATCTGAAACATTGCGTAGCAGTATTTAGAATGAATTCACCAATATTTCAATAACTATATGAAGGAGTAAGATATAGAGAAAATGCTCAGTTGTAACTAGGGCTAAAATATGATGAGGGAACAGAATCTGAAGTCAAAAAAAGTGTAAGTTAAAAACTGTAAAAGATACAATTATGTTTTGGTCTCAAAATGTGCTTAAGGAAGACTTGTAGGCTAATTTTATTAGCTCTAAGGCTGACACAGAAACTATCAGAAAGTAAAATAAGTTGAGAACAATGATTGGTTGGTTTGTTAGAGGACCATTAAAAGATAATGCAGTAGTGGTTCATAGATCATCCACTAGGTTACAAATATAGAACACAGTAGAAAATTGAGACTAGCACTACATATAAGTATCAAGAAAGTCAAGAAACTGATTTTATTTGAAATACAAAAGTAGAAAAATAAAATTGTACTATTTTTCTTCAACTAAAAGAAGTTACTTATCTGTTTTCATAGTGTATGTAGAAGGTTTGAGAAGAGTTGGATGTGTAATATGCAATTAAGCCTTAGAGATACTACACATTATCCCCAAAAATGCCCTAAATATAAGATATGATACCCAGTATTCATTAGTTGTAATTAATAAATAACACCTAGATTATCATCAAATGATGAGAAATTTCATGCAGAATTTGTGAGGTTACTGAACTGGACCACCCCTTGATTCCTACTAATTCTATCAATAATTTTTTATAACTAAAGCTTTTCAGTACAAAAGATATGACTATCTAAAATATAGATTAAAAGCCTTGTCCAAAAATTGTTGAAACTTGATTCTCTCACTTGAAGCCTTTTGAAACTCTGCTGAATCACAACCCTCTTGTGAAACTCTCAACTTTGTGACACTGCGGCGGACACAGTAAAATCTTGTTCATCATCAAGAAAAACCTAATCTCTCATGGACCTTTGGCTCAACTCAATCATTGCATCCTCTCCTCCAGTCATCAATTCCCTTTCTGTTCCCCCTCCACTATTTCCCCTTTCCTTCTGTCATCTCTTATTCTCTCTCAAAAAATACTAACCTTCTCAAATCTTAATTATAATCAACAAAAACATCTCACCGCTTCAACTCATTGATTATCTTAACACATCTAACCTCTGATGTCTTATCATTGTCCCAACTTGGTAAGAAGTGGAAAAAAAACACCTGGCTCTCTTCTTCTCTTTCTTTTCCTTCATATAATTAATCTCCCAAAATATTAATCATTGGCTTAACCCTTAGTCCTGTTTCCTCTGTTATACTGTCCTACCTATTTTTACTGTTTTCTGTCAAAGATACTTATCATTCTCACTGGGTATGCTCTGTTCACTTATTCTACTAGTCTTATTTCTTGTTATATTATCTTTCTCATTTATTGTTCTCTTTCAGATCTGGCCTTTATCATTACAAATAAACATCAATTTTGTCTAGCACTATTAAAAATTCCCCTAAACTTTAATCCTATTTTCTTAAATATCAAAATAACAAGATTATTCTGCTCCTACTGCCACATGATTTTCTGTGTTGAATTTATCCAGCTTACACTTCTCCTCCAGGAGAAAGTGAGGTCACACAATCTATTCTCAAAATATCCCATGGTTCAGAATGTTCCTTGATGGTAATGAGGAGGTCAAATCTTTTTTCACAAGTGGTTTTTGAAAGTTGGTAGATAATAGGGGGTATCAAATATGACCAAATCCACAATTAAAAACTGTTGATTAGAAATTTCCAAATCCACAATTTCTAATCAATGAGTTTTCAAAACAGGGTAGCTAAAAAGCAAACGGGTTTTGAAAACACCAATATAAAAAAAAACCTGGTATTTCATCCAAATCTGTCACTTCCTAATCCGTCACTTTTACACCTCATCACACCTTACCTGAACAAAACAATAATCACACCTCACCTGAACAAAGAACTCATCACACCTCACCTGAAAAAACAATCATCACACCTCTCAGAGATGTTGTCAGGTTAGAATCCAACAAACATTTTCCAGCCAAATTGATCCTACTCAGATCATCCAAACCAGATGGACTAGCATACATAAAACCTAGTAACTTGGATGGCAAGACTAACAAAGCGGAATACCCGAAAGGTAAGTAATGCTAGTGTAAAGAAAAGATGCTGAGATGATCACTAACCATGGTCTTACCATTACTTAGGGGGCGTTGATAAACGCAGGCCAAGCGCGCACGCCAACGCCAGCCCGCACGCCATTTTGTTTTGGCGTGCGGGGCCTACACGCCCTTTTTTTTTGGCGTGTAGGGTCTACACGCCAAAAAAAAAGGGCGTGTGAGACCCACACACCAAAAATGGCGTGCGGTTCCCACACACCTTTTTTTTTGGCGTGTGGGCCCCGCACGCCAAAGAAAATTGGCGTGTGGGACCCGCACGCCAATTGTTTGGCGTGCGCTCCCACACGCCAAACGATTGGCGTGTGGGAGCGCACGCCAAACAATTGGCGTGCGGGTCCCACACGCCAATTATTTGGCGTGTGGGGGGATATCGCCTGCGATATCCCCATACACATAATACATACATGTATTATGTGTATGGGGATATCGCATGCGATATCCCCTCGCTCACGTAATCAAATGGTAGGGACCATTCGATTACGTGAGCGAGCCCGCCGAGTCTGATTCCTTTCAGGAATCAGACCGTTGGTCTGGTTGTTTTCAACCAGAACGACCACGAATTCGATCAACACCCCCACTCACCGATTAAGAAAAAACAATGTGAGTAAAAAAAAAAAAAAAAAAAAAAAAAAAAAAAAAAAAAAAAACCAAAAAAAAAAAAAAAACCAAAAAAACCAAAAAAATCAAAAAAATCAAAA
The DNA here is from genome assembly GCA_007896445.1 of Puccinia hordei. Lineage (NCBI taxonomy): Eukaryota > Fungi > Basidiomycota > Pucciniomycetes > Pucciniales > Pucciniaceae > Puccinia > Puccinia hordei. Next base: position 917,851 of record RDRW01000054.1, on the reverse strand, counting down.
AAAATCAAAAAAAAAAAAAAAACCAAAAAAATCAAAAAAAAAAAAAAATCAAAAAATGAGAAATAAAAAATGAGGAAAAAACCCCAAAAAAACCAAAAAAAAGGGTTTTTTTGGGGTTTAATTGTGTGGAAAAGCCCACAGGCCCAGGGCTCCAAGACCCAACTGGCCCAAAGACAGGGCCCAATGGCCGTAAGAAGGGGCCCGCCTCTGCCCATCACCTCCCATGGGCCCACAGGCCCACTTTGATGCTCCAAAGGGGCAATAAAACATTCAAAGGGGCCATTCAAACCCCCCAGGCAGCTCAAAGGGCCCCGTATAAGCCCCCAACGCACACCATCCCCCCCAAAAGTGGCCCAATGGGCCCATCTCAAACACAATCAATCCCCACATCTCTTCCAATTTTTTCTTTCAATTTTTTTTTACCATAGATATCGTAACACGTGCTGACATACTCTCCCATTCAAATGCTAACAGATTCCACACAAATCACCAATTTGACTTCAACAATCAACAATGTCTTCACATCAGACAAGTGAACTAGGACGTGAGATTCATTCCTTTATTTTGTGTATAATATAAGTCCCTGGCTCACTCCCACCCACCCTCCCACCATTACACAGGTTTGGATCTCTGGGAAAAATGCACAGAGCTGGCGCGGCACCCTGCGTTGAAACCAGATGAACGTGAAAACCTGGAGAATTGGGCCTCTAAAATAAAGGCTGAATACGAGCAGTCAGACGATGAGAATGATCAGGTCTCCAGAACCCCGGCCCCAGCTAGACACACCTTAGGCGCCACTAGGCCTGCTCCACCACAGTCCCACCCACGCCCTGAATTTGCAACCGACTCAATGGCATACTTATATGCACACACTCCTGATCCCCTACCTCCAGCAGCCAACCCAATCCCCACGCTCAATCAATTTGAAAACCAATTCAACAAGGATGTTCAATATGGCCAGCCCAACACAACAAACCCAGCTGATGGATCCCCACGTCGAAGCGGAGAGATGCGGACAGATGTCAAAGGCCACAAGACAACCCTCAACACCTTTGGCCAGTCTTTCCTTCAAGGCGTACAAAGGGACCAAGCACTCATTGGCCAGAAGTCCTCCAAAGCCCCCAATGCGGACGGGAGACAAGAAATTAACAATCCAGCCATCCGGGACAGCTCTGAAGACCCTGACGCAGAGGGTGAAACAGATGACTCTGAAGATGGTGCAGAAGACCAGCAAGTCCTCCAACAATTCCTTCATGGACGTCCCAAACCTACCTTCCACCAGGAGCCAGTCCATGAACCGGTGCCACAACAAACCCGATATCGCTATGACATGGTACGAATTGAAGATCCTACGGTTGAAGACCCGACGAGCAAAAAGGCGCGCCTGGACAACTCTGCTTCTTCTTCTAAAAATACAGGCCCCATGTATAATTTCTTCACCCCTCATCCCACCTCTCACGAATTCATCACTGCGCAATCACTGCAAGGCCTCAGAATTCCACGGAACCCCCCTGTTGCTGGGCCATCAACAGTCAAGCCACCTACCCAAAGACCACCGGGCGAATCAATTCCTCCTCCCCCGGTCCTGACGCCTCCTGGTAAGTCACTCCCCATTGCTTATGCACACCCATCTTGTAATTAACATCCCTCCTTTGCGCACAGCTATGGGTCTATTTATCCCTGGCCCAATGCTTCCAAAAGCATTGGCAGATGATTTGAATGAAAATTTGGCGGGTGGAATTGCGTGGTCACACCGTTCAGCCGAGAAAATGATTGAAAAAATAGCATTCATCCTCACACACCTTCGCTCAATGGTCACACCACATCCAACGATGCCACAGGAGTTCAGCCGAGTTGTTTGGAGGGAAGTGGATACACTTCTGAAGGCATGCAAATCTGGTAAATACTCACTTTTTTTCTCACTTGTTCATACATCACAAAGGCTGATATTTGTGTGGTATGCAGAGAGAATTCTTAACCCCACTCAACCTGGTGCTCTCTCTCTGATAACTCCTGAAGTTGTCAACATGGCACAGCTCGAGGCTTCCCAGGAGAACCGGAAGGCGCCGCCGTCCAAACGTGTCCAGACCCACACACTTGCGGCGAATCTGGCCTCATACTTCTCTCCAAGTGACCACGCTTATCTCCGGCTTAAAAGTGCTTTGCAAGACTGCTGGGCCCTTCGACACATGGAGCAACAGGGCAGTGAATGGCAGCCTCTCCCCCTGGACGAATCTTTGGTGCATACTGCCCATCTTGCATTCCAACAAACTTATGAAAACCTTGGAAGTCACGCAAAGGATGGATCAAGCCCCCAACCAAACACCTCCGGTCTCAAGGTCCTTGGTCTATACTTCACGGGGGCTATGTCAGCCTTGTGTTACATCTGCGGTCTCCAGGCACCAACAAGACCAAAGTATAAAAAGCTTGATGAGTGGTCAACATTAAACACGCGGGAGCAAATGCGGATGCTTGCTGGTCTCCTGGTTTTTGGTCCAACAACCGCCTTTGTCACTAACAAATACGGGTCCGAACGTCCGACTACTTCAAATGCTTCGGCCTTATTGGAATTTGGCGCCAATGTTCTGAAACATAAGGTTGATAGTGGTAATACTTCAGTGATGCCTCACGGGACTTTGGATAACCTCCGATTATACTTTCTCAACTTTTTGTGCTCCATGGGATTTAACCGGATTGGTCATGATGGTTTGCCAATGGTTGATTGGAAAAAAACCCATGAAGAGTTTCACAAATGTTTTTCTATTCAAAACCTCCAAATTTTGTTTTCCCAAGATATAGAAATAGCTGTAGCCAACTACCACTTCTGATATATGTACCGGGGGTTGTTTTTTCTTTGGTTTCCCTTTTATTTCTCATTCAAATGCCCTTGAGTTGTAATTTCCACCACTGTCTTGCTCATCCACTTGAATGAAACATCAGACTTAAGTGTTTTTTGAAATATAACCCAAACAGAGTATTATTAATAGGCATCCAAGGAGTACTCATGTGGGTTTGTGGTTTCTACCTTATTGAAGGTAGGTTGTGGCCAATTCTTGATGATATATCAGCATTAAACTATAGATTATCCAGAATTGGGCTATTGGGATTCCTTAGTGGTATCATAATTATTATAGGGCATTAAGGAACAAACCCGGTTTTTCCGCATTTACACACAGTTTTACGCAGCGGCAACCTCAAATTTGCTGCGCAGCACACCTGGTTTTCCGCTTTTAAACCCTTTTTTTGATTTTTTTTTTGCGGGCGGATTTTGATTTTTTTTCAACATTTGAAAAATGTTTAATATACTTCCAGGGGTGTAGAAATTTATGGGAATTTTTATTTCCCAAAATAAAAATGTCTTCTATTTTTTTTTGCCCATTACATATCAGTTCAGGAATGTAATTCAGGCGTATATTCACCATTTGTAAGCATTTTCTAGCTGTTATCAGTAGTGTTGATAACAATTTCTCTTTCTTATACGTATTATTTGTGTGCTAATAAATTATTAACTTGCAATTATGTCTCTTGCTTTGTATTTTATTTATTTATTTTATTGATTTCATTTATTCTAGGGCATTAATAAAAAAACCCAGTTTTTCCGCATTTACACCCAGTGTTCCGCATTTACACCCGGTTGTTGGTTATTTAATAAACAACATGTAACACTCCAAAGCATCATGCAATGTACCATACCTCTGTGTATAATTGTATTTCCATTTCTTTGTCATGAAATCTGATAAGAAGTCAATTTTATAATCAGTATTTGTTTCCAATGAATTCTTCACCCCCTAAAGTGTATGAATCCATTTAAAAACTCCCTGAATATCTTGAAAGACAGATGTGAAGGTGTTTGGAAATAAATTGAGTCCAAAAATCATCAAAATCCAACCAGTGATTTAAAAAAAAAAACTGTTATTCACATTAAATTCTACACCCCTTAAAGTGCTTAGAAAAAGTTTAAAAAATGTGAAAATGTTGAGAAATCCTGGAAATTAAGCTGTCAGGATTTTTTATGAAAAAACCGGCGGGATTGGCCAAAAAAAAAAAACCATGGTTTTTGAGCAAAATAGAAATTACCATGAAAGTCTAAACCCCTGTAAGTATGAGAAATAAATTGAAAACTTTGAAAAATAATGGAAATCCGCCCGCAAAAAATTAAATTAAAAACAAACCGGGTGGATTGGCCAAAACAAGTAGAAGACACAGTTTTTTTGCAAATTAAAAATTACCACAAAGTTCTACACCCCTTTAAGTATAATAAATAAATTTAAAATTTTGATAAATAAATAATGTTTACTGGTTTTACTTATTTAAAATGCCGCCCTCCATATTTTTGTTTTGTTTTGTTTTGTTTTGTTTATATTCCTTGTTTTGATTGTTTATTTTATTTGTTTTAAATAAAATATCAAATGAGGATGATTGGGGAGGTCACGCGCATCAAATGCCGCGCTCCACGTGCTATTTGCTTAAAAATTAACAATACAAAAAACCCGGTGTAAATGCGGAAAACCGGGTGCACTGCGCAGCCGCAGCTGCGCAGAAAAGTGGGTGTAAATGCGGAAAAACTGGGTTTTTTGATTAATGCCCTTATTATATTAAAGGCCCTTTTATTAATATTAATAAAATATTAACTTATCAATGCGTATGTGTCATTTGTTATTGTCACATCTTATAAGTATTATTTATTATCATAGAGTAACCTGAATTATTCATGTGTTAGTTAATCAATGTATTATTAATTTAAGTATATCATTTATTGTAAAGATTGATTGTAGTTTAATCATACTATATTATCACTCTATTATTTATTATCACAGAGTAGCCTGAATTATTCATGTGTTAGTTAATCAAGGTATTATTAATTTAAGTATATTTAAATTGGGCATTAATAAAAAAACCCAGTTTTTCCGCATTTACACCCGGTTTTACGCAGCGGCGACGTCCAAATTGCTGCGCAGTACACCCGGTTTTCCGCATTTACACCCGGTTTTTTTATTTAATTTTTTGCGGGCGGATTTGCATTGTTTTTCAAGATTTTAAATTTATTTATTATACTTACAGGGGTGTAGAATTTTATAGTAATTTTACTTTTTGCAAAAAAACTATGGCTTCTATTTTTTTTGGCCGATCCACCCGGTTTTTTCATAAAAAATCCTCACAGCTTGATTTCCACGATTTCTTTTATTCATTTCATTCATTCCATTTATTTTGTTTAATTTAATTTAATTTTGTTTTGTTTATTTTACTTGTTTTACTTATTTATTTTATTTGTTTTAAATAAAATATTGAATGAGGATAATTGGGGAAGTTGCGTTATTCATAAATCATTAACTTGCAATTATGTCTGTTGCTTTTAATTAATTGATTAATTTTATTCATTTCATTCATTCTTGTTTGTTTAATTTTATATTATTTACTTTTGTTTATTTTACTTATTTAAAATGCTGCCCTCCATATGTTTATTTTGGTTTGTTTATTTTCCTTGTTTTAATTGTTTATTTTATTTGTTTTAAATAAAAAATTTAATGAGGATGATTGGGGAGGTCACGCGCATCAAATGCCGCCCTCCACATGCTATTTGCTTAAAAATTAAAAATTAAAAAAAACCGGGTGTAAATGCGGACAACCGGGTGCACTGCGCAGCCGCAGCTGCGCAAATATTCACTAGAGATCTTGAAGGAATAATATTAAAGAATAATAAGAATGGTAAACATTAATAAGGATAATAATAATTAGTGTTACTTGCAGTAACTTGGTACCTTTAATCATTTAGGTAACAAAGAGTGAAGAGTAGTGGAAGGGGAAACACAGTCTAGCCAAGCAGCTGCTGGGCTCTTGTGAAATAACCGGGAGACTTTAGGGAGAGGAAAGGGAATCGTGGGGGTCCGCTTGACTATCACACGTATCCAATGATTATCATTGAAAAATGATAAGAAGAGGGCTGGCAGCGGTTTAGGGTCCGGGGGAACAGTGGCGGGAATATATGTGGTGCTCCCGCCCGTTCTGCTGAGGAAGACAAATGGCCGGTTATACGCATTGGCCAGAATCGGTCCCACATCCAACTTGCTCATCCATTTGTTCATGGGGACTGATCCACGTGGGTCAGTCACCTGAACACGTCCGTAAGCGCGGTCGAATTCTGAAGGCCCCCCAAGGTATCTTGTCCAATGTGCCTTGTTCTTTTCCATCTCTTCTAACACATCCTTTCGCACTTGGTACCACCCATTGGCCTTAGCGTAGGGACCCTCTGGTCTATCTGCTGCCAATGCATGTGCCACACATGCATAACCACAGTTCCCATCACCTGCAGGGTTATAAGTGGAATGCAGGTATTTTAAGATCCATGGTGGAAGCTCCGCCTGACAAGAATGATGAGAAGTTGGTTATCAGTTACAGTCAGTGCATTCCTCCTTGTCCGTGTCAAGCTTGAGTCACTCACTGCAACATCAGGGTTGGTATTCCCCTGTCTCGTTCGGCCAGCCTTGGGTGCAACCTCAGCATCTACATGCCGGTCCTATGAAACATACAATGGAATCAGACCCTGATAATCTAATGTCAAAGTTATAGTACTTACCTTGGCTGTTGGGGGTGAATGTAGCCTGGCCTCACCCAGCAACTGATCATGAGAGCTTGAGGCTTTTCTTGAGGCTTCTGGAGGTGACAGCAGCTTTTCCTCATCCTGCATCTCAATAGATGAGGAGGAATCCACTGGGGGATCAGTTTCTTCATCTGATTGCCCACCTTGTGCGTCAGATTCTGCAACTGATTCCCCATCTGTGGCATCAGATTCTTCTTCTGATGCCCCATGTGGGGCATCAGATTCTTCATCTGATTCCCCATCTGGGGCATCAGAATCTTCATCTGAAACTGCATCTGCAGAATCAGAATCTTCATCTGTTACACCATCCTTACTACCATACTTGGGCTGCCACGTTTCCTTGCGCCGTGATGTTCCTGAACTGGAAGACCCCCGATTCCGTTTCCCAATAGTGAGGCTGCCAATTCGTGGGGGGTGAGTTCTCTTGACTGCTTAGTAAGTCCATCAGTTATCAGCCTCTTAAAAAGACATGCAATAAAGTTGCTTACGCATGAGTGTCTCCACACTGGGTAGCTCATCCAGGTCCCCAGAGGAAGAAGCTGAGGTGTCCAATGGAGCCTGCGCGCGCTTGGACTGTCTCTTACCCCCTTTTCCTTTTGATACACCGGCCTTCTGTCTTGCTTTCCTTGCCTGCGCCTTTTGGATTTGCGCTTCCACAATTTCTGCATGGGTGTCATCGCGCTTTTGAACTCGCCCACTACCCTTTCTCTTCTTCCACGGCCTTTCCAGTTTGTGTTTCACTCGGATAGGATCAGGCTCTGCAAGCGGGACCACGTGTGTGTTTGCATGGACCCTTCGTAATTTTTTCATTGTTGCTTCTAACGCCGAGGGGTGGTGGGACGCCAAGATCTCCTGCTTGAAATCCTCAAAATCGTTGTCAAAGTCGTACAGTGGTTCATCAAGAGCCTGCAATGAACATAGATGAAGATTAGCTAGGAGGGACATGAACAAGTCATACATCAGGAGGACTCACTGGACCATCAGGGTTATAGGCCAGATGCCACTGGACATGGAAATCAGAAGGCTCCACATCTCCCTTCCCCTGGACCAAACATTCAATAGTGTGCGAACACGGAATGCCCAAGCCAGCCTGGAAATTACCTTTGCATTGAAGGCTGGGATCCCCAGGCTTGGATTTCTTCATCTTGATGAACTTGTTGTACTGAGACAAGGCCCACTTGAGCGCATGACAGGAGATTTTGCAGCTGAGGGCCTTGAAGGCATTTGGTAGTCCGGTTAATCCCTTCTGTAACTCGTGTGCCAGGTTCGTGTGGGCTGTGTCAAGTTGTCGGTCCACTGCTGCAGCAATTGTAATGAAAAGTGTTGCAAAGTCGCACCTAGCCGACGTCACATAGGTTTTCAGCCAGCTGTGGGCAGATTCACATTGTGACGAAGTCAGATGTCCTAGATGGGGTGTCATTCCGGCCCACGCATTCATGAACTTCTGTCGCTCGCTCCAGACGTTCTGGTACAGGTATTCGTAGACGTTAGTTCGAGTGACTAGGTACCGTGTCAGTTGAGACCACGTTGAGTTGCAGGTGTCCTCATTGGGGGCATGTGCAACCTCATGCCAGAGCCTCATGAATTTGGCCCATTCTTCGCCATCGCCAGCAAAGGCTTGCTTGCAGTTTGTCACAATGTTCCGATCGATGTGCCACATGCACAAGTTCGCGGTTGCATTCGGAAAGTGCTTTGAGATAGCATTACGCAGTGCTGATTCCCTGTCTGTCACAAAGACCTTTGGCGCGTGGTCAGCGTCCCATATAGATCTATGGGTATCACACAGGCACCAGAGTACAGTCAGTTTATGATGAGAATAGGTGATTAGTCAAATATACCACCCACTTCAACTTATCAAGAGCCCATGAGTAGGCCTCATTCTTCTCGTTTTGCATCAAACAACAACCAATCGAAAAACTGTGATTGGTTGCAGTTTGGCCAACCACATGCAGCAGGGGGTAGTTGTTCAGGTTCGTCTTGTAAGTGCAGTCAATGTTGACCACATGGTGGAACCTGCGAGCAAGAAGCAACGATCCTGGGTGCGCAAACCACAAGTAAAGGAGCTTGCCGTCCGTATCGTAAACGTCCTCGTGTGTCCAATTGGATTCGTTGAGGCAACGTAGGAGGTACTCGATTGGGGTGTTGCCAGCCCTCTTCTCCGCCCTCAGTGCCTGCTTTGTGTTGTATATCGTCCTGTTGGTTACAAACCTTCCCTCACTGCTAGTAAGGAGTCTAGCGATTGCCTGGGGTTGCATTCCTAGAGACGATAAGCAAGCAACCTCAGTTTGGCCTTCGACAGAGAGCTTCTTGTGGATGACTACATGTTCCAGATCGATTGGACCATGATTGTGCTCAATCGTCTTTTGGCATCAGAGTTCCCATGGTGCATCCTTGAGTTTTACTGAAGTCGGTTTGTGGCCGGATATTTTGAAGCAGCACCCCAGTCGCTTATTCCTAGACTCTCGAAACCGGATAGCATCAACTGAGGTTTGGTCTTCCCCGGCAACTGTGCATGCAAAGTAGATGTTCTTGTCCCTCTTGGAAGCACAAACTTTCAGAGCGTAACCATGCTTGTGGGCCCATGTGGTGACAAAGTGTTTGAGATCAGTGACACATGTGAAAAGGAATTCGGGTGGTGCATCCATTGCATCTGGAAACACAAGCAGTTCAGCCAGTCTGCCTCAAGTGGGCGAATTAAGAAACTAGAAGAACTTACTGCCAACTGAATAATCATAAGATTGTACATCTTCAGATTTCATCAACACTTTATGCGGTTGATTGGCAGCGGGTAACATTGCGGGGGCCAGCGGTGAACGTCCTAAAGGATTGAGCGGGTATACTGGAAGATTGACTAGGTAAACATTAGGTCTTGGTAAGATGAAAACAAGGTGGAGAAATATTTGAAGACTCACCTTCAGCCACAGTTTGAGGGACTTGAGGGCTGAAAGTTGCAGGGGGAAACGGTTGAGGGCTGGGTGGTGCAGGGTGATACCTGCCGGGAGATGTAGGCGTGACGCTTGGGTATTTTACTGGGAGATTGTGCAGGTAAACATTAGTTCTTGGTAAGATGAAAACAAAGTGGAGAAGCATTTGAAGACTCACCTTCAGCCACAGTTTGAGGGACTTGAGGGCTGAAATTTGCTCGGGGAAATACTTGAGGGCTGGGTGATGCAGGTTGATATCCGCCGGGAGATGTAGCCATGGCCCTTGGGTATTTGACTGGGAGATTGAGTAGGTAAACATTAGTTCTTGGTAATATGAAAACAAAGTGGAGAAGTATTTGAAAACTCACCTTCAGCCACAGTTTGAAGGACTTGAGGGCTGAACGTTGCTGGGGGAAACTGTTGAGGACTTGGTTGTGCAGGTGGCCAAATTTGAGGGCTAAATGGCGCAGAGGAGGTTATTTCCCCCAGAGATGGCTGCATATCTTGCATGACGGGTATGGAAGGGACTTGATTTGTCTGCGGCGGAGCGGGCACTGATGGTTGGCCAACGGGGAAATTGTGTGAGGTTGGCAGGCCTTGGAAGTGAGTGGGTCCAAGAGTGAATGGGTTGGCCGGGTGGGACAATGGTTGGGGTCCCGGCTGCCAGTAGTTTGAGATTTGTGGTGCTTGATGGGATTGCGGAAACGGATGGGATGGTGGGGCTTGAGTTATATGAGGTGGTGCGTAGAGGGCTGGCTGAGCCAGATAGGATGGTTGGGCTGGATCAAGCTGATAGGTAGAGGCTGGAGGTCGATTGTGATAGTGGGTGAATTGAGGCAATTGTACCTCATATGGGCGGAACACAGGCTGCGCTACTGGGTGGGCTGGGGGCCCAGGGTTTGGCTGGATTGCCAGTCTGTAGTTGTTGTCATTGAAGCTGTAGGTGGCTGGGTGGGCTGAGGGGACAGTAAGGGGCTGGGGGGCTTGGCCATATTGGTTGCTTGGGTAGCCATAGTTAGTTGCTAGGTGGCCTGATTGATTGATTGGAGCTGCAGGTTGGCCAAGCACGTGTGGATTTCCACACGCAGAGGTTTGATTTTGATACATGTTGCCAAGTGGGGCGTGCGGGTGATGGTTGGGGTCAACCTCATAGAATCCGTATGGGCGTGGAGGCTGATTGGTTGCAGAGTTGTAATCACCGGTGTGTGACATCTTTTGCTGCTGATTTGGTGATTTGTGCGGAATCTGTTTGCATTTGAATGGGAGAGTTTGTCAGCACGTGTTACTATATTTACGGTGAAAAAAAATGGAAATAGGAAGAGATGTGTTTGAGATGGGCCACTTTTGGGGGGGATGGTGTGCGTCTGGGGCTTATACGGGGCCCTTTGAGCTGCCTGGGGGGTTTGAATGGCCCCTTTGAATGTTTTATTGCCCCTTTGGAGCATCAAAGTGGGCCTGTGGGCCCACGGGAGGTGATGGGCAGAGGCGGGCCCCTTCTTACGGCCATTGGGCCCTGTCTTTGGGCCAGTTGGGTCTTGGAGCCCTGGGCCTGTGGGCTTTTCCACAAAATTAAACCCCAAAAAAACCCTTTTTTTTTGGTTTTTTTGGGGTTTTTTTCCTCATTTTTTATTTCTCATTTTTTGATTTTTTTTCGTTTTTTTTGATTTTTTTTTTTTGATTTTTTTTTCTTTTTCTGACTTTTTTTTTTTTTTTTTTGATTTTTTTTTTGATTTTTTTTTTGATTTTTTTTTTTTTTTTTTTTTTTTTTTTTTTTTTTTTTTTTTTTTTTTTTTTTTTTTTTTTTTTTTTTTTTTTTTTTTTCGGATTTTCAGACTCACCGCTTTGGTTGATCGAGTCGGAGAGCGGTGGGCGGGGTTTGTTGTGGTTCTGGTTGAAAAAACCAGGACCATAAGCGAGCCCCAGTCCGGAAACAGACTCGGGCTCGCTCACGTAATCGAATGGCCCCTGCCATTCGATTACGTGAGCGGGGGGTGTGTATATCCCATACACATAATACATACATGTATTATGTGTATGGGGATACACATATCGATCCCCCCGCTCACGTAATCGAATGGGAGGGGCCATATGATTACGTGAGCGTGTGAGACCCGCACGCCAAACAATTGGCGTGCGGGTCCCACACGCCAATTTTCTTTGGCGTGCGGGGCCCACACGCCAAAAAAAAAAGGCGTGTGGGAACCGCACGCCATTTTTGGCGTGTGGGTCTCACACGCCCTTCTTTTTTGGCGTGTAGACCCTACACGCCAAAAAAAAAGGGCGTGTAGGCCCCGCACGCCAAAAAAAAATGGCGTGCGGGCTGGCGTTGGCGTGCGCGCTTGGCGTGCGTCTATCAACGCCCTTACTTAGGATCAATCTCAGCATTGAAAAACTTCCAGACCTTCCCGGCTCCAGCCTCAGTAAGAGAATTACTCACCCCAGCAGTGAAAATGTTGGTGGATGGTACTTCTTCAAATTAACCGGCCGTGGAGAGGTCCGGAAACAAAAACAAACTTGATACACTGTTGTTGGTATCCCTCAAGCCAGAAGTTTCTAGGCTGCCCATCATACAAGTTCTGGGTCCTGATTCAAATTTCCTCAATCAGGAACTCATCATCACATCTTATTTTGATTCAGTTGGCATTGACTATGTCATTGAAAAACCTCTCCATTGACAGGCGTCAATGGTGTGGACGGCCAACAATAAGACCATTTGCGCCATCCTCACACAAACAATTGATTCCTCAAATTTGATTTCTATTTGTCCATACAAGCGTAAAGGGTTTGTAGTTGTACAAAGTGGAACATCATGGTCAATGATGTTAGCGAACTACCACGTTGGATCAACAAGGCCTTCAAAATTTCCAACTCCCGTCATCCCAGCCAAGTTCTGGTCAATCTCTGCAATGATATGACTGCCAGTATCCTACACACACCCATCCCGACTTGATTGATATTCTCCTACCTTCCAAACCTCTCAAATCTTGTCCCTGGGAATTCACCACCAATCCCACTACCAACCCTAATGTTTCTTCATTCAAAGCACGCAAGCTACATCAAGCAGCCCAAATGATCCTCCACACCAAACATCCGGTCATCTATGCCGGTCAGGGAATCCTATCCTCCAACGTGGGACCCAAACTTCTCAGACAGCTTGCCAAAAAATGTAACATCCCTTTAACTACTATCCTCATGGGAATGGGTGCATTTGAAAAGGAAGACCCTAAAAGCTTACACATGCTTGGTATGCATGGCTTGGCCTGTGCTAACTTGGCTATGAAGGACATCAATGTCTTGATTGCTCTTGGAGCTCGATTTAATTACAGTTTGACTGCAAACTTCAACAGTTATTCATCTGCCTTCTCCTTGCTCTCCGCAGAATTTCATGGTCCTGAGCTTCCATAGATTTTCCATTAAAGCTACAAATTATAGGATTGTTTTTTCCAGAAAATATTGGTCTACTTAAACTTCCAGGGTAACTATCCCATTACTGACAAACTATACCTTCTTCCAGATGTGGATTCCAAATGGTAGTGCACTGGTGTTCTAAATGCTGGCCATATCTCCTGTCTGAGATACAACTAATCTAGTAGTTTGATCAATGAATATTTCAGAGGAACATTAGTTGAGATGAGATGGAAATTTATTCAGGAGGTTTTTTTTAGGAGTTCAATCAGAATCCACTTAATCTGTGACATAGGTGTGTCATAAGTTCTGAGTTTATAAAACCCACTCACTCCCTCAGACCTCCACATCAACCTCCAGCCAACAACAACCCACCAAAAAACTTAGCAATCAACCAATCAATATCCATTAACCCAAAAACTATCAGTCCAATAATCTTGCAAACAATATGGGCTCACAAGAATCCAAAGTATCTAAGCTTAATGCTCCAGCAGCCTATAACATTGGCTCATCAACCTGTTGAAGTTATTAACAACTGCGCAATAGAAGGTAGCTCAACTGAATCACGTCCTGAGCGCAAGAGGAGTAAATTGAAGTATCTAGGGTGTGAAAACTCTATGTTGAAGAGTTAGGCTCCGAAGTAGTTCATCTCAATGAGAATCTATCACAAGAGGAGGAAAAAACTCAAACCAACATCTTCAGCAACTTAAGGAAATCAAACACTACAACAACTCTCCTTCAATAACCTCCTACTCCAGGGCCATCAATTCTTGGATCTCCAAAATATTATTGAAGAACAACAGTATTGCTATTATTGAGGTATCAATTTTACTGTAATCAATAGCTCTATATATTGTTCTTCATGATATTGACTCTGTTTTTCTTACTATTATTCAGTTGTTCATCTGATGATTAATAGTGAAATACAACCATTTAATCACTCTATCTAAATAAGAAGGACATGACACCTAAAACTCTCACACAACCAATGAGAAGAGCCAAGCAAGGTCCAATGCAGCCTCAATGGTGGCCCTACTCTCAAGAATCCATGTCTCCCAAGGCAACCGTCAAAACCAGGCTGGCAAGCAGCTCTCACACTCGCTTACCGGCCACCCGCCTTGCTCCAAGATCTCCCTCAAGAAATTTGCCTGTTGGAAAAACTCATTCAAGCGCAACAATAAGGCCAAGTTTGCTGGGTGTTGATGAATGCACACCAACAGCGCACGCCAATTCCAATCCACATGCCAAAATAAATTGGTGTGCGGGGCCTACACACCAATTTTTTTTGGTGTGTAGGTGTGTGGGAGCGCACGCCAAACAATTGACGTGTGGGAGCGCACGCCAAACAATTGGCGTGTGGGAGCGCACGCCAAACAATTGGCGTGTGGGATTGCACGCCAAACAATTGGCGTGTGGGAGCGCACACCAACCAATTGGCATTTGGGTCCCACACACCGATTTTTTTTGGCGTGTAGGCCCCACACGCCAACTTTTTTTGGCGTGTAGGCCCCGCAGGGCATTTTTTTTGGTGTGCGGGTCCAACACACCAACTTTTTGGTGTGTGGGGGGCTCAAGTAGTTGAACCAGTGGGCCAGTTTGATTACATGAGCAGATCCCCACACGCCAAAAAAAAATGGTGTGTGGGAAATCTCATCATCCGGCCAGGAGGAGTTCCTCCTGGCCAACAAGGTTGTATAGCCTTTTTGGCTAGGAGGAGTTCCTCCCGGCCAAAAGGTTATACAACCTTGTCGGCCAGGAGGAGTTCCTCCTGGCCGACAAGGCTGTATAACCTTATCAGCTGGCAGGAGGTCCCCCTGGCTGAAACTCCGGGCGTTGATAGACGCACGCCAAGCGCGCACGCCAACGCCAGCCCGCACGCCATTTTTTTTTGGCGTGCGGGGCCTACACGCCCTTTTTTTTTGGCGTGTAGGGTCTACACGCCAAAAAAGAAGGGCGTGTGAGACCCACACGCCAAAAATGGCGTGCGGTTCCCACACGCCTTTTTTTTTTGGCGTGTGGGCCCCGCACGCCAAAGAAAATTGGCGTGTAGGCCCCGCACGCCAATTGTTTGGCGTGCGGGTCTCACACGCTCACGTAATCAAATGGCCCCTGCCATTCGATTACGTGAGCGGGGGATGTGTATCCCCATACACATAATACATGTATGTATTATGTGTATGGGATATACACACCCCCCGCTCACGTAATCGAATGGCAGGGGCCATTCGATTACGTGAGCGAGCCCGAGTCTGTTTGTTTCCGGACTGGGGCTCGCTTATGGTCCTGGTTTTTTCAACCAGAACCACAACAAACCCCACCCACCGCTCTCCGACTCGATCAACCAAAGCGGTGAGTCTGAAAATCCGAAAAAAAAAAAAAAAAAAAAAAAAATCAAAAAAAAAAAAAAAAAAAATCAAAAAAAAAAAAAAAAAAAAAAAAAAAAAAAATCAAAAATCAAAAAAAAAAAAAAAAAAAAAAATCAAAAAAAAAAAAAAAAAAAATCAAAAAAAATCAAAAAAAAAAATCAAAAAAGGTCAGAAAAAGAAAAAAAATCAAAAAAAAAATCAAAAAAAAAAAAAAAAAAAAAAATGAGAAATAAAAAATGAGGAAAAAACCCCCAAAAAACCAAAAAAATGGGTTTTTTTGGGGTTTAATTATGTGGAAAAGGCCACAGGCCCAGGGCTCCAAGACCCAACTGGCCCAAAGACAGGGCCCAATGGCCGTAAGAAGGGGCCCGCCTCTGCCCATCACCTCCCATGGGCCCACAGGCCCACTTTGATGCTCCAAAGGGGCAATAAAACATTCAAAGGGGCCATTCAAACCCCCCAGGCAGCTCAAAGGGCCCCGTATAAGCCCCAGACGCACACCATTCCCCCCAAAAGTGGCCCATCTCAAACACATCTCTTCCTATTTCCATTTTTTTTTCACCGTAAATATAGTAACACGTGCTGACAAACTCTCCCATTCAAATGCAAACAGATTCCGCACAAATCACCAAATCGGCAGCAAAAGATGTCACACACCGGTGATTACAACTCCGCAACCAATCAGCCTCCACGCCCATACGGATTCTATGAGGTTGACCCCAACCATCACCCGCACGCCCCACTTGGCAACATGTATCAAAATCAAACCTCTGCGTATGGAAATCCACACGTGCTTGGCCAACCTGCAGCTCCAATCAATCAATCAGGCCACCTAGCAACTAACTATGGCTACCCAAGCAACCAATATGGCCAAGCCCCCCAGCCCCTTACTGTCCCCTCAGCCCACCCAGCCACCTACAGCTTCAATGACAACAACTACAGACTGGCAATCCAGCCAAACCCTGGGCCCCCAGCCCACCCAGTAGCGCAGCCTGTGTTCCGCCCATATGAGGTACAATTGCCTCAATTCACCCACTATCACAATCGACCTCCAGCCTCTACCTATCAGCTTGATCCAGCCCAACCATCCTATCTGGCTCAGCCAGCCCTCTACGCACCACCTCATATAACTCAAGCCCCACCATCCCATCCGTTTCCGCAATCCCATCAAGCACCACAAATCTCAAACTACTGGCAGCCGGGACCCCAACCATTGTCCCACCCGGCCAACCCATTCACTCTTGGACCCACTCACTTCCAAGGCCTGCCAACCTCACACAATTTCCCCGTTGGCCAACCATCAGTGACCGCTCCGCCGCAGACAAATCAAGTCCCTTCCTTACCCGTCATGCAAGATATGCAGCCATCTCTGGGGGAAATAACCTCCTCTGCGCCATTTAGCCCTCAAATTTGGCCACCTGCACAACCAAGTCCTCAACAGTTTCCCCAAGGAACTTTCAGCCCTCAAGACCCTCAAAATGTGGCTGAAGGTGAGTCTTCAAATACTTCTCCACTTTGTTTTCATATTAACAAGAACTGATGTTTACCTACTCAATCTCCCAGTCAAATACCCAAGGGCCATGGCTACATCTCCCGGCGGATATCAACCTGCATCACCCAGCCCTCAAGTATTTCCCCGAGCAAATTTCAGCCCTCAAGTCCCTCAAACTGTGGCTGAAGGTGAGTCTTCAAATACTTCTCCACTTTGTTTTCATCTTACCAAGAACTAATGTTTACCTGCACAATCTCCCAGTAAAATACCCAAGCGTCACGCCTACATCTCCCGGCAGGTATCACCCTGCACCACCCAGCCCTCAACCGTTTCCCCCTGCAACTTTCAGCCCTCAAGTCCCTCAAACTGTGGCTGAAGGTGAGTCTTCAAATATTTCTCCACCTTGTTTTCATCTTACCAAGACCTAATGTTTACCTAGTCAATCTTCCAGTATACCCGCTCAATCCTTTAGGACGTTCACCGCTGGCCCCCGCAATGTTACCCGCTGCCAATCAACCGCATAAAGTGTTGATGAAATCTGAAGATGTACAATCTTATGATTATTCAGTTGGCAGTAAGTTCTTCTAGTTTCTTAATTCGCCCACTTGAGGCAGACTGGCTGAACTGCTTGTGTTTCCAGATGCAATGGATGCACCACCCGAATTCCTTTTCACATGTGTCACTGATCTCAAACACTTTGTCACCACATGGGCCCACGAGCATGGTTACGCTCTGAAAGTTTGTGCTTCCAAGAGGGACAAGAACATCTACTTTGCATGCACAGTTGCCGGGGAAGACAAAACCTCAGTTGATGCTATCCGGTTTTGAGAGTCTAGGAATAAGCGACTGGGGTGCTGCTTCAAAATATCCGGCCACAAACCAACTTCAGTAAAACTCAAGGATGCACCATGGGAACTCCGATGCCGAAAGACGATTGAGCACAATCATGGTCCAATTGATCTGGAACATGTAGTCATCCACAAGAAGCTCTCTGTCGAAGGCCAAACTGAGGTTGCTCGCTTATCGTCTCTAGGAATGCAACCCCAGGCAATCGCTAGACTCCTTACTAGCAGTGAGGGAAGGTTTGTAACCAACAGGACGATATACAACACAAAGCAGGCACTGAGGGCGGAGAAGAGGGCTGGCAACACCCCAATCGAGTACCTCCTACGTTGCCTCAACGAATCCAATTGGACACACGAGGACGTTTACGATACGGACGGCAAGCTCCTTTACTTGTGGTTTGCGCACCCAGGATCGTTGCTTCTTGCTCGCAGGTTCCACCATGTGGTCAACATTGACTGCACTTACAAGACGAACCTGAACAACTACCCCCTGCTGCATGTGGTTGGCCAAACTGCAACCAATCACAGTTTTTCGATTGGTTTTTGTTTGATGCGCAAAGAGAAGAATGAGGCCTACTCATGGGCTCTTGATAAGTTGAAGTGGGTGGTATATTTGACTAATCACCTATTCTCATCATAAACTGACTGTACTCCGGTGCCTGTGTGATACCCATAGATCTATATGGGACGCTGACCACGCGCCAAAGGTCTTTGTGACAGACAGGGAATCAGCACTGCGTAATGCTATCTCAAAGCACTTTCCGAATGCAACCGCGAACTTGTGCATGTGGCACATCGATCGGAACATTGTGACAAACTGCAAGCAAGCCTTTGCTGGCGATGGCGAAGAATGGGCCAAATTCATGAGGCTCTGGCATGAGGTCGCACATGCCCCCAATGAGGACACCTGCAACTCAAAGTGGGCTCAACTGACACGGTACCTAGTCACTCGAACTAACGTCTACGAATACCTGTACAAGAACGTCTGGAGCGAGCGACAGAAGTTCATGAATGCGTGGGCCGGAATGACACCCCATCTAGGAAATCTGACTTCGTCACGATGTGAATCTGCCCACAGCTGGCTGAAAACCTATGTGACGTCGGCTAGGTGCGACTTTGCAACACTTTTCATTACAATTGCTGCAGCAGTGGACCGACAACTTGACACAGCCCACACGAACCTGGCACACGAGTTACAGAAAGGATTAACCGGACTACCAAATGCCTTCAAGTCCCTCAGCTGCAAAATCTCCTGTCATGCGCTCAAGTTGGCCTTGTCTCAGTGCAACAAGTTCATCAAGATGAAGAAAACCAAGCCTGGGGATCCCAGCCTTCAATGCAAAGGTAATTTCCAGGCTGGCTTGGGCATTCCGTGTTCGCACACTATTGAATGTTTGGTCCAGGGGAAGGGAGATGTGGAGCCTTCTGATTTCCATGTCCAGTGGCATCTGGCCTATAACCCTGATGGTCCAGTGAGTCCTCCTGATGTATGACTTGTTCATGTCCCTCCTAGCTAATCTTCATCTATGTTCATTGCAGGCTCTTGATGAACCACTGTACGACTTTGACAACGATTTTGAGGATTTCACGCAGGAGATCTTGGCGTCCCACCACCCCTCGGCGTTAGAAGCAACAATGAAAAAATTACGAAGGGTCCATGCAAACACACACGTGGTTCCGCTTGCAGAGCCTGATCCTATCCGAGTGAAACACAAACTGGAAAGGCCGTGGAAGAAGAGAAAGGGTAGTGGGCGAGTTCAAAAGCGCGATGACACCCATGCAGAAATTGTGGAAGCGCAAATCCAAAAGGCGCAGGCAAGGAAAGCAAGACAGAAGGCCAGTGTATCAAAAGGAAAAGGGGGTAAGAGACAGTCCAAGCGCGCGCAGGCTCCATTGGACACCTCAGCTTCTTCCTCTGGGGACCTGGATGAGCTACCCAGTGTGGAGACACTCATGCGTAAGCAACTTTATTGCATGTCTTTTTAAGAGGCTGATAACTGATGGACTTACTAAGCAGTCAAGAGAACTCACCCCCCACGAATTGGCAGCCTCACTATTGGGAAACGGAATCGGGGGTCTTCCAGTTCAGGAACATCACGGCGCAAGGAAACGTGGCAGCCCAAGTATGGTAGTAAGGATGGTGTAACAGATGAAGATTCTGATTCTGCAGATGCAGTTTCAGATGAAGATTCTGATGCCCCAGATGGGGAATCAGATGAAGAATCTGATGCCCCACATGGGGCATCAGAAGAAGAATCTGATGCCACAGATGGGGAATCAGTTGCAGAATCTGACGCACAAGGTGGGCAATCAGATGAAGAAACTGATCCCCCAGTGGATTCCTCCTCATCTATTGAGATGCAGGATGAGGAAAAGCTGCTGTCACCTCCAGAAGCCTCAAGAAAAGCCTCAAGCTCTCATGATCAGTTGCTGGGTGAGGCCAGGCTACATTCACCCCCCACAGCCAAGGTAAGTACTATAACTTTGACATTAGATTATCAGGGTCTGATTCCATTGTATGTTTCATAGGACCGGCATGTAGATGCTGAGGTTGCACCCAAGGCTGGCCTAACAAGACAGGGGAATACCAACCCTGATGTTGCAGTGAGTGACTCAAGCTTGACACGGACAAGGAGGAATGCACTGACTGTAACTGATAACCAACTTCTCATCATTCTTGTCAGGCGGAGCTTCCACCATGGATCTTAAAATACCTGCATTCCACTTATAACCCTGCAGGTGATGGGAACTGTGGTTATGCATGTGTGGCACATGCATTGGCAGCAGATAGACCAGAGGGTCCCTACGCTAAGGCCAATGGGTGGTACCAAGTGCGAAAGGATGTGTTAGAAGAGATGGAAAAGAACAAGGCACATTGGACAAGATACCTTGGGGGGCCTTCAGAATTCGACCGCGCTTACGGACGTGTTCAGGTGACTGACCCACGTGGATCAGTCCCCATGAACAAATGGATGAGCAAGTTGGATGTGGGACCAATTCTGGCCAATGCGTATAACCGGCCATTTGTCTTCCTCAGCAGAACGGGCGGGAGCACCACATATATTCCCGCCACTGTTCCCCCGGACCCTAAACCGCTGCCAGCCCTCTTCTTATCATTTTTCAATGATAATCATTGGATACGTGTGATAGTCAAGCGGACCCCCACGATTCCCTTTCCTCTCCCTAAAGTCTCCCGGTTATTTCACAAGAGCCCAGCAGCTGCTTGGCTAGACTGTGTTTCCCCTTCCACTACTCTTCACTCTTTGTTACCTAAATGATTAAAGGTACCAAGTTACTGCAAGTAACACTAATTATTATTATCCTTATTAATGTTTACCATTCTTATTATTCTTTAATATTATTCCTTCAAGATCTCTAGTGAATATTTGCGCAGCTGCGGCTGCGCAGTGCACCCGGTTTTCCGCATTTACACCCGGTTTTTTTTAATTTTTAATTTTTAAGCAAATAGGATGTGGAGGGCGGCAGTTGATGCGCGTGACCTCCCCAATCATCCTCATTAAATATGATATTTAAAACAAATAAAATAAACAATTAAAACAAGGAAAATAAACAAAACAAAATAAAAATATGGAGGGCAGCATTTTAAATAAGTAAAACCAGTAAACATTATTTATTTATCAAAATTTTAAATTTATTTATTATACTTAAAGGGGTGTAGAACTTTGTGGTAATTTTTAATTTGCAAAAAAACTGTGTCTTCTACTTGTTTTGGCCAATCCACCCGGTATTTTTTTAATTTAATTTTTTGCGGGCGGATTTCCATTATTTTTCAAAGTTTTAAATTTATTTCTCATACTTACAGGGGTTTAGACTTTCATGGTAATTTCTATTTTGCTCAAAAACCATGGTTTTTTTTTTTTGGCCAATCCCGCCGGTTTTTTCATAAAAAATCCTGACAGCTTAATTTCCAGGATTTCTCAACATTTTCACATTTTTTAAACTGTTTCTAAGCACTTTAAGGGGTGTAGAATTTAATGTGAATAACAGTTTTTTTTTTTAAATCACTGGTTGGATTTTGATGATTTTTGGACTCAATTTATTTCCAAACACCTTCACATCTGTCTTTCAAGATATTCAGGGAGTTTTTAAATGGATTCATACACTTTAGAGGGTGAAGAATTCATTGGAAACAAATACTGATTATAAAATTGACTTCTTATCAGATTTCATGACAAAGAAATGGAAATACAATTATACACAGAGGTATGGTACATTGCATGATGCTTTGGAGTGTTACATGTTGTTTATTAAATAACCAACAACTGGGTGTAAATGCGGAAAACTTGGTGTAAATGCGGAAAAACTGGGTTTTTTTATTAATGCCCTAGAATAAATGAAATGAATAAAATAAATAAATAAAATACAAAGAAAGAGACATAATTGCAAGTTAATAATTTATTAGCACACAAATAATACGTATAAGAAAGAGAAAATGTTATCAACACTACTGATAACAGCTAGAAAATGCTTACAAATGGTGAATATACGCCTGAATTACATTCCTGAACTGATATGTAATGGGCAAAAAAAAATAGAAGACATTGTTTTTTTGGGAAATAAAAATTACCATAAATTTCTACACCCCTGGAAGTATATTAAACATTTTTCAAATGTTGAAAAAAAATCAAAATCCGCCCGCAAAAAAAAAATCAAAAAAAGGGTTTAAAAGCGGAAAACCAGGTGTGCTGCGCAGCAAATTTGAGGTTGCCGCTGCGTAAAACTGTGTGTAAACGCGGAAAAACCGGGTTTGTTCCTTAATGCCCTATAATAATGATGATACCACTAAGGAATCCCAATAGCCCAATTCTGGATAATCTATAGTTTAATGCTGATATATCATCAAGAATTGGCCACAACCTACCTTCAATAAGGTAGAAACCACAAACCCACATGAGTACTCCTTGGATGCCTATTAATAATACTCTGTTTGGGTTATATTTCAACAAACACTTAAGTCTGATGTTTCATTCAAGTGGATGAGCAAGACAGTGGTGGAAATTACAACTCAAGGACATGTGAATGAGAAATAAAAGGGAAACCAAAGAAAAAAACAAGCCCCGGTACATATATCAGAAGTGGTAGTTGGCTACAGCTATTTCTATATCTTGGGAAAACAAAATTTGGAGGTTTTGAATAGAAAAACATTTGTGAAACTCTTCATGGGTTTTTTTCCAATCAACCATTGGCAAACCATCATGACCAATCCGGTTAAATCCCATGGAGCACAAAAAGTTGAGAAAGTATAATCGGAGGTTATCCAAAGTCCCGTGAGGCATCACTGAAGTATTACCACTATCAACCTTATGTTTCAGAACATTGGCGCCAAATTCCAATAAGGCCAAAGCATTTGAAGCAGTCGGACGTTCGGACCCGTATTTGTTAGTGACAAAGGCGGTTGTTGGACCAAAAACCAGGAGACCAGCAAGCATCCGCATTTGCTCCCGCGTATTTGATGTTGACCACTCATCAAGCTTTTTATACTTTGGTCTTGTTGGTGCCTGGAGCCCGCAGATGTAACACAAGGCTGACATAGCCCCCGTGAAGTATAGACCAAGGACCTTGAGACCGGAGGTGTTTGGTTGGGGGCTTGATCCATCCTTTGCGTGACTTCCAAGGTTTTCATAAGTTTGTTGGAATGCAAGATGGGCAGTATGCACCAAAGATTCGTCCAGGGGGAGAGGCTGCCATTCACTGCCCTGTTGCTCCATGTGTCGAAGGGCCCAGCAGTCTTGCAAAGCACTTTTAAGCCGGAGATGAGCGTGGTCACTTGGAGAGAAGTATGAGGCCAGATTCGCCGCAAGTGTGTGGGTCTGGACACGTTTGGACAGCGGCGCCTTCCGGTTCTCCTGGGAAGCCTCGAGCTGTGCCATGTTGACAACTTCAGGAGTTATCAGAGAGAGAGCACCAGGTTGAGTGGGGTTAAGAATTCTCTCTGCATACCACACAAATATCAGCCTTTGTGATGTATGAACAAGTGAGAAAAAAAGTGAGTATTTACCAGATTTGCATGCCTTCAGAAGTGTATCCACTTCCCTCCAAACAACTCGGCTGAACTCCTGTGGCATCGTTGGATGTGGTGTGACCATTGAGGGGAGGTGTGTGAGGATGAATGCTATGTTTTCAATCATTTTCTCGGCTGAACGGTGTGACCACACAATTCCACCCGCCAAATTTTCATTCAAATCATCTGCCAATGCTTTTGGAAGCATTGGGCCAGGGATAAATAGACCCATAGCTGTGCGCAAAGGAGGGATGTTAATTACAAGATGGGTGTGCATAAGCAATGGGGAGTGACTTACAAGGAGGCGTCAGGACAGGGGGAGGAGGAATTGATTCGCCCGGTGGTCTTTGGGTAGGTGGCTTGACTGTTGATGGCCCAGCAACAGGGGGGTTCCGTGGAATTCTGAGGCCTTGCAGTGATTGCGCAGTGATGAATTCGTGAGAGGTGGGATGAGGGGTGAAGAAATTATACATGGGGCCTGTATTTTTAGAAGAAGAAGCAGAGTTGTCCAGGCGCGCCTTTTTGCTCGTCGGGTCTTCAACCGTAGGATCTTCAATTCGTACCATGTCATAGCGATATCGGGTTTGTTGTGGCACCGGTTCATGGACTGGCTCCTGGTGGAAGGTAGGTTTGGGACGTCCATGAAGGAATCGTTGGAGGACTTGCTGGTCTTCTGCACCATCTTCAGAGTCATCTGTTTCACCCTCTGCGTCAGGGTCTTCAGAGCTGTCCCGGATGGCTGGATTGTTAATTTCTTGTCTCCCGTCCGCATTGGGGGCTTTGGAGGACTTCTGGCCAATGAGTTGTTGGGCCGTTTGTACGCTGTGAAAGAAAGACTGGCCAAAGGTGTTGAGGGATGTCTTGTGGCCTTCGACATCTGTCCGCATCTCTCCGCTTCGACGTGGGGATCCATCAGCTGGGTTTGTTGTGTTGGGCTGGCCATATTGAACATCCTTGTTTATTTGGTTTTCAAATTGATTGAGGGTGGGGATTGGGTTGGTTGCTGGAGGTAGGTGATCAGGAGTGGGTGCATATAAGTATGCCATTGAGTCGGTTGCAAATTCAGGGCGGGGGTGGGACTGGGGTGGAGCAGGCCTAGTGGCGCCTAAGGTGTTTCTAGCCGGGGCCGGGGTTCTGGAGACCTGTTCATTCTCATCGTCTGACTGCTTGTATTCAGCCTTTATTTTAGAGGCCCAATTCTCCAGGTTTTCACGTTCATCTGGTTTCAACGCAGGGTGCCGCGCCAGCTCTGTGCATTTTTCCCAGAGATCCAAACCTGTGTAATGGTGGGAGGGTGGGTGGGAGTGAGCCAGCTACTTATATTATACACAAAATAAAGGAATGAATCTCACGTCCTAGTTCACAGGTCTGATGTGAAGACATTGTTGATTGTTGAAGTCAAGTTGGTGATTTGTGAGGAATCTGTTAGCATATGAATGGGAGAGTATGTCAGCAAGTGTTACTATCTATGGTAAAAAAAATTTAAAAAAAAAAAATGGAAGAGATGTGGGGGAATGAATGTGTTTGAGATGGGCCCATTGGGCCACTTTTGGGGGGGATGGAGCACGTCTGGGGCTTATACGGGGCCCTTTGAGCTGCCTGGGGGGTTTGAATGGCCCCTTTGAATGTTTTATTGCCCCTTTGGAGCATCAAAGTGGGCCTGTGGGCCCATGGGAGGTGATGGGCAGAGGCGGGCCCCTTCTTACGGCCATTGGGCCCTGTCTTTGGGCCAGTTGGGTCTTGGAGCCCTGGGCCTGTGGGCTTTTCCACATAATTAAACCCCAAAAAAACCCATTTTTTTGGTTTTTTGGGGGTTTTTTCCTCATTTTTTATTTCTCATTTTTTGTTTTTTTTTTGTTTTTTTTGATTTTTTTTTGATTTTTTTTTTTTTTTTTTTTTTTTTTTTTTTTTTTTTTTTTTTTTTTTTTTTTTTTTTTTTTTTTTTTTTTTTTTTTTTTTTTACTCACATTGTTTTTTCTTAATCGGTGAGTGGGGGTGTTGATCGAATTCTTGGTCGTTCTGGTTGAAAACAACCAGACCGACGGTCTGATTCCTGAAAGGAATCAGACTCGGCGGGCTCGCTCACGTAATCGAATGGTCCCTACCATTCGATTACGTGAGCGAGGGGATATCGCATGCGATATCCCCATACACATAATACATGTATGTATTATGTGTATGGGGATATCGCAGGCGATATCCCCCCACACGCCAAATAATTGGCGTGTGGTACCCGCACGCCAATTGTTTGGCGTGCGCTCCCACACGCCAATCGTTTGGCGTGTGGGAGCGCACGCCAAACAATTGGCGTGCGGGTCCCACACGCCAATTTTCTTTGGCGTGCGGGGCCCACACGCCAAAAAAAAAAGGCGTGTGGGAACCGCACGCCATTTTTGGCGTGTGGGTCTCACACGCCCTTTTTTTTTGGCGTGTAGACCCTACACGCCAAAAAAAAAGGGTGTGTAGGCCCCGCACGCCAAAAAAAAATGGCGTGCGGGCTGGCGTTGGCGTGCGCGCTTGGCCTGCGTTTATCAACGCCCTGAAACTCCTCCTGGCCAATGAGGTTGTATAGCCTCGTCGGCCAGGAGGAGTTCCTCCCGGCCGACAAGGTTATACAACCTTGTTGGCCAGCAGGAGTTCCTCCTGGCCAACGAGGCTGTATAACCTTGTCAGTCAGGAGGATTTCCTCCTGGCTGACGAGGTTATACAACCTCGTTGGCCAGGAGGAACTCCTCCCGGCTGATAAGGTTATAAGGTTATACAACCTCGTCGGCCAGGAGGAACTCCTCCTGGCTGACGAGGTTGTATAGCCTTGTTGGCCAGGAGGAGTTCCTCCCGGCCAACAAGGTTATACAACCTCGTCACCTAGGAGGAACTCCTCCTGGCCGGCGAGCTTGTATAGCCTCATCAGCCAGGAGGAGTTCCTCCTGGCCGACAAGGCTGTATAACCTTGTCCCCCCGGCTGACAATTTTATACAACCTCGTTGACCAGGAGGAACTCCTCCTGGCCAGCCGACAAGATTTCCCACATGCCAATTTTGTTGGCCTGTGGGATCTTCTAACTTAATCAAACCGGTCCACTGGTTTGATTATGTGAGCAAGTTTTGTCTTTCTATGTCTTGGGAAATGAATTTTATTTGGTCAGTTGAATGGTGAGATTGTCAGAAAACAAAGATTTATGGCTGGACAGATAGAGTATGAGAGAAGACCTGTTTATTGGCAGCAAGAGCCTGACAAATGAGGAGGTCTACAGCCCCTCAAGTCTTGAGTATTTCCAGGGTGGAAATAAGACAGTTGGAAGCGCTTAGAAAGGCTAGTGGGAAAGCTAGCTGATAACTGTAGAATTTCTCAGGGAACATAGGGCTAAAGAATAACTATTAAGGACCTTACCTAGCAATTTAACAAGAATATATCTATTGTAAAAGGTGGGTAATTGTCTAATGGGTATTCTAAAGCATGAGGAGCCTTGTTTGGGCAGTTGAAGAGTTCCTTAAATATTACTGGGATCCCTCTGGGGACCCTATGGGTGCCAAAGGCCAACTTGTGGGTGCTTTTTGGTCTATTTTGGCCCACTTGGTGACACTACAAAGGCTGAAGCCATGTGTATCAGTCACCAGAGGCACTATGTAATTATAAAATATTTATTTGAACAATACACAAGCCTTGTTACATGTTTAATATTTCATGTGATAATAATTGTGGCTTAATTCTATAGACAAGTGCCAAAGAATAAGCCAAAATTATTATATCAAGGCTCAATATGTGTACTATATGGGTTTTCCATTATTTCCATAATTTATTATTCAGTATAATTCTATCCAGTACTTCTTATTACATATGTACTTGAGGGGCTTTCCTTGTCTACTCAAGTATATTGTGCAGGCTTGGGTGTCCTCTTGCTCCGCTGAGGTGCGGGATTGAGCTCTTTACAGACGTGCGGGGGCTTAGCAATCACATATTTGGGCTTATCTTTAGCCAGGTGCGGGTATTGGTGGCGCACAGCTCCGCTACGCAGTGTGCGGGCTTGGAGATACCACACACCTTGTTGCACTATCTTCTAAACTATACACAACACCTCAGTTTTGAGAAAAACACTGGGGGTTCTGTATATAAATTAAGACCATCTCCACCGCGGGGAGCTGTCTGGGTTGCTATATTGACTGTGCCAGGGCACCTTGCCGCAGCCGTAGCAACCCAAGGGTGAGTTGCTACACACCGCAAGCTACAATGTATTGTAGCTTGGAGCGGTGAAACCCTTTGGGTGCTACCAAAGAGTCCCGGCTGTGTGTGGGTTGAAATGACCGGTGTGGTGATCCATTCCACTTCATTACCATATTTTCAATAGCTAATTAATCACTTATAAATCCTAAAACCATACATATATTCACTATTATTATTTCATAATCAGGTTCTACATCCCATTTTAACCCTAGTCACTCACTACAACTACCCCCAAATTCCTCATAGTTCAAGAGTTACAGGCAAACTCAGAATAATACAGCAAGCTATAGTATAAAGCAAGGTATAGAATATAATAAGTACATATTATAAGTAGATATATTTCACAACCAAGATACATAATACATATTACACATTATATACTACATAACATCTTACATCATATACATAAACTCTACCTTTCACTACTCATCTGTTACTGTCATGACCATTTCATATGTGTCACTGTCTATTCTACTTCATCTGTCATATTTTCCTTTCCCACCAGCTACATGTCATAGCCTGGTTGTTTCCTTTCTCTAGCCTGATGGCTCATCTTCTCTCTCAGATATATATAAGGACACCTGTTCCTCCCTCTTGTTCCCTTATGGACCCCATAGCTTACTAAATTACCCCCTACATATACCAACATTACAGATCCCATATAATTAGTATACATAACTTAGTAGAGTTACCATCACTCTTAGAAATATATAAATATAAATACCAGCTTGAACCTCAATATAAGAAGACTGTCCCCTGTCTTGCTTGACCCACTTTGACTCCATAGCTACCAACCCTGCCCCACATTATACTTTATAGATATATACTTTCTACCACTCACAATCCCCTTCCATTCCTCCCACCTTATAGGTGTAGTAGCTAAGCTCATCAGTACTAGTCATCTAAGAATAGATAGAAATTAGCCACACCTTTATTTTTATTCTTAGTGTTACACTCATCCCCATAGCATTAGTCAGGAAGGCAGCTTTACCCCAGCACCCTTGGTATAACTTACATTAATACTAGTGTAGTCATCCATATCCCTTCCAAGCTCTATTCTGTCCCTTGAGTAGTTCCACAAGTGGTGTCCCAACAGTGGCCTGACTTCTTCAGATATCTTTAGTCCTAGTAACACTATACTATCAGCTTCATCACTACTTCACCTTCCCCTTCTCCCTTCTCCATATCTTCAAACATCTACAAAACATAAAATACATATACATTAGTCAACTTATATCTTCATAAATTTTTTAAAGGACTTATCCATATCCACATTCACTACCCATACCTTAATACACTCTTTATACATACACTCTTTATACATACACTCTTTACACATACACTCAACATCTACATACCTATACCACTTCCATCTGTCAACCTACCTCTTACCAGCCATGTCTCAACAAGGATTCCCAGGATTCTACTCAGCCCCAAGTATCTACCCTCCAGTCAGCCAACCAATCAATACCAATGTAGGACAGACCTTTAACCCCAACCCAGTCAACCCTTCCAGGATCAACATTGGAAACATCCCTAATACTGCAAGATACAGGGACAACAACCAATCAGCAGACACTTCAGAAGACCCGCATGGACAATACTCCCAGTCTCCAGTACCCTCTCAACACCATTTAGAAACACCAGTCACTCACTTTTTGGAAAGAGAACCAGTCATGCCCAAGTACACAGGACCATCCAACAAGACAATCAAGATCAAGCCCCTGGATAAGGATCTATTCTTTGATGGAACCAATATGCCTGTGGAAAAGTTTATTAAGAGGTATGAGAATGCAGGATCAGCTGACGGTGCTTCTGCTCAGGACTTGGCTAGACAGATTATATCTTTTATCAGAGGAATGGATCTTAAGGATGAAGTGGAAGAAATGACAGGCCATGAGGACTTAGACTGGGAAACCCTGAAGAAACAGCTACTCAACAGATTTGGATCCTCTCTCCCCTTGGTCAAATACACTAGACAGGACCTGAAGAATCTGGTTAACACTGCCATACAGACTGGAGGACTCAAGACTTTGGAAGCCTTCAAGACCTTTAGGACCAAATTTGAAGCAATCACTCACTACTTGGTAAGAATGGGGTACAGTACTAACCTTGAAGAATTTAGAGAACTTTTCCTAGAAGCCCTCAGCCCAGAATTGGAGTCAGCAGTAACCAGAGAGCTCATCAGGGACAACAAGATGCTTGCCTCTAAGGATGGAGGAGACATACTTCCAGATACCAATACCCTAGTCACCTACATCCACAGGGAAGTTCAATCAACATCAGTCATGGACAGAAGAAAACTTTGGAGACAAGAACCCTCTGGAAATATGGATAATTCACCTTCACCCTCCAGTAGACCAGCTCCCTATATCAAACCTACCACTACTTCTGGTCCCAGCTCTACAGAAAAACAATTGGAAGTCATCACCAAGCAGCTTGCAGCCCTCACTGCTGGAAGATCAGCCCCACCTCACCTAGTTGGACCTGCCCCAGGATTTAATTCAGCTCCAAGGACTTATACTCTAAAGTGTTACTATTGCTTTGACAACACCCATGGAATGACCAGATGTAGTACCCTAGAAGAAGATATGACCAAAGGATCAGTAACCAGGGATGGCAGGGACTTCAGACTTCCAGACAAATCTATGATTCCATGGGACCCCAGGAGACCAATCAAAGATGTAGTAGAGGCTTTCCCCAAGGACCAACCCATTGTATCATCCTCCTTTGGCCAACTAGAAGAAGCAATCATCCCTGAAGAATCCACCATCTATGAAGCAGACCTTGGAAAAAGAACCAGAGGAACCAAGGACCCAGAAGAACCCAAAATGGCAGACAAAAGAATCAGGAAAGAAAAAGACAACATTATGGACATGGATACAGAAGACTTACTACATATGGCCAGGACCCCAGTTCCATCAGGCAGGATACAGAATCAGAACCCAACAACAGACCCCCATGTCAGATTCCAGGACTCAGAAACACAAGAAACCATCACTCCACCCAAGGAAAAACCATCAAAGAAAACCTACCTAGAGAAGACTTTGGCCAAGGATTACCCAGGAGCAGAAGAAGATATTGCCAAAAGGATGCTTACTGAAGGAAAAATGGAGTTGGCCTATGGAGAAATATTTTCTATCTCTAGCGGTGTCACTGATGCTTTCAAAAAGAGGATCTCAAACAGAAGGCTGCCTTTGGAACCCACTAAGTCAGCTAACACCATAAGGAGAGAAGATGAGGAAGCACCACAGGACCAGACCACTCACTATTCATGCCCCCTTGGATATGTAAATCTCAACATAAATGGACAGACTCACCAAGCTCTTTTGGATACTGGGTCAATGGTCAATATCATACCTGCAGGGCTGGCTCACCAACTAGGATTGGTACTCACTGCTAAATCTATGAGACTTAAGGGAATTGGAGGCCACCATACCAATATACCAGGAATTGCTGAGGAAGTGGAAGTAACCATTGGAAAGGTATCCAGGATAGTACATTTCTGGGTGGCTGAAGGACCTGTTCAACTAATTATTGGGAAGCCTTTCTTAATGGATGTATCAGCTAAAATCAAGTACAATGGAGCTCAAGGGGAATCACTTTCTATTATGGACTCTTCTGGACAAACTTATTTGGTACCCATCATTCTGCCTAGCAACCAAAAGTGGGAAACTACTCTACCAGTCAACTCAGCTACCAGGGATTTTTTAGACCAGGGCCTGGACTCCAACTCTTCTCCCTGACAGATGGGGACCTGGCAAACCAACAAAAAAAATATAAAACACCAGTCACTCATTTAGCAAAATACAAATCAACTCTAAAAAAAATCAAACCTGTAAACCAACCTATGCCCCTTTCTCTTAATCCACCTCTATCAAGACCCCAACTCTCCAGGAATCCCTACTCCACTCCACTTACTCCTTTTCCTCCACAATTCAAACCAACCTACAAAATCACTCAAGAAAGGCTGGACCTCATCAACTTTGGACCCTCTGGATGGCTATCAGAACAAGAATATCTCTTATTAGTATGGGTAATTACTCTCAGACAAAATTCCTTGGCCTTTGTGGAGGAAGAAAGAGGACTACTCAGACATACCTATGGACAACCCTACATCATCCCAGTCATTCCTCATGAACCTTGGCAGCAAAAACCTATCCCAATCCCTGCACCAGTCAAACCTCAAGTCATAGAATTAATAAGAGAAAGACTCAGAACTGGCCTTTATAAACAATCTTTTTCCAGCTATTCCAGCCCTATATTCTGCGTAAAAAAACAAGATGGAAAACTCAGAATAGTCCATGATCTTCAGAAACTTAACAAAATCACTATCAAAGATGCAGGCTTACCACCATCCCCAGAAGAACTCATTGAATCCTTTACTGGAAGGGCATGCTATGGACTAGGAGATATTATGGGGGGATATGATGAAAGGGAGTTAGCCAAGGAATCAAGACCATTAACCACCTTTGAAACCCCACTAGGAAGATTTCAACTCACCAGATTGCCCCAAGGAGCCACCAATTCAGTTGCAGTATATCAAGCCCAGATGATGTGGATCCTCCAGGATGAATTACCTCAGCATATGAGTATATTTATTGATGATGGAGGAATCAAGGGACCTATTTCAGACTACAATGGAGAAAAACTCAAGGAAAACCCCCAAATCAGAAAGTTTATCTATGAATATGCCATTACTCTGGAAAGGATTCTATATAGGATTGAAGAAGCTGGACTCACCATATCTGGAAAGAAATTTGCCTGTTGTGTCCCTGCCCTAGATCTGGTTGGACATGTTGTCTGCAAAGAAGGAAGGAAAATATCAACAAAGAAGCTCAACAAAATTGAAACATGGCCAGTCCCTACCACACCAACAGAAGGCAGAGGATTCCTGGGTATTTGTGTTTATGTTAGAATGTTTATCAAAAATTACTCCACTATCACTGCACCCCTTAGAAAACTTACTAGGAAAGATTCAATATGGGAATGGACTGAAGATTGCCAGGCATCATTTGAAGAACTGAAGAGAATTATTGGAAAAGACATCACCCTCAGTAAATTGGACTATGGACCTGAAGCAGGACTCATCAAATTATCAGTGGACTCCAGTTATATTGCAGCAGGAGCTATACTCACCCAAGAAGATTCCAATGGACTAGACAGGCCTGTTATCTATGAATCAGTGGTATTTTCAAAAAGAGAGTCAGAATACTCACAATCCAAGTTAGAGCTATGTGGTGTCACCAAAATCCTCAAGAAACTTCAGACCAGACTATGGGGCCAACATTTCCAGCTTAGAGTGGATGCACAATGTCTTATTGGGATGATCAACAACCCTTCACTTCCCAATGCCCCTATGAACAGATGGATTGCTTTTATTCAGTTATTTTCCTTTGATTTAGTACACACACCTGGAAAAACTTTTACATTACCTGATTCACTCTCAAGAAGACCTTTGGACCCAGGAGAAGAAGATTGCCAGAGCTTTGATGAAGATGAAGATTGGATCAAACCCCATCCTGGATTTGGACTGAAACATGCTTCTGTTGGATTGCTTCTGGGGACATCAGTTAAGTTGGGGGAGGAGGCAGGTAATCTTCAACAAGGAGTTTGGAAACATCTGCAGGAATATCTTTTAACCATGAACAAACCACCTGGATGCAGCAAACTGGAATTCAAACAAATTTTACACAAATCAACCTCATTCTTCCTCTCCAATAATATACTTCATAGAAATAACAAACCCTTTTCCCAGATAGTAGTCACTCACCCTACAGCTCAAATCTCCATCCTCCATTCCCTCCATGAATCTTTGGGCCACAGAGGAGTATCAGAAACTTATAGAAGGACCAGGCTCAGATTTTGGTGGCCAGGACTAAAAAGAGGTGTAACCAAGTGGGTCCAATCCTGTGAAGCTTGTCAGAAGAGGAACTCAGTACTACCAATGGAACCCAAGAATCCTACAGGAGCATCAACACTTTTTGGAAGAGTCAGCCTGGATACAGTTCATATTAAAGCTGGAAAATGGAAATACCTGGTAATAGCAAGAGATGACCTGTCTGGATGGGTAGAAGCAGTTGGCCTAGAAAGGATACAAGCAAAGAAAATCTCTCAATGGTTCTTGGAAAATTGGATCCACAGATATGGTGCTCCTTGGTCAGTCACTGTGGATGGAGGATCAGAATTTGGTCAGGACTTTAAACAAACTCTCCTGGAAGCTGGAATAAAAGTATAAGTAACCACACCCTATAATCCTGAGGCCAATGGAATGATTGAAAGAGGTCATCAAGCAATCAAAGATACCTTGGTCAAGCTCTGTGGACAGGAAGGAAAGAAGTGGAGGAGTTATTTACCCTTGGTTTTATTTTCAGACAGGATTTCTACAAAAAGGACCACAGGATTCTCCCCTTATGAATTAGTATTTGGACAACCACCAATCTTACCCATAGACCTGGAATTGGAGACCTTTTCAGGAATAAATTGGGCCCAGGTAAAAACAACTCAGGATCTTCTTTTGGCAAGGACTCATCAATTGGAAAATAGGGATTCCATTCTTCAAAGGGCACACCAACAACTAATGAAGACCAGGGGACAATCTGTGGACTACTGGAATAAAAAGAAAAAGGATAGAGGACCACTAAAAATTGGAGATATGGTATTAGTCTACAATAAATCCCTGGATTCACAATGGGGAAAACTCTTTGAAAACAGATGGAATGGACCTTACAAAATCAAAAACAGGAACCCAGCAGGATCTTACACCCTGGAAGAATTGGATGGCACAGAATTATCTAGAAGGTTTGCTGCAAATCAAGTAAAAAAATATTTTGTCAGAGAATTACCCATTTAATAAAAAAAAAAAAAAAAAAAAAAAAAAAAAAAAAAAAAAAAAAACATACCCTTTTCCCCGTTCTCTTGCTTTTCTTGGATAATGGTGTGCATCATTATCTGAAAATAAAAAAATGAAAATAAAATAAAAATAAAAATTAAAAAAAATAAAAAAAAATTATTAAAAAAAAAATCAGATCTTATCCTTTTCAGTTTTTTTGAGTATTGAAGCATACATACAGAGTCGAAGGCATCCTGGAGTCGGCTGTACAGTTGGTACCGAGAGACTGCCGCGGCCCGGGGATCGCAGTGGTTCGACCGGGCAAATTCCGTCAAATGATCATTAACAGTATCATGGAGCGCCGCCAGCTCCTCTAAAGAAAAGGAGTCGCGGACAAAGGGGCCAAACGATTCCACATTGGCAACAAGTGGCCGGACGGAGGTACTGGAACTTGGAGAGGAAGATTTATTGCTATTCGTCGAAGAAGACAAAGAAGATGAAATGGATAGTGGACGACTAGGGGAGGACATAGTAAAAGAAGAAGGGATATAAATTGTATAGGAAAGAAGGGGAAGAAAATAAAACAAAGAAAACAAACTGTTTAAATAAAGAAATTACACACAAACGACGCTGGTGGACGAACCAGAACAGCGATGGATTGGCGTTTACAATATGACGCCGGTGTACGATCCGGAAACGCATAGTTTTTTCCTTCACTACTATCACAACAAACGTGCGGTCATCTCCCCAAACCGTATCGACTCTGGTGGACGAACCAGGACGACACGGTTATCCTAAGTACTTTCGACGCCGGTGCTCGACCCGGGCATAGTTTTTTTTTTCTCATGAGGATCTCGCTTCTCAGACTACAGTCTGGAGGGGAGATTCTTTAGCCTTTTCGATTCTGGTGACCGACCCAGCTTTCTCGTTTTTTAGTTATTTTTTCTCTTTCTTTCTTTTTACTTGGTACTCAGATAACTAGCGGCCTCGTTTGGGCTCCGCCAAATCCCTCGGC
This sequence comes from Puccinia hordei, assembly GCA_007896445.1. Classification (NCBI taxonomy): domain Eukaryota; kingdom Fungi; phylum Basidiomycota; class Pucciniomycetes; order Pucciniales; family Pucciniaceae; genus Puccinia; species Puccinia hordei. The sequence goes on along the minus strand of RDRW01000054.1, from coordinate 882,131 downwards.
ATACACTATCGACGCCGGTGCACGAACCGGAACGCCGCATACATATCAATCCCCGCTCAGACATCGAACCCGACATCATTTTTTTTTCTTTTCCTTCAAACATATTAAAATTAATAATAAAATAATAATAACAAAAAAATAAAAAAAAAAAAAATATAAAAAAAAAAAAAAAAAAAAAAAAAAAAAAAAAAAAAAAAATAAGAATTCAAATACATAATAAAATTATTCAGTAAAAAAATAATAAAAAAATAAAACTAGTAAAATTAAATCAGATACATAATAAAATAAAATAAAAAATCAAATCAAATAATTCATCATCCATCCAACCTGTCATTCTCTCACAATTATTTTCCCTCCATTGTCTGGGGACAGACAATAAGTTGGGGGAGGAGCATTGCACTACCAAAGGGAAAATCACCAGGAATTTTCTGTTTTTTTTTTCCTTTCCCTCCTCACCTGATTCTTATCCCACCAGACATCAAATAAATCATCATCCCATCACACATTCTACATATTTCCTACTCATTACATCTCCTCATCACCAGATTATCTACTGAGCTTCTACTCATTCAAACTCAACAATCTTCCATCACACTCTACATATTTTCTGCATCCCACCTCATCTTCATCATCACAAACTCCACATATCTTCTACTCATTACACATCTTCACCATCTCATCACCAATTCTAGACATTTTCTACACACCTCATCATCACAATTTCTACACATTTTTCTACACATTACAACTCCTCATCATCAATCACATACTCTACATCTCTTCTACTCATTACACATCTTCATCATCCCATCACACTCTACATATTTTCTGCATCCCAACTCATCATCATCCAATCACAAATTCTACATATCTTCTACTCATTACACATTATCATCATCTCATCACCAACTCTATATATATTCTTCTCATTCCACCCATCAACATCACATCACACAGAGGTTCCCTTTTTTTCATTCTACATAAAGTCTTCCACTCATTCCAACCCATCAAGAACCATCAGCCAGTCTCTCAGTTTCCACCATTCACCCATTTAAAATTGCATCCAACCAAATCAGAAACCACCTAAACCAATACCAGGATATTTTACCATACCCCAGAGGACATAGTCATATCAGCACCAACACCCAGAGGCCAAAGGATTACTCAGATTATAAGACATATAAAACCAGACTAGAAGAATTAATTTTCCACTACATCACCATCTCAAGAATTATCAGTAAGCATCTATTAGTTTCCAAGGATTTCAAGATTAAATAAATAAAAGTAAGATTGCTAGAGGGAAAATTTATTAGAGATACAAGTCAAATGAAGGCTTAGTATTTGAGTCTAATAAATAATGAACCTAGATTATAATTAAATTAAATATTTCAAAGAAACTAATACATGAAGAAAATATTCAGCAAGATGGCATACTAGTAGGAATTTCAACCCTTTAAAGACTATAATATATATTTTAAAAGAAGAGTAATACAATGGATAATGGATACATGGATACTGAATACTATGGACACTGGACTTTGGATCAAATTATACTGGATTAGCTTATACTGGACACTGGCTTGGACTTACACTGGATTGGATTACTTGGACCTTGGACAGGAATACTCTGGACTCCATGGATCACTTTTTTTCCAGCCTTTTTCTTCTCTGGCTGCATTGTCTGGGGTCAGACAATAAGTTGAGGGAGGATGTGGTGATCCATTCCACTTCATTACCATATTTTCAATAGCTAATTAATCACTTATAAATCCTAAAACCATACATATATTCACTATTATTATTTCATAATCAGGTTCTACATCCCATTTTAACCCTAGTCACTCACTACAACTACCCCCAAATTCCTCATAGTTCAAGAGTTACAGGCAAACTCAGAATAATACAGCAAGTTATAGTATAAAGCAAGGTATAGAATATAATAAGTACATATTATAAGTAGATATATTTCACAACCAAGATACATAATACATATTACACATTATATACTACATAACATCTTACATCATATACATAAACTCTACCTTTCACTACTCATCTGTTACTGTCATGACCATTTCATATGTGTCACTGTCTATTCTACTTCATCTGTCATATTTTCCTTTCCCACCAGCTACATGTCATAGCCTGGTTGTTTCCTTTCTCTAGCCTGATGGCTCATCTTCTCTCTCAGATATATATAAGGACACCTGTTCCTCCCTCTTGTTCCCTTATGGACCCCATAGCTTACTAAATTACCCCCTACATATACCAACATTACAGATCCCATATAATTAGTATACATAACTTAGTAGAGTTACCATCACTCTTAGAAATATATAAATATAAATACCAGCTTGAACCTCAATATAAGAAGACTGTCCCCTGTCTTGCTTGACCCACTTTGACTCCATAGCTACCAACCCTGCCCCACATTATACTTTATAGATATATACTTTCTACCACTCACAATCCCCTTCCATTCCTCCCACCTTATAGGTGTAGTAGCTAAGCTCATCAGTACTAGTCATCTAAGAATAGATAGAAATTAGCCACACCTTTATTTTTATTCTTAGTGTTACACTCATCCCCATAGCATTAGTCAGGAAGGCAGCTTTACCCCAGCACCCTTGGTATAACTTACATTAATACTAGTGTAGTCATCCATATCCCTTCCAAGCTCTATTCTGTCCCTTGAGTAGTTCCACACCGGGGGGAGGGAGGGGCCAGATATCACATTTTTTTGCTGTGTGATATCTGGCCAATGGGGTGCTATTGGGTTGCTATAGCAGTTCCAGATGTGGAACTGCTATAGCAACCGAGAAATACCAGTTGCTATTGTAGCACCCCCAGTGGTGTTGCTATATGGGGTTTGGGGTGCTATATTTAGCATAGGAACCCCGGTCGAGTTGCTCTAAATCATGTAATCACAGACTTGGGCATTGCTCACTTGAGTCATCTGTGAGTCTTTGGCCTTTCTTGTTTGTGCTATTACAGCATGAAGGAGCTGAAATAAGGGGTACATGTGAGTGAGGTACCCTATTGTATTTTTTATGTAGATTCAGAATATGGAATAATATTCTAAGTTTAAATTAATTATCAAAATTTATCCAAGAATTTTGGTATTATTTATTCATTTGTAATAAAGTAACTTATTTTTATGGTTCCAAGTGGTTACAGGTTTTACAAGTGTAAAATAAGGGATATTTGAATTGCAATGAGTAATTTTGTTATTTAGTGTATATAATGACTACATTGATGTATAATGACTATATTGAGAGCACAATAATGTGTATTTGTAATGTGCTAATATTTCTATTTCTAAAGTCATAATGTTTCTTTATTCTATTATATTATGGCAAGTTGGCTCTGTCATAGTAGCCAGCTGACACAAGGAAGAACTCTCTTGTCACTTCCCCAATCCAATCTTCTAGTTCAAAGGCTGGTGATAGAACATGTATGGCGAACGACATACATTGGGGATGTATTTGTCATAATTTTTGACAACAGCCAAAGCTTGGGAGTGAGGAGGATGGAGGTGCTGAAAGTTCAACCTGGTAAACTCACTTACAAAAGATATCATCAAGCAAGAACTCTCTTCTCACCTCCCCAATGCTATTTTGACTGGTGCATGAGTTGTGGAGGACTTATGATTGGGAGTTGTGCTTGGTGGGTTTGATTTGTGGAGGATGGGTAGGTGTTATTGGTCAGGTTGAATCATGGAGGATCAAGAATTGATCAGGAGTTGTGATTGGTGGGTTTGGTGGTTTTGTAATTGTAAATAGCAGTTTTTGGGGTTTATACTTGATATGTCTTGGTGAAATAATAGGGGGTATTGAATATGACCAAATCCACAATTAAAACCAGTCAATTAGGGTTTTCCACAAAATTTCACTTTTGAGAATTCTGATCCATTAGGGGGTATCAAATATGACCAAATCCACCATTATCTAATCAACTGGTTTTGAAAATCCACCATTTTTAAAAACAATGGATTTCAACACAAAATGATTCAAAATTCTCAAAAGTGAAATTTTATTGAAAAACCTAATTCACTGGTTTCAATGGTGGATTTGGTCATATTTGATACCCCCTATTTTATATAGATATCCATGGTTTTTAAAAATGGTGGATTTTTAAAAACAGTTGATTAGATAATGGTGGATTTGGTCATATTTGATACCCCCTAATGTATTTTTTTGCAATGTTTATTAGGGGGTATCATATATGACCAAATCCACCATTATCTAATCAAATGGTTTTGAAAATCCACCATTTTTAAAAACAATGGATTTCAACATAAAATGATTCAAAATTCTCAAAAGTGAAATTTTATTGAAAAACCTAATTCACTGGTTTCAAAGGTGGATATGGTCATATTTGATACCCCCTATTAGGGGGTATCAAATATGACCAAATCCACAATTAAAAGCAGTGAATTAGCTTTTTCAACAAAATTTCACTTTTGAGATTTTTGAATCATTTTATATTGATATCCATGGTTTTTGAAAATGGTGGATTTTCAAAACCAGTTGATTAGATAATGGTGGATTTAGTCATATTTGATACCCCCTATTGTCTGGTTTCATAATTGTGGATTTGGTGAAACCCGTTGATTAGATAATTGTGGATTTGGTGAAACCCGTTGATTAGATAATTGTGGATTTGGTCATATTTGATACCCCCTAATGGACCAACAAATTTTTAGAAAGGTGGATTTTCTCAAACCAGTCAATTAAATAATGGTGGATTTGGTCATATTTGATACCCCCTCCTAGGGTTATAAAATATGGCCAAATCCAACATTATGTAATTGACTGGCTTTCAGACACCCAAAATCTTCAAAACATGCTGGTTCTTCATCTAACTCCTTTTAAAACACTCAGATGAATGTTTTTGTTTTTGTATAATTGACTTGTTTAAAAGGTGTATTTGGCTATATTTGATACCCCCTAATAGCTATAATATCAGTAAACAATTCTGTTCTGATAAACATAAGCCTTTCCCTTATTATCATCAATCCTGCACACTTTTACCACTGCAAACCCCAAAATTGATAACATTCCCTATATATTCCTTCTTAGTTCTTTTTACTTATACCTAACTGAGGTTAGACCCCGGCCTCTGGCAAGCATTCAATTAGGATAATCTCTTACCATTATTCCTCTGTTATACTCAGTTTTATGATTAATTACATATTATCAATAACAAAATGAAAAAAATTCTTCCTCATTTTATGGGAGAGGACCCTTTTTCGTGACAGAAATTAACAAGTTTGGTAATTTAATTTACTTGTGCTTTGAAATTTTATTCAGTACATTTATATTTCTTAGGTTTCAACCTTTTATTAAGTGTTTTCTCCTAAAGCTTTATGGAAATAGCTGACATGCACCATACCTAGTTTCACTATCCTTTAATTTTCTGGAGATGGAAAACATAAAACCCCCTCTCCTGATGCCTCAAATTATTACTTGCACATTTCAGGTGCTGTGGCCAGTGTTCTCTATGGCTGAGATACAGAGATGAATTCCTGTCAGGACAAACAAGTATTTTGGGTTGCTCTTGTTGTCAAGAACTATGTCACAGATGGTATTTTTAGAGGTGTATAATGCAATTTAAACAAAGAGAAGAAACACACTCAGGAACCTTTCTAGATAATATGTAAATGTTTGTATTCAATTTATAGAACTTGATACCCTTAGCTTCCTGTGCTACTAGAGAAATCCTACTCTTGACCTCTGAGATCTTGGTTTAAATGATAAATAGGGTAAAAGTCAGGTTGAACTATTGGGGAAACTGTATTTTTAGAATTGGTTCAGGTATGAGCATTGATGTATATATATATATATATATATATATATATATATATTTGATCAAAGTTGGCTGTAAAAAGTCTCATGCACTACCAGAATAATTGGCTATCCCAGTTAAACTGAGATGCCTTGACCAATTTAAACTTGATTGATCTCAACTGATGCAATATAAACCCAAGCTGGTGGGTATATATTTTTATGGATGCAATTAACCTACCTAAAATTGGCTGGGAGCATTCTAGCTTAACTGGGATGACTTCAACCCTAGAAATCAGTAGATCTTTTTTTCTGTCTGTGTTTTATTTATTTAATAATTATTGTAAATCTCTTAGGACCAAACTAGTGAAATCCAGTTTCAAGCCTGAAATTGAAGGATTGTAACTTTTGAATCCACCCAGATGATTGTCCAGAACGCAGAAAAAGTAACGATTGTTCATTGTAAGTTGAGCCCGATGGTATGGGTCTTTACATAATGTGTAAAGGCTTCTTTAATTGATCGGATGCCGCGGTATTGCATAAATAAGATTTTATAAATGCTATGCTAAAGTGTATACACATCGAGTGGTTCTGGCCAGGTATTTGATATTTAGTTAAGTAGATAAATGCATATTGAGGAAAATGAACCGTTCTTTCTCGGGGTGAGCTTAATGTCACCTGCAGGTTGCAGAAGAGTGAATTGATGATTAGCTTGTGAAGTTGTTGATGGGTTGGGGGTGTGACTAATCTGTGAAAGTGCTGTTTGTGACATGAGCTGGTAAAGTTTCCGATGGGGTCTGAGGGATTTTTTTTTTTTTTTTCGGTCAACAACTCAAAACCAACGACACCTTCCATATACGTAGGCATGAGTCAAGTACTCAAGCTCAAGCTTGATAACCTCGAACTGGGAACAGTCTGGTTGGGTGAGTAGTACATCGTATTAATCTTATATATCTGATTAAAGTTTCTAGAATGACTGATAACAATAGTCTCTATTTCTATCATAGGATTCTCCAAGTCGAAACCTATCATCGAGGATGGTTATCGACTAGAAAACCTTAGCTGGAGACTGTGGCAGCGAGAACTTAGGAGCAGTCACCATAACCAGTATAGTAAGAGAATCGAGCACTAAATCTGTAAAAATAAAATAAATAAAAACCCCCAACTGACTTTATATCTTTCATAAAATTCATCCAGAATCATCTACTAAGACACTCACCCTACTCATCAACTCAATCATTCAACCTAAACCAAGCAGTAACAACAACAACAACAACAACAGCAGCAGCAACAACAACAACCAACTACAACTACCCCCAACCATCATCAATATTGCACCGACCCCACCTACTGCCTCACCAGCCATCACCGCACCCACTAGCCCCATCAGCCAACCATACCCACTCATTACTCCCAATCCGGCCCAACAACCACACCATTTATTACTCTCCCCCTACCCTACTCAACCCGATCAACAACAACTTACCTACTTCGATCAACGACCCTCACTGGACCAACGACACAGCAGTGGCTCAACCACCTCCAGTAGTCTTGCCCTCAAGAGTATCGCCACCTCCCCCTCCATCCAAGCACCCCTGGACAACCATCTCAACATCCAGGAGAAACAGATCAACAACAACAAACAAACAGCCGATCGTCAAAAGAACTCGAACAATCCCCATCGAAGGGCCAACTCAACCGCCGGCTTCAAACATAAGCGTCGTCCGCTCTCTGCCCCCCGAGTTCACTCACACCAGTCCACTTCTCGCTCTGTCAGCCCTCGCCTCGTTCAGCTCAGCAAACTGCAATCACCATCACCACCACCGATACAAGACCAACAACAACGAAACTCACACTGGCTGAACGATAACAACAACTCACCCAGATCATCCTCACCCTCATCCTCTCATGAACACTTCCAAGACTTCTCCAAGCCACTCGATCTAACCGATCTAACAGACCTCACCCCATCCACTCAGAATCTAGCCACAGAAACTTATGAGCAGCCCAAACATCAACTTTCACCTGATCCCGACTCCCAAACCACCCTTAGCGCTGGCTATACCTCTTCAGCCAGTCTTCCAAGCCTCCTCTCGCCGATCATACCCGAGACCCCTAATAACTCGCAAGTCTCAGCACCGTTCCAAGTCGCCCAGACTGGGATCCCAGACTCATTAGCCTCCTCCAACACAACCGCCCGATCCTCTGCTTTCATGCCCTCCGCTCCTCCTCCAACCCCCTCCCAGAACGGCGTCCCACTCCCAACTACCATGTCCGTCGGTCTCAAAAACAAATCAAAACTTATCCACCATCCTCGCCCCCCTTCTCTCCCTCCGATCAATACTTCTTCAACTGCTGCTCCAAAAAAGAAGGCCAAGTTCTTTATCAAAGAATACGAGCCAGATGATGATCATAAGACTTTCTCCCCTACATCCTTACCACCCGTCACACAAATAGCTCGTTAGTATATACTTCTTTTTCATATCATCTATTTATTAACCAATCATGGTTTTCTTCTTTTCAGAAGGTTTTACTGAAACAACTATCCCAACTACATCCCCACCAGCTATACCTGGTGAGCCCGGTTCAGCAGAGAAACAACAGAAAAAGATGGTCCAACTGACCGTAGAAGAGGAGGAAGAAGGCTCGGATTCAGATGAATGGGGATCCGAGTATTCGGATGATGAAACCAAGGAAGATGAATCACGAGCACTTCAGCAAGAATTGGAGAAGAAGCGGAAGCAGGAAGAGTACCATCGTCAGTTGTTTGCCAAGAAACATTTTTACCAACGAAATCGATCTCACGATGGAACCGAAGACCAGCCAGCTCCGATCCGTCGGGCCGGTCTGTCGATGCTCTTCCATCCCGAGCTCAACCACCTCCAACACCACCCTACCTCCTCATCAGGAGCACGTCAGCCAGGGGAGACTCCCGGTGGGCCTATACGGAACCAGTCAGCCGTCGAGCTACGTCGGGCGGGCTCCTCATCCTCGCGGAAACCGGTAGAGGGTGAGGGACATAGCCGGGCGTCGATTGGGCCGATTGCCCGCCCCTGTTCGCTGATCAAGTCCAAGTCCTCCGTCGCCGTGCCCGTCCTTGCAGGCCAAGAGCCTCCAGTGATGGTCCAGCGTTCGCCCTCGAGCATATCCGGTAACTCCTCCCTCCGCAACCGTCCACCCACTCGCAGAAATAGCGCCGCCCCCACCGCCGGTCCTTCCACAACTACCAGCACCCAGCCGCCTACCCGTAGCTTACCTCATCCAGCCCACCAAAGACATCCATCTAGGCTGGCCGGCAAGCCGGAAAACGTCGAGTACTCGGACGACTCGGACTCGGAATGTGAGGAAGGTGATAAAGGTGGAAGGGAAGAGCAAGAACGTCGACTGGCTCGTCGGACAGGGACTCACACGGAGCCGATAGTGCTCGGAACCGGCGGCTTATCGGCGCTCGCCAACCGGCCCTCAACGGTCGCTGAGCCGCTCTCGCCTCGAACGACTCGCAGAAATATGCTCGCTAATGAGATGTCGGAAAGTGTCCGTCGTAACTTGCTCTGGGAACGCCAGAGCCAGCCTCTCGCTCTAGGCGTCGTTCCTGCTCGTCACGACTTGGGTCCCACCGATCCCGCCCCCCTTGCAGCATACAATCCCGCCCCTCATCCCTCTTTTTCTAGACAGCAACCGACCAATAATCAGCTTACGAATACGGTGACAACTGCTACTACCAGTACTTCTAGTACAACAACGGCTATCGACCCTTCCGCTCTTCCCAATTCAAATACGACCTCTACAAATCCTACTGTCACGAATACTCAGTTTAAGAAAACTCAGCTCGCTAGTCTTACTAATAGTAATAAAGAGTATCGTAACTTCTCTAAAGGCTTTCATCGTACCGGATGGTAATTTTTTTTGATTCTTTATGTCTCACCAAAATCTCTTTTTTTTTGCATTGATTGATCAGATTACATTTTCTTCCATTCTATTTATCTATTTATATGTCTTTGGTTCTTCCTACCATCCTTCATTCTTTTTGTAATTCTTTGTTTGATGTGTGTATGTGTGAAATCTGTATTTGTATCAAAAAAAAAAAACCCTATCCTATTCCTTAATCTTACTTTCTTCTCTTCTCTGACCTATCCCTGTCCTTCTTCTCTATATCGATAATCTCTCTCCATCCTTATCATTGTCATTCAAATCATCATCATTCACCATCACCATCTAAAATGACCAAAAATCACAATCCAAAAACAAAAGAAAAAAAACACTGACTATTCATGTTGAATTATAATTTTCTCTTTTTTTTTTTTTTTTTTTTTACAAGTGTCATACTATTTTAGTGACCCAATTTCATCTCTTTTCCTCAAGAACATAAAAAAAGCACAAAGCAAAAAAAGTAATGAATTATTTTCTGATTGATGATCTTTTCTCTTGGATGGGGGGGGCAGTGTACCTTGGTACTTTTCATCAAACAAAAAAGCATATTCCAACAATCAACCGCAACTTCATACTCATGGTCCTCATCCTATGTAGCTCTTGGCTGTTTGGTGTATGATTTGGATTTAAACACTATCCACTGTGCAAAAAAAAAACTCAAGACACTGCTGGCAGTTGACATGCAAAAGTACAAATGTGCATCTGTACTTTTGCAGGTCAACTGCCTTTGGTTTCTTGAGTTTTTTTTATATTTGAAGGGTTGAAGATCTGCATTTTCCCCTCAGTCTAATGTTCTGATAAGAAACTTCAAGGATCATACATGTACTTTTGACATCATCAAACATGAATGCTTGTCTGGTCATTGAGTTTTCCAATTAAGCTTCAATAGTCTATATTTCAATACATGTATTCAAAACCATTCAAGCTTTTCTCAACACAGCAGGAAGTAGTCAAGCAACTTCCATCACTTGGCATTCCACAAATCTGAGGAAGCTGGTATTGTTACTTGGACTATATTTCAAGGTTATCTCAACAAAGCTTCAATACACAGTTGCTGTGAAGAAAACCCCCATGTTATGATTGAGTGGGGTTACAACAGTAGCTCTGCTGGAGCATCTCACATGTCAACTGGCAGCAGTTGAGTCACTTTTGCTTGAAATATAATAGTCATCAATGGAATATATCAATATCAACTGGCCTAAAATAGGCCTTTAAATATTCAAATGCAAGCCCCCCAAAATTTGATTCACAGCTTTGAAGTAATTCTTCCTTGTTAACTTCTCCATCAGTATGACATGCCTAATTTTACCAGTATCCCTTGTACCCACACACCATTATGGTTTCAAATTGTTACATCTCTTTTCTGATTACACTAATATTATAGCTCTCAGAAGTGTTTCCCTTTCCTTTTTTGGGTATTATCATTGTGAAACCCTTCTAGTGTGCTTAATTCTTCAAGAATCAATTTACCAAATGTATGTATTCCACAGCCAGGATTTCACAACTGAAATCAATCCTGAATATAATTATCATGTTTCTCTTCAAACTTGCATTGGCTATTTTTCTTGATTCTTTCATGGTTGAGGGCTAATTACTGGATATCTTATTATTCTCCTTGCACTGCCAGCATAATTGCCTAGGTTGAGTTCATCCCAGTTAAACTAGGATGTGACCAACCAATTTAAAGTGGGTTGACCTCAACCAATGAAATATAAAAACAAGGGGGGTCCCTTAGATTTATATTTCATCAGTTTATGTCAACCAAGTTTAAATTGGTTGACTTCATCCCAGTTTAACTGGGATGACTTCATCCTAGGTAATTATGCTGGCAGTGTTGATAAAATATGTGTGTCATATGTTTAATGGTGTGGGTGGTGCAGGATACTTATTTTGACGTGATTAGAGAAGAGGAAAGCTCTTCAGAAATTAAAAAAAACCCTGTTTTGAAATAGAAGTTTATTGACAGAAAAAACTCTGGTGCTGAAATAGGAAACCACTTGTGACACAAATAACCATGGACAAATCTTATAAAAAATTTAAATTTCACAGTCTTGTGATCAGTTTGATAGATTTAATGTGTGATTTTTTTTTTTTTTTTGATTTCATTAGGGGGTATCCAATATGACCAAATCCACCATTAAAACCAGTGAATTAGGTTTTTCCACTAAAGTCAACTTTTGAGAATTCTGAACCATTTTACATAGATATCCATGGTTTTTAAACATGGTGGATTTTCAAAACCAGTTGATTAGATAATGGTGGATTTGGTCATATTTGATACTCCCTATTGTAATTAAATAAAACTATAACAATATTATACATGCTCAAGCAATAAATAGATAATGGTACATGGCCATGAGATACTGACTGATAGGAGGATTGAGAACTCATAAAATCACAGAAGGAAGAGGAAAATTATAAAAATTATCTGTGAAGGGATCATGGAGATGAGGGGAAAAGAGGAAGAAGAGAGGGAAAAAGAGAATAATTGAGGCATTGAGATGCATATCAGACCTCTCATTTTAGCAGTGTTTATATCCTGATCTCAAAATAGTGAATGCCCCCATTACACTTTGGGGCCTTCTTTTGGCCCTTCACATATCACTAATTGAAGGACCCAAGCAACAGACTGATTTTGACATTTGACCTGCAGAATTTTATGCTTGAGAGAGGGGCAATCTTTATGGGGTCTGATTGGACCAGGGAGAAATAGAAAAAAATAAAAAAAAAAGGCTCTGACTTGATACTTGAATTACTGCTGAAAAATAAGTCAGATTAAGTATTTAAGTACGAGTATGGTAAACAAGTGGTTGAGATAAAAAGGAGTATTTTCTAAAACATGGGAAAAGATATATTCAAAAAGACCAAAGATAATTTGAATGCTGAAATAATCAAAGCTTTTGTGCTCCATTGTGGAAGGCTTTGGAACAAATATGGGATCAGTAGACTGTTTTTCAAGAGGAAAATGTCTGACATTTCTCAATTTGTCAAACAGGTATGACTAAAAACATTGTTTCATTCAATCACTGAGATGATCATCATGTTGTTTTCAGTGCAACTTCCAATAGCCTTCATTTAGAGCTTGCATAATCTGCCTCTCAGAAACTCTCTGAGGCTGCAAGCCAGATTCATTGTAGTGGTTTTCAGATTCATGATGTGGAAATGCATTAAACAGATAAACATTGTGGTTAGATTCATGATGTGGAAATGCATTCAACAGATAAACATTGTGGTTAGTGTGTTGTATGCACCCTCATGTATTTTTTTACTGGGACTTGTGTGCTTCCACTTCAGTACAGCCTCCTTCAAAGAAGCTGTGCGGGACATCAAGACAGCGCTAGATCACCTAAGTCAGTCAGGGGATTTTTGAAATCAGATGAAAATCAATTTTCTCACTGAACATCATTTTGTGAATTGGTTTAATAAAAGAAAGACTTACAACAGGTATAATAATTAAGGTGGTCCTTGTCTCCAATGTAGGCATTTGGGTATGAGTTTTTAACTTTAAGCACCCACCCCAAAATTCTGATTGCCTTAAATAAAATTTGTAATTTCCAGGTGAGACCTCCCAGATTTATTGCACACAAGCAATTAAATTTCCTCTGTTTTGAATTCATTTCTCCTATTTTCATGTCAAAAAGCATTGGTGATATCATTATGCTTGGATATTAGTTTCACAGTCTAAATCTGAAAGTGGGTATTGAATCTTAAGGTTTTTGACTCACAACATAAAACATCCCCTCATGAACAATTTCCTTGGGATTCCATCTGATTACAGCCAGTTGCCTAAATTTGCAGTTGGGGAATATTGCTCTGAGGGTTTCTGGTATTTGTTCAATACTTCCTTGGTTCACTTTTGGGTTGAATATATTGTATGGATAGTAAATCTTGCCTTTGATTCATATGGAGCTGTAACCAATTGACCTTTGAATCAGTACATTTTGATGAAATATATTGGTAAAATCTGGAGATGCTTGAAATTAATCCCTTGATTTCATATCATACAGATAAACTCCAGAAAAAAGATAGCGTCTCTACTCAATAGTTAGAAAATTAATGGGCCAAATTAGGGCTTGGTGCTTGTCAGTTGAAGTGAATTGATGATGTAACCACTATGCCATTTTAGCTCTAAAGTTTTTCTGTAGCAAAAAGACTATTCTTGGAGGGGAATTTTGTTCTATTTCATCAATTTCTATTCTTTCATGTACATGTTTATTCTGCAATTTGATAAATTTGTGGGTTATTTGGTCCTTCAGCCCATACTATGCAGTTTGAAAATTGAATGAATTCTTGCTCTGTTTATTATATATATTGCAAAGATCATGGGATTGGCTCTTTGTTTCATTCCACTTTTGGGCTGCTAGAAGATGAGGAAGGCCAATGATCTGTTCAATTTCTGCCAAAATTTTAAGAGAAACAAAAACCAGACTAAAGAGAGACAAAAGAGTTAAATATGAAACAAAAGAGAGAAAGAAGATGACAGAGAATAGGATAAAAGAGCATACCACTAAAAATGGGTTTAATTGAAGAATAAGGTGAGGAATTTTTAGGAGAAGTAAGAAGCAAGGGAGAAATAGCAATGACTAGAATTAAGATATAATAATTGTTTTTTAATAAGAAGAAAGAGATTAGTGATTTTCTCAACAAACAACAAAGAGTTAGAAAAAGAAAGAGAAGAAAAGAATTAGAGAGAGAATAACAAACAGAACAATGCTTGATGTATTGTTTTCTAAGAGAATAGCCTGATGTCTGAATTTGATGTCTTGATGGATTCAAGAATCAACCTTGATTTGATGAAGAGAAGTGAATTGGTCAGATCAAGAGAGGTAGATACTTTATTAAACAGGTGAACTTTACAGAGTCAGGTCTTGATGTGTAATCTTGAATCTTGAAGGTTTTCTTGATTGTCAAATGGAAGAATGAGAATCTTGTCAAGTCTGAAGAACAGTCTATTGATAATGATCTTTATTAATACTAGTCAATTATTAGCCCTAAGTGGTTGTAATGTTGTAATAATCACAACTGCGGCAAGCATTGGAGATTTGAGAAAGGATTCTTGAGAGTGACAGGCAGGAGACAGTTTCAGGCAAATAAAGGATATGAAATCAAGAAAAACTCAACATGATCTGAGAAATCCCAAAGAGCCTTGGTGATCTTTTGACTTGGCATGAAGATGACAACATTTGGCATGGATATTTGGCTTTTCCTGGGTTTGTGGTACTAGTGATTTCCGCTGCCATTGGCGAGTCAGCCAAGAACCCAAGGGTTATAATCATTAAATGGACTTCAGCACCTTCATTGGCCAATTGACTTTTTTTGGAATTTCCGCATTCATTATATACACACTCATTAATAATGTATGTGAAGCTCAATTTATCTCTGCAAAAACATGCTCCCCTATCTCCAATGCAGATGTAACATTAGAGGTTGAAATGAAATGACACTTATATTACATGTTTTTGATTTCTAGGGGGAGTCCACCCAATGTGGAGTAGTATGATACATGTTTGTTCCACCTTTTTGACTGGTTACCTGAAGTGTCATCAGAATAGAGGGTGATAGGTGCATGGCTACACAAAATGATTCATCAAATCCCACTTGAGGACAATATTGAATCATATGGTAGCCAGGCTGCCTATGAGAAATACCAGTGAACTACTGTGAGCTTAAAAGGGACCAAATGATGGGAACGCGATATGAGCAAGCAGAGATGAAACTGAGATGAGCACCTATTGGGGTGCGCCGGGAATGACAACAAGAAGTGCGTTAGCTGCATTGCATGACAAGTAAAGAAGAGAAAGCGACCAGATAGAAACAAGAGAAAAATGAGTGGACAGAGAAAATGAGACTAAGGCAATACCTGAGAAACACCAGTGAACTGGTCCATCTCTTATTGCTTCTCTCTCTTTCTCTTTGTCTCTCTCTTTGTCTCCCTCTCTTGGGTAGTTATATTTTCATGCGATTGAAGTAATGCATTTTAGTACATACACGGTGAAAGACAAAAGTGAGCTGAAACGGAAGAAGGAAAAAAGTTTGATTACTATTCGAATTAGCTTCGAAGACAATTCGATGACAATGCTCCCTTCGAATTATTTGTCTTCGATTCCGTTTCGAATTTTTTTCAGTCATTTCGAAGTCTCAATTCGAAGTCCATTCGAAGTGGCCAGACTTCGAAAAGATTTCCAATATTTCTCTAATTTACTTCGAAGTCTCACCTCGAAATCGTTTCGAAGGGGTCTGACTTCGAAAAGACTGGGAATTTTTCTCGAAGTCTTTTCCAAATCTCACTTTGACGAACCGAATTCGAATTTGCTCGCGACCAAGGTGCGCGAGGTCTCTCCCTGCAGGCGGGATGTTCGAATTCGTTTCGAGGTTATTTCAAAGGGACTTGGCAGTTTTGGTGTAACACTTGCGTCGAATTTTTCGGGATCAAATATCATCCATGTGTTGTTGAAACGCAACTGCCGCCACCTGTCTTTCCAGGATGGAGAACCCCTGTCAAGACTAAATAAGAGTATGCAGTGGGTTTGTCGGCTGACAGAGAGTTTCATGTACAAACTTTTGAAGTGCAACAAAATTTATTTGAAGTTTGCTTCGCAGGCTCAACTCCATCCCACATGCTACATATTCTTTTGAGCTGGTGTGTTGAAACCTGTCTCCCCGGTCCAACGGTTCTCTGTAAAACTCTGAACTTCCAAGGATCGAGGACTTGTCAAAAGAAACCTTAAGGAGGAATGAATGAGTTTGACAAACAACCTACAAATACTCTGTACAGCGCGCGCTGCACAGTTCTGAGTAATTAGTCCACACAACTTGTTACAACCATTCGATGAAAGGTTTCAAGCACAATCCCTATCGATTCACTACGCGTCGGATTGGCTGACGTATTTAACAGGATCGGACGAAGTTTGTTGCACATAAGTAAGTGCCATTCTTTTAAGGAGTTCGTTGCAAATATGTATGACCGAGAATAAAGGCTCGGTGTCAGCCGTTGACAGTGGTGCTCACTATTATACATGTAAACTATCCATGATACAATTCGGTTGCTTATTTGCCCCGCTTCCTTCCGACTGCATTAATTTCTATAGAGCACGCAGACTATCACAAGTTCCACCGGCTGGGTATTACGTATTGGGAAGTGGAGGAAACCTTTCAGGAGCTTTCCAAATCCGTGAGCCTATCTGTACGAGTGCTCTTCATCGCGATTGATCTCGAGGTGTGAGATGGATTCCATTCCAACATAAGGCTATCTATCCAAGAATCAATCGTTGAAGTTTATGTGATTCCGTTGTGCTCCCCTAGTGTTAGTACAATCTTGAGGGGTTGTGCACACTTTCGTTTAAATACTCCACCCCAAGAATTTTGAAAGTTGCCCCCAAGTTTTTGTCAACGGCCAGATCTGGTAGCTCTTAGCACTTCCTCCTTTTGGCCCATCGCTCATACTTCAAATGTCCCACCATAGCGTTCGGAATAATATCGCAGGACTAATGCCTGATCACGCGACCATACAACATTCCACCAGATATTTTTTCTTCTTCAGCTTGGTACTTTGTGCCTGGACTCACCCAAAATATTATCATACTAGACTTGCCCAGCTCCTTCGAGTTCCATTGTCACTCGTTTCAGCCACTTGGTGGCTATGTTATCCCTTCATATTCCTCGTAGAGCCTAGAGAGACCAACGTGGCCGCCAACATCGGGCATTTTGCATGGACTTACGTTATGATGGCCAAATGCCTCGATTGGGGACTCTTCTCAGGACCACAACATCGACGAAGATATGTTAAAAGTAGTGACCAGTCAGGCGGGGAATGGGAGGCTGCGGAGAAGAATTCGAAGGCTCAGGTCCCTCATAGCGCAATACTGGATCACGTTTTCTTGCAATTGACATCGTAGGTTTCAATGGAAGTCTAAGTTGGTTGACGCAGATGCTCACCAGATATGTTTCTCTCTCTCTCTCGTCCTGGAAAATCAGTATGCGCGGATCACAATTTCCTTGGGGCCACTTCTCAAAGCTCAATCACAACAGTTTGACAGGCGACCTTTTCAAATATTTAATTTGTCAGATATATTCCATGACAATCTTGGCAGGGTTGCTTCACATGGAAAAACCGGGAACGAATTCAGCCAATGAATCATTGGTTTTATTTGGATCAATCATATCCCGATCTACCGTCAAATTTCTCGCGCGTTTCATGATCACGCCCTTCTTAGTGACGGGTCTTTGCGCTGCATTCGAAGGGGTGAATTCGACACTAGCGGTACTTGCCCACCTGACACATCCACTTGTTTGCCGACTTGGTGCCCCTGAAGCACTTTGCGAGTTCACCAACCCGGTTTACTACCCTCCGCTTTTCGAAAATATCTTCGCGTTCAGCTCACTCTCAGAGTATTGGGGAAAGACATGGCATCAAATTTTTCGCCGTTCCTTCATCGTTCTGGGGGCATTCCCACTGGGTGGCGTAGCTCGGGCTCTAGGACTCAGCAGCAAAACGCAGAAGGCTGTGGGTTTTGTTGGCGCTTTCGTGGCCAGTGGTTTCTTGCATTCCTATCGTAAGTTAACTCATAATTCATCCAAACTAAGAATTATCTACAATTTCTATTGTCTGATGGTATATTTTTTTTTCCTTGCACGTGTTAATAGCATTCTTGTTAATGGCTGATCCTACCACCGCAAGCGGAAAACCTCCGCTTAGAGAGATAATTTGTGTATTCTTGTGTTATTTTGTCCAAGGTCTAGGAGCTTTAATAGAGCCAGTCATCATTCCACTTATTCCCAAGCGTCTTGGTGGGGGAAAACTTTGGACCATTTGCTTTCTCCTCATGACTCTACCACTTTTTTCTATTCCAACCAGTAAACCTGCAAGATTATTTTCAATTTACAAACCACTTGATACATGGGGTGTCTGTCACTTTCTTCTCCCAGTAGTTGTCTATCCTCTATTCCTATGAAGTAGTTTCTTATTCCACTGATTTAATTCTCTCGTACCCGTTGTCTTTCATTTACTTTTGATATAGTCTTTAAGCCTAATATTTTGACCAATTTTAGACATCTTACACTTTAATCTATAAGAGCACTGGGTTATTGGTAATCCAACAGAAAAAGAATCAGATTTTTCTTATTGATCAGGAGTGATAGATGTAGAAAGATCCAAATGAAAGTTGCTTACTCAACTCCGCATAGACACATTAATTATTTTGGCTAGGATTATGTTAAAATTAACAATGCATTTTGCAGACATAGCATAGTTTGATAGACTTGGGAAGGATTTGGAGCAGCAATCTCAGCTTGAAGCTAAGACACTATACTAGAAGTGCTGCCTTTACCAACTAGCACCACCTGCAAACAATTGAATTTTCCTCTGCAGCTGCACCCTGAGGTTTTCCTGCGGAACTTGCATGGGAGCCAGAAACCTCATATGATGTATTCACAAGTTTGACACTCCCTAAATCACCAACTTGACTTGAAAAACCAAGATCCTGTTCCCATCCTGTGTGAGTCACTGAGTTCTCTTCTCTTCCATAAGACTATCTCATCTGCTCCTGAACTTATCAACCCGGTGTGGAAATACAGATGCTCTACCATTAATATTGGTTTAGATTGTCTTCCATTGGTCCAGTTAACCTCTTGTTTTGTTTTATTTGTGGGATGCCTTTGGACTAGAAAACACTGATACTGTACATATAATTACCTGAAAAGACTACCTGAATTCCTAAGATAATAAATGTTATCCTAAAACTCCCTGTGGCTGTCCTATGCTAAGTATGAAATAAGATCCGTAAGAAAGTGCTCTATTCTAAATGGTAGGTGCTATATACAAGACTGTTTACCCTAAACCCCTTTTATACCAAACTCCAAAAACCCTAACCAATACACCACAATCCTGACCAATACTCCTCCACTCCGCTGCATCCATTGTTTTTGTGTATACCCCCATCCCTTATAGCCCCTGCTTCCTCCAATTACCCCTGCAGAAATCCTTCTGTGGTCCTCCAAATTCCCCAAGCCCTGTGACTCTACCTGGTAGTCCCGCTGCACCTCCACTTCAGCCCCTGTCCACACAATCCTTGGATGCACCATGTGAAGGTTCACCCCTGTAACACCCACTTTGCTTTCCCCAAGTGTGTTTGAATATTGTTTTCTGGCCGCACTACCACCAGTGCATATTGTGAGAATTTTATTTCAAACAATTTATTGCAGCAAATCAACATAAAAAAGCTAATAGTAGTAATGAGACTTGAAAACATATCCAAACAAGTGTTAATAAATCTAGGAATTGGAAAATGAGATAGTGTAACAATAATCATAAATGAGTGAGATATATTATACCTTCAAATAATCAGATACTAACTATTACTCTTGAGAAAAAATGTCTTGAAGAAGAAGAATAGGAATAAGAGAATTAATCACAAGCCTGAGAAAGAAACAAATCACATCAATATCAACCTAATTGGGAACTGAGAAACATGACAAAGAAATCATTACAAGTACCTCCACTTGGATTAAAAATAGCTCCTCCTGAGTTCTTCAAGTCTATTTTTTGAGTAGGTTTTCAGATTAGATAAGGCCTTTGGTGTCAGCCCCCATCTCTTATGTGACGCAGGGTGGAATATTAGACTTGCATAAAGATACTGATTGCAGTATTTAATGTCTATTTTTAGGTTCTCACTATAACCTTAAAGGCCAGAGGAATAAAGCAATTCTACACTTTACAGCAGAAGAGCTGGAAACTTTGTGTAACAAAGGAACATGGCTATGTACAGCTCTGCACAATTTTCCACAACTGCTCCCTGTGAGTAGGAGAGGACTTCTAGTTACTTGAATAATCATTCTAGTTACTAGGAATGGGATAAGGAACAAAGAGGAAGGTGGATTTGATGATTATAATAAAACCCCACTCACTAAGTAATAGTAAGGCAAGCAGGTTTGTATGGTGATAATCTGGGGGGAATTCCCTTTAGAAGGTAATCTCAGCCCCTTTAAATATTACACATAATGTTAACCCCAATGTAATGACTCAAAGAGTTTATATTAAATGGGGTAAATTTAAGAAAATAGTCTCCTTGTTGGAGATGTAACTAAAGTATAATATTTTAGGTTAAATTCATGGAGAGATATTAATCTCTCCTACAATTAGAATTTCTTATGGTATTTAATAATACTTAGTTTATTAAAATGATAAATATTAGATAAAAAAGATATGTAAAATTATGAATCAAATGGGAATTGAACGTATGAATGTATTATAATTTACTTAGTTCATTTTTAAGTTAAACTACTTAACCATTGGGTTATGTGACTTGTACTATTTTTTGGACATGTGGGCTAATGTCTCAATGTCTGACATTTAGGGTGCTTGATGGTTGATTAAGGGAAAATAATTGGAGCAGACTGGTGGATAGGTGATTCTGATTGAAAAATCTTGTTGAGTCTGTCCAACTTCAATTTCCGGGGAGCAGGACCTTGATGTTTTCTTCATTTTGCATATTCACATTCAAATCCATCAATGTGCAGTCTGGATTACTCTACTTGACACATATACAGGTGGAAAAGAATGAGTATGTATGATGATTACTCCACTCTCATAAGCATGCATGTGCTTTTTGAGGGGGGTTGATAAACCCAGGCCCACACCCAACACACACCTATAAAAAAAAGGTGTGCTGCCCGCACGCCTAAAAAAAAAAAGGTGTGCTGCCCGCACGCTGTGGGAGAACTTATATACATGGGAGAACTTATATACAAGAGGTGCAGCACTGAAGCTGAGCCCGCAGCCGCGGGCTCAGCGGGAGACTGAGGCTGAGGTAAGAGGGGGTACTTACCAAATGTCATTGGACATTCCGCGGGGAAAAGCACAAGGGCGCAGCATGTGACATTCTATAGTTGGTGCAGTCAATTTTTTGGGTGGACGAAGGCCGCTTCAGTATGCGCAACGTAGGGGACCGGGTGGAACCACAGGGTTTGGGGCACCAGGCCTGCAAGCGGAGCGGGGGCAGAAGTAGCGGAGTTGTGCGCAGGGGAGCGACATACGACTGCAGGGGTCAACGGGGTATAGTAGTCAGGGACAGGCTGCGGTGCAATGCGGGATTGAGGAGACGGGTAAGTAGGGCTCCAGGGACGGTACCGGGGATAGGACCAGGGGAGCGTTGTATAAATAGAGTGTTGTACCAGGGTTGCGGGATCTTATCTTATCATTGAAGTAGATAGCTATCAACTACAGCGCATATAAGAAATCACTTTACTTTAGAACTCTCTCAGCGACTTTCAGCGTATGCGGACAAGCAAAACTGTGAAGGGCAACATCAGGAAGACGAACGCAAGAGGAACGGTCCCCTTGCTGAGTAAAGGTGTTGCAGGGAATCCAGTTAACTATCCACTAACAGTTGTTTATCCCGCAGAGGAAATCAAAGAACCACCGGAACCAACCAGGAAGAAGGGCAACCTACCGTTTCTGTTACCGGAGTTGCCTTTATTTCCACAACGCCTTTAAAAAAAAGGTGTGCTGCCCGCAGGCCTTTAAAAAAAACTTTTTATTGGTGTGAGGGCTGCACGCCCATCCCTGGGAGTCAGCACGCCTGTAGATGGGCGTGCAACCCGCACGCCTATCTACAGGCGTGCAACACCGGGCCTCCCTGCAGGCGCGCGGTTGCACACCCCGTTCAGAAAAGGGCGTGCAAACCACACACCCTTTCTATGTGTATAGGCAGTGGCGTGCCCCTACCTATACACATAGATTGGTGCACCACCAACCTATGTATATAGGTGGGGGCACATAGGCCCCTGACCTATATACATGATGATGTCATGTTTACACAGGAATGTAAACATGACATCAGTATACCCCCCCCCCCCCCCCCTCCCCCCAATCCATTGACAATTGGTCCTCCACCCCCTCCTCAAATCCCTCCCTAACCACCACCTCACCGACCCCACCAGCCAACAGATGCCCCCACCCACCTACCAGCGGGCCGCCGCACGACCCAGCCCACCACCCAACCCACCCTGCCCAATTGACTAACCCAAGCCGCCCAAGGCGCCCACCGGAACGACCTAGCCGCCCGACAACCTCAAGCCAGCCGCCAGGACATCAACAGGTAAGTCAATGTCCCCCTAAATTCCCTCTCTCCCCCGTGCCCCCCTGCCCCTCACCCAAAACCCTGCCCGCTCCTGAAAGTGGGCCAGCTGGGCCTGGGCCAGAGGGGCCAGATGGGCCAGATAGGCCAGCTGGGCCTGGCACAAAGGGGCCAGATGGGACACCTGGGCCTGGCCCAAAGGGGCTAGATGGGCCACCTGGGCCTGGCCCAAAGGGGCCAGATGGGCCACCTGGGCCTGGCCAAAAGGGGCCAGATGGGCCACCTGGGCCTGGCCAAAAGGGGCCAGATGGGCCACCTGGGCCTGGCCAAAAGGGGCCAACTAGAACCAGTGGCCCCTATGGACACATTCAAGGTGTGAATGTGCCACTAGGCCCCCTCCCAAGCCCCCCATTGCACCCAAGGCCCAGGACAAATGTGCAAGGGACACATCTGGGCCTAAAGGGCCCCAGGAATTACCCACAGATGCATGTCAGGCCCCAAGTCCCCAGTTGAAGCCCCCTAGAGACACTACACACCCAAAGTCCCCCCCCCCCCCAGCAAGGCCTGATATTCCCCTTTCTCATATTCCCACTGAAAAAGGTACTTAATTCCAGGAGCGGCAGCTGACATCTGTTTTACTTTGCAATCCAACCAACAGCAACACCTTCTTCTCCTCCTCCTTCAAACTATAGATGTATTCCCACACAATGTCTGGTGGTCACAAACAAGCACGTAAGTTCTGGTTCCTCATAAAATGCATGACAATAATCCTCCTACTTACCAATTTCCACCCCACAACACTGCAAATCAGGTTTGGACTTCTGGAAAAAATGCACTGAGCTTGCTCAGCATCCTGCATGCAGTCCCAAGGAATAAAAGTATCTGGAAGTTCTTGCAAACAAAATCAAAGCCGAATAAAAGCAATCAGACAATGAGGGTCATGAGTCCTCAACTCCCCCAGCTCCAAAAAACACGTTTGACCCCCCAGCTAGCCAAACCATCCAACATTCCACTCCTAACGTCAACCAACCACCTCCTAACCTCAACCACTTCATTCCTTGGTTTCCTGATCTTCCCAAAGACCTCCCTTCACCTCAAAAAACCTCTCCACAACTGTCTGCTTTTCTCTCAGCAAACAATGCAGCACCAATGATTCATCCCACACCAGTGGAGGAACCCCCTCAAATTGACAAAGAACCCAATGGAAATGAAAACAAACCTGCTCAAATTGACAACAAACCCACTCACATTGACAACAAACCTGTCACGCTCTGTGATGCCAAGGACTGATATCCTTCTAGCTACACAAGGTGCAAGGCAAAGAATATGGGCAAAAAAAAGGGGTTTTTGATCTTTTATATTAATATTTAAAAGATCAAAGATTTATGGAGGGGCCAGCAAGCTGGGGTGTTTAGTTCCCTCCAAAAGTGTTCGTGCTAAAAGCAGAGAACTGAACCTTTAAAACTGGGGCCTGCAAGCAGGGGTGTTTAGTCCCAGTGAAATAGTGGCTAAGAAAGGGCCACAACTCCTAGTAGGAAAAGACTTACTGTAGTAGGCTTTGAGGGAAGGAGGTGGGGGGCTTTCTTATGGTAAACTGAGCAGCTGGAAGCGGTTGGAAAGGTGGGCTGGAAGGCTGGACAGAGTTGGGGTTGAGGACAAGAGGCTTTGAAGTCTTGAAGACTGATTTACTTGGCAGGACACTAGTATGCTGGACTGGTGGAATGCTGGGTGTAAATATGATAAAGCTGGGGAATCAAAATACAGGGGGAAGAAAGGGCCTCTTAAATGCCTTTCTGGAGCCCTGATGGCGAAACACCAAGTGGTATTTTGGCTATGGGAATACTACAAGGAAGGAGTTATCCTTAGTAGAAATAAATGATGTAATTTATCAAATTATTACATGTACAGGCTGTCCATAATTGATACAGTCTGTCAGTCATCTGTAGTCATCATCTGAGGGCGCTTCAAGAGCTCTTAGTTTGATGTACACCATGTATTGATCACTTGATCAATAGAAAAAAAAGAAATAATCAAATTATAATACAGAATCTTATTTCTGTTTAATTTGGTTATTTCATATGTAAGGTTCTGTACCATGACAGTTCTTGTCATAATTGCATGGAGGGCGCTTTTACAGCTCTCCATTCAATTATTTGACAAGCAAACATCATGGGAAAAGTGTAAAAAGATTTTGAACCTATGATTGATTATCTAAAAGAGCCGAAACACTATGAAAGGAAACAATTAGACTTTGAGAAACATGAAGAGAAGTAAGAAAAGAAAGATAGCAATGAGAATAACCAACAGTTTAGAGACAAGCAGTTTGAATGAAGAATAAGTTGAGGAAGGAACAGCAGACGCAGAAAATGAAGAACTGAGAGATGTGATTGATTAGCTTGGTAGTGAGAATGTAGAAAGAGCACAGGCAAATCTTACCAGACAGAGCAGACACAAGGACGGTTATGATAGGAGATGAAAGAATAAGAGAAGAGAGAAATAGAAAGAAAAGATAGAAGAGAATATGGAGGAAGGAAGGAAGAAGAGAGGATGTGAGAGAGAAGGGGTGAGAGAGGAATGAGGATTGAGTTGAGTGATTGAGGTTGAAGATGTTGAGTGTTGAGGGAAGATGAAGTCGAAGTTGAAGATTGAGGATGAGATCTGGAGAGAGAGAGGATAGATGAAGTGTAGTTGACAGTGAAAGAAGAGCTGTGACAGTTCTGTGATTTCTACACTCCCCGTGTCTGGAGAGATTTGGATGGCTTGAAGGTGGGATCAACAGTTTGGATGAGGTTGAGAATAGAGGACTTAGGAGCTGGTTTGGTGAGAGCGTCTGCGAGCATGTCGAAGGTACGAATGAGGATTATCTTGATGTTCTTTGACTTGACTTCTTGACGGAGGCCTTTGGTTTTGAGGTCGATGTGTCGAGTTTTAGGGTTGGAACCAAAATGCTTGAGCTTGTCGTCGAGTCCTTTATTATCAATGAAGTGTTTGTTAGAGTATCTTTCTTTGAACTCTTCGTCGTCCATCATGAATCTTTCATTGAGGTCCCGATCGTCAATGAATTGAGTGGCAGCATCCAGCTGAATGTTCCAGATGTCGGCTAAGAGTCCTTTCAACCAGGTTCCTTCGTGGACGGAATCAACAAGGGGGTTGAGTTCGGCTTCGGTTGATGAGTATGTGACGGAGTGTTGACGGGAGCTGTTCCAAGACACAAGAGTTCCGAAGAGATAACAAAGGTATCCGGATTGAGAGGTCCGAGTTTCAGGATCGTCGCCCCAGCTTGCATCGCTGTAGACTTCAAGTAATTGATTTGGACTTTTAACTTCAAGGGTGAGTTTCAGATTCTCGGTTGACCTGATGTATTTCCATACTTTCTGGACTTCATGCCAGTGAGTCATGCCAGGTTTGACAGAAAATCTGGCCAGGCTGGAGACCGCGAAGCTGATGTCTGGACAAGTGTGGCAAGCAATGTAGTTCATCAGACAAATTGCCGATCAATAATTGACATTTTCTTTCTTGAATAGTGCGTGATCTTCATCGGTGGCCTCTTTGAGTTTGAGATTGGGAGTGAGTGGAGTGTTTGACGACTTGCAGCCTTGCATTCCGAGTTCCTCCAGCCCATGTTTGATGTGCTTGGGTTGGGATAAAAGGATTTTGTGGCCAATGCGTTCGAATTTCATACCGAGAATGGTGTTGGGTTCATGACTTGCTGAGTTAGAAAATCGTTTCTCGAATTTGTTTTTGAAGTCGTTGCCAGGTCCAACTAGGACTAGATCATCGACGTGAAAGAAAATCCGGGAGATTTTATCGTCGCAGAGGTAGAGACATGGGTCACAGTTTGATTCATGAAAGCCAATCGATTCAAGCCAAGAGACTAGGGTTTCGTACCAATTTTTCGGTGCTTGCTTTAGGCCGTAAAGAGCTTTGCGGAGCTTGAGATAGGGAGAGTCTCTGTTGACTCCTTTTGGAGTTTTGATATAAACCTCTTCGCTGAGTGGAGCGTGGAGGAATGCTCCTTGGACGTCAAATTGAGTGATTTGAAGATTTTGGTGAAGGGAATAGAGAAGAAGCATTCTCAGAGTGGGCAATTTTCCAGTCGGAGCGAAAGTTTCGTTGTAGTCGACACCGTGGATTTGATCGAAACCTTGAACACACAGGCGACCTTTGTATTTGATAGGGTCGCCGTGGCAGTTATCTTTTATTCTGAAGACCCAGGTTGTGGCGAGTGGGTTTGGCGGCTCATCGTAGAAGTTTTCCCAGACCTGGTGGCTTTTGATTGACTGCACTTCTTTCAAGATGGCCTCTCGCCAGAACTTTTGGTCCGCACACCGTATGGCTGATTCGAAGGTGTTTGGCTCATAGTAGTGGTGGAAGCCGTATCTGACAGGGGGTTTGATTTGGGATCGATCGCGAAGTGAACGAGATGGTTGTTGGTGAGGTTCTGGAGGTGTTTCTTGCTCCTGTGTTAACATTTCCTGAATGTCTTCTTCGGCCGTTGCTGCTGATTGAGAGTCTTCTGAGTCAACTGAGTCTTTCTCCTCCTGACTCAGAGACTCGATGTTGATTGGTCTTTCTTGTTCAACAAGCTTCCCAGAAGATTTTATATTTGTTGAGTCCATTTCAGGGAAGAAGAAATCATCGTCTGAGTTCTGAGTTGCCTCCGCTGAGTTTTTGAGGAACCTGACATGTTTAGTTTCAATCACGTTTCCGGATTTGCCGAGTATGCGGTACGAGTTAAGAGGCGCGTTGAAACCCAGCAGCAACCCTTCTTCGCCCTTCTCGTCAAATTTTCGCCCCTTTATTCGCTTCATCTTGAGGGTTACAGCAGGGGTGCCGACGGGTTTGAGATAGTTGCGCGGGAGAGAATAGCTGTGAACAACTTCCCAGGGAGATTTTGTCTGGTCCTTCCTTGGAATTTGATTAAGAGCGAAGCAACAGGATTTGACGACTTCGTGCCAGTAGTTTTTCGGCACGCGAGAGCTCTTGAAGGTTGCTCTCATTGATTCGACGATAGTGCGGTTTGCACGTTCCGCTCTACCATTATGTTCCGGATGATAGGGTTCAGAAGTTAGCCTTTGGATGTGTTTTTCATCCAGGTAACTGACTAACCTATTTCCAGTGAATTCACCTCCTCCGTCTGAACAAATGAGAGATGGAAAGTAGCCGAGGCGCTTCGCTTCGGTCTCGAGAAGGTTGATGAGTGCGTCTGCAGTATCGTCCTTCTTGGTGAGAGGAAAACCCGCGAGATATCCTGAGTAGTTATCTACAACAGTGAGTATGTAATTTGACTTGATTTTTGACTCAGGAGATATCGGTCCCATGAGGTCTAGATGCAGTCTCTCGAATACCTTTTTAGCTGGACGAGACTCTTTCTTGAATGGCTGTTTCGATATCTTTGAGAGTATGCATGACTTGCATTCGAAGTTAGCTTTCTCGGCGGAGGATATTCTTCGGTCTATGAGCAAATCAAGGCGTTGCAGAGAGGCATGTCCAAATTTCTCATGTGTTTCCTTGAGAGATTCGACAGAGCTGTTGAAGAGTGCGTAATTGACATTTGATCCGACCTTGTCTGGATTGCGAACTGAATACATGTTGTTCGAGATTTTTCCTCCAAATAAGTTGACGCCATCTTTGACAACCGAGAATTTTCCTCCGTTGGCCATTACGGAGCAATTTTTCCCGTCTAGAATCCCAGGACTGATTAGATTGATCACAATGTCAGGGACGTAAAGACAGCCTTCGAGTGCGATCTTCTTGTCTCCCCATTGAAGGACCACACGCCCCATGCCTTTTATAGGTAAATCGGCGTGTTCCTTGCCAGTTTTGATGACATCGAAGTCTCCTTGGTTTAGACAATCGAAGTAGCGGCTGTCATTGAAGACATGTGAAGAAGAACCGCTGTCGAGGATGATTTTTGATTTGATGTCGCCATTGTTGATCCAGAGAGTGATTAACGACATGAAGAAGTTACTCTTCTTCGCAGCATCTTTTCCAGCTTCCCACTTTGCCTGTGCCTCTCTCCACCATTCAGGTGCCTTTTCTGGGTGAAGGTGCCAGCATGAGTCGGCTGAGTGATTGCTCTCCTGATTGGGGTTGTGCCAGCCGGTTGTACAGCGCCTTAGAGAGGTTCCATTCTTTTCAATTTTTGAGACACCTTTTTGCCGATTGGGTTTGCTGGAATAGAGTGATGCCTGGGTTGATGATCCGGCCTCTTTGGTTTCCTCCCGATTCTCATTGTTGAACTGCGTTAGATGATTGCAGACAAACTCAACGGTGAGGTCTTTGTCAGAGTGCATGATTTGTCGCTTGAGGGCTTGGAGAGTGTCCGGAAATTTGAAGAGAATAAGATATGCCAGTATGTCTTTTGGGAGATTGATTCCAACGTCAACCATCTTTTTGATTGAGACTTTGATATCAGTCACGAATCCTTTGAATGCGTCCTCTTTGAAGCCGATGTAGAGGAACTCATTGAAGATCCTCGCACGATTTGAAGATTGTGAGGAAGCGAATCGATCCTTGATGTCTTTCCAAAGTAGTGTCGCTGAGTCACGATTGTCTGCCGTGACCACATTATTGTGAGTCACACTGTCTATTTTCGAGATGAGTAGGAGACTGAGTTCTGCGTTTTCGTCCGATGTTAAAGCTACACTGTCGGTCTCCAGTTTAGTGAGTACGCCCCGTAGCTTTAACAACACGGACATTTTGTCCTTCCAGATCGAATAGTTCTCCTCAGTGAGCTGAGGGATCGTATCAAGAGCTGATTTGAGCATAGCTTGGCGGAACCCATCGTTTTGGTTTGGTACCGCCGCCATGGTTGTCGGAATTGTATTATGATTGTCCGACGCTGCTCGCTCGCTTGAGTCGGCTCTTTCGTTCGAAGAATCCACGTTGGTCGTAGGCTTTTAACCGTAAAAAGATTTTGAACCTATGATTGATTATCTAAAAGAGCAGAAACACTATGAAAGGAAACAATTAGACTTTGAGAAACATGAAGAGAAGTAAGAAAAGAAAGATAGCAATGAGAATAACCAACAGTTTAGAGACAAGCAGTTTGAATGAAGAATAAGTTGAGGAAGGAACAGCAGACGCAGAAAATGAAGAACTGAGAGATGTGATTGATTAGCTTGGTAGTGAGAATGTAGAAAGAGCACAGGCAAATCTTACCAGACAGAGCAGACACAAGGACGGTTATGATAGGAGATGAAAGAATAAGAGAAGAGAGAAATAGAAAGAAAAGATAGAAGAGAATATGGAGGAAGGAAGGAAGAAGAGAGGATGTGAGAGAGAAGGGGTGAGAGAGGAATGAGGATTGAGTTGAGTGATTGAGGTTGAAGATGTTGAGTGTTGAGGGAAGATGAAGTCAAAGTTGAAGATTGAGGATGAGATCTGGAGAGAGAGAGGATAGATGAAGTGTAGTTGACAGTGAAAGAAGAGCTGTGACAGTTCTGTGATTTCTACAAAGTGTCAACATTTATTATTTTCCCATGATTAAATAAGCTTGTCATTTAGTTTAATTGTACAAGTTCTTTTAGACTTGTTTGAAGTATTCTGATGTTTCCTTTATCCCCTGTTTCGTGTCTTTCATGTATTATGATACTATTTAACTTATACTGTATGTATTTGTATAAGTTAATAATAATACAAAGACTATAAAACAGCGTGATATGTATGTCAAATGTTATTTAATATTTTATTTATGTGTTTAAAGGATAATTACATAGTTTATTTAAGTAATTATCCCTTATTTTGAGGACTTCTACTTATTAGAATACTCTCATATTACATATGTTTATACCTAGTAAGTATTTTAGCGCTTAGTAGGAGTATTCTTTAAGTTAATTTTATTATTAGAAGGAGTAACTTTTCTGGGGTACTTTGGCTGAGGTACCCTAGGTTATTTCACTTGCTCTTTCAGAATATGAAATAATACTCTCACTTATCTCAAAGGTTAATGAGTTATTATTTATTTTATTATTTATTTATTTATTATATTTGTTTCTAGCATTATTACTACTTAATAATGTTTCTATTTTAAAATTTTATCTTTTTCTTATGTTTATTATAATTTATGTTGTATTATTACTTATGTAATAATGTCTCTTTCATATGTATTTTTTATTAATTAATTATTACTTTATTTATTGTTCTAGTCAGGTTGTCTCTGAACTAGTAGCAAGCTGACAAAACCAGCTTGATTGGACAAAAAACCCGCTCAATTTGACAACGGCTGGCCCAACGTTATGAACCCGGCATATGGCCCCATCTACCCAATAAGATTGCCCAGGCGCAACAGCAAAGGCAAAAGCACCTATCTCTCCACCTTTTCTGAGGCTTGCCTTGATTGTATAACTACAAGCATAGAATCCCGCAATGCCAACCTAGGCTTGTGTCCCTCATCTCAAAACCATGATGACAATATAGACAACCCAGATGCCAAGGGGGAAACAGACCCTGAAGAATTGGAAATCAACCCTCCAGCCTCACAAGTCTCTTTGCCGTACAACCATCCTGGGGCCCCACACATCCCCAGGAGCTCAACTGATCTGTCACAACGCCCACATTCCACTATTGTGGAAAGTCACCCACACCGGGCTTGCTACTGCTATCCAACTGCAATATTTGTTGATCCTACATCCAAAAAATCCCGGAATCACACCTCAAGTCCAGACAATCCTCCCTCATGTGGTGCAAGCCCAGTCCCTCAACAGGGTTCCTCTTCCTCTTATCAACAGACTGTGCATATCGACCCAAGGCAAACCGGCCCAAACTTCCCAACCCACCTATTCACTCCCCACCCAACTGTCATAACGTCCAAACACTTGAAAGGCATCAAGATCTCCCGCACCGCAACCACTAAGGCAGTCAACAGTTCCAGTTAAATTCCCAGCTCCAGTTCAAACCCCAGCAAGAGGTCAACAGCCCCTCCTTGCCCTGCAAGGTCAACACAGGATGCATGTGAGTCATTCCCCTCTCCTGTAAACATTAAACACTTCTGGAACTCATGTCTGTCTGTCTGTTGCAGCTGTTGAACTATTTTTACCAGGCCCACTGCTTCCAAGATCAGTGGTAGAAAACTTGAACAACGATTTGGCGTGTGGCATTGTATGGTCCATCACATCAGCTGAGAAGATGATAAAGCACATCGCCTTTGTCCTCAATCACCTCCCCCAAATGCTCTCTTGTCATGGCCCAATGGACCACAATTTCAAGGAAAGAGTTTGGCGGGACGTTACAATAACTCTGGCTGCTTGCAAATCAGGTAATTCTCCTAGTTACTATCTATTTAATTAAAAATGACACTGACTAATTATTGTGGTGCAGATAAGAAAAAATTCCCCACCCTGCTACTTCAATGTCTCTGATCCCTCATGACATGATCAACATGGATCAGATTGAAGTTTTCCGGGCACTCTGCTCACTGGGGCTTCCAACAAACCTATGAGAACCTGGGGACATTCAATTCCAATTAACCAAACCTCGGCGGCCTCATGCTTGTGTCACAGCACCTGGTTGGGGCAATTTCAGCTCTGGCGTATATCTGCAGCTTATCCAAATTTACCCGTCCACGTCCAAAGCATACAAGGACGGATGAGTGCTCCACAAAGAATACACCCTCTCAGATCCAGATGCTAGCTGGTCTGCTTGTTTTTGGTCCAAAATTGGTCTTCACATTCAACAGACAGACTGCCTCCTCTGCCAATGCTTCAGCCTTGATAGAATTTGGGGCCAAAGTCCTTAAACAAAAGGTGGATGGTGGTATTAATCTCCCAATGCCCCACCAACTTTAGATAATCTTTGTAAATATTTTCTGGACTTCTTGTGTGCTATTGGCTTCAAAAATATTGGTGAGAATGGACTTCCCCAAGTGGATTGGGAAAGAACCTACAAAGAATTTCACCACTAGTTTGCTACTCACCACATACTCCACATTTTTTCTCAAGATATAGAAATAGCTTTGTCCAACTATCACTTCTGAATTGTATGGTATTTAACTCCTAGCCTGTGTCTCCAGCTCTACATGTTGCATGTTCTATTGATCACTTCCATCCAAATGATACATTATTTGCCTTTTGGTTTATCTTTTTCCTACATTGTAGGTTTCAGTCTTGGTGTGCAACTAAAAATTATTATAGATATGATATGATACTAATAACTGATCAATTTTTTAATGATCAGTTAAAAGTATGATTACCCGTGATTCTAATATGGCCCTTCATCATAGGTGAAGTATTGGAATTATTGGCAATGTGTAATGTGGCCATACTCAGGAGTAATGTTGACAGCCGTTACTCTACTTTTATTTATGGAAATAAATTTAATATAGTAATTACAAATCAGAGGAGGGGTGTTACATTGGCTTGCAAGTTTTGGAGTAAAGAAGTATGGCAGGTTCAATGATGCTCAACCAACCAGCAGCTTGTCTCTTTGGAAATGATCTAGGTATGGACGGTGGAGGGAAAGGTACTAGGCCATGCTTGACTATAACATGTATCCAGTGATTCCTGTTAATTAGTGCAAGGTAGATTGGGCTGGTTGGTTTGGGGTTGGGTGCAAAAATTGAAGGGAGAAACGTCATGCAGCAAGCTGCTCGGTTGTTTGTGAGGAAAACCACTGGCCTATTGTATGAATTAGCCAGAATAGGACCACCATCAAGCCCATCCACTTGGAAGTGGGCACTGGTCCCTTGGGATTCTCCACATGAATGCTCTTGTAGGTCTTCTTGAAAATTTCTGGTCCACCTAGCTTCCTGGTCCAAAGTGGCCTGTTGATGTGCAGCTCGTGTAACATGTCCAATTGCACTTGATACCACCCATTGTCTTTAGCATACAGGCCCTTGGTTTTTTCAGCAGCCAATGCATGTGCCACACAAGAATACCCACAGTTGCCATCCCCTTTTGGGTTATAAGTTGATTGGACATACTTAATGACCCAAGGAGGTAACTGATCAACCTGGGGGAGATGAGGGCAAATTCAGCATAAGCACAAGAGAGTGAGTAAATTTCTTTGCTCTCATGAGTAATCACAATGAATTCACACTAATATTGCACATGCTTATGAAAAAATAAAATTCAATTACAACCTTGCGCTTGAGACTAACTGAGATCCCCAGACTCAAAAAGCAATAAGCAACCAGAAAATCAACTAAAACAAAGTTACTTTTAGCTGAACATTCTTTCAGCCAAAGCTAAAACAACAAACATCAAAAAGAAAATGGGTAGCGTAGTGTTATAAGCAACATCCAAACAAAAAAGGTTAATGGTACAGAAATTGACTGTTAGCTGATTTTTAGTGGTGTTGGCTGGACAAAATGCTACACTAACTGTTAGCATAGCAATCTTGTCAGCTATTATAACTGTTAGTGTAGCGCTCTTTTCAGCTATGCTAACTTTTAGTGTAGCACCCTTTTGTGGTGAGCTAACTGTTAGTTTAGCACTACACTAACTGTTAATTTAGTGCTACACTAACTGTTAGTTTACACTGCCAGCATAATTGCCTAGGTTGAGTTCATCCCAGTTAAACTAGGATGCAAACAACCAATTTAAAGTAGGTTGACCTCAACCAATGAAATATACAACCAAGGGGTCCCTTGGATTTATATTTCATCAGCTGATTTCAACCAAGTTTAAATTGGTTGAGTGCATCCCAGTTTAACTGGGATGACTTCATCCTAGGCAATTATGCTGGCAGTGTTAGGGCTAAACTTGCGGGAGTATATCAATCATGTCTTTTCTTGAGGCTTTGATGCTTTTAAATTAGTAATTTAATGAATCTGATGATTCAAATGAGGTCCCAATAACAGTATTGTCCTGAGATCCATCATTCAACATCAAAGTCATCTCAATAAAAATAAATTAGACATCAACATAAGGAAATAATCCTAACTTTTGAGGCCAAATGAAGCTCATTTTATAGTTAACAGGGGGGGATGGCCAAGTGGACAGCTCAGAAAGCCACAGTGGATTTTCTCTATGCGCCAAAATCCACATGGACAAACAATTTGTTTTTGAAAAAAAGAAGAAGAAAAAAAAATACTTACAGATATAAATTAAAAATAAATAAATCAGAAATAATCTGTTTTGATTGTTGTACTTGCTCAAGTACAGGAGTTAAAACAGAATTTCGATTACTTCACTCGTGCAAGTATAGATTTTTTATTGTGTTTCTTTTTATTGGGGATTGATAAATCCACTCCCCTGGCCGCACACCCATCAAAAAAAGGGTGTGCAGCCCCCACACCCTTTTTTTGATGGGTGTGTGGGCTGCACACCCTTTTTTGGGCGTCAGCATGTCTACAGGCGTGCAACACCCATCCAAAAAAGGGTGTGCGGTTGCACCCCCCATTCAAAAAAGGGTGTGCAAAGTGCACACCCTTTTTATGTATATAGGTAGGGGTGTGCGTGCCCCTACCCATATAACACCCTTTCTATGTATATAGGTAGGGGCACATACGCCCCTACCTATGTACATAGGCTTGACTGGGGGGATTTCATCTGGTTGAGGAGGTTATACAACCTCCTTGACCAGAGGGAATCCCTCTGATTGAAGAGGAGGTATGACCTCCTCCACAAGAGGGATTTCCTCCAGTGGAGGCTGTATGACCTCCTCCACCAGAGGTAGTGCGACTGCACACCCTTTGTTGGGTGGGTTTCACACACCTGTAGATGTTCTGATTCCCAAAAAAGGGAATGCAGCCCACACACCCATCAAAAAAAAATGGTGTGGGGGCTGCACACCCTTTTTTTGATGGGTGTGCGGCCAGGGGAGTGGATTTATCAATCCCCAATAAATTACCCTGTCTTAGGTCAAAGCTGGTCCACTCTGCTCAATTAGGATCCTGTACTTGCACAAGTAAAGCAACCAAAAGCTGTACTTGCGCAAGTAAAGCAATCAAAAAGCTGTACTTGCACAAGTAAAGCAATCAAAATGCTTTTAACTCCTGTACTTGAGCAAGCACAGCAATCAAAACAGCTTGTTTCTGATTTATTTATTTTTAATTTCTATCTGTAAGTTCCTTTTTTTCTTTTTTTCTTTTTTTCAAAAACAAATTGTTTGTCCATGTGGCTTTTGGCTCATAAAAAAACAATCCACTGTGGCTTTCTGAGCTGTCCACTTGGCCATCCCCTGTTAACTATAAAATGAGCTTCATTTGGCCTCAAAAGTTAGGATTATTTCCTTATGCTGATGTCTAATTTATTCTTATTGAAATGCCTTTGATTTTAAATGATGGATCTCAGGACAATTCTGTTCTGTGGACCTCATTTGAATCATCAGATTCATTAAAATACTAATTTAAAAGCATCATCAATGCTGCAAAACAAGAAATTTTGTGCAAGGTAAAAATATTCACCATGCCCACATCCTTGTCTTTGCCCAACCACCTCACACCACCTATTGGTAAAATAGAAAAATATGCAATCCACCCAAAAAGTTTGTTTCAGATTGTTCACTTTGCTGGATCTAAAATTTTGGTACTATTTTGAATTCAAACACAAGAAAGATGTTGGAGTGAAGTGTCACAGGTATACTCAATTGCTGAATCACCTTGGACAAACTCCAGCGACTGAAGCTGCAAAATAAATGATAGATTAAGATTGAAACCTATTTGTAGAAGCTATAAATTACTACACATTTACTGTCAGCCCCTGTCTCTTATGTGGCGCGGGGTCAAATATCAGACTTGTATAATAATACTGTATACAGAATTACAGTCTGTTTCTAAGGTCTTACTATAACCGGTGAGGCCAGTGGAATTGACCTTCTCTAGGCTGAAAGAAGAGAAGCTGGCACCTTTGTGTGGCAAAGGAACACAGCTATGTAAAGCTCAGCACAATCTGCCTCAACTGCTCCCTGTGAGTAGGAGAGGACTTCTAGTCACTTGAATAATTATTCTAGTGAATAGGAATAGGATAAAGGGAGGAGGGGAAAGAAGACTGGTTGATTATAATAAAACCCCACTAACTTAAACAATAGTAAGGTAGGCAGGTTTGTATGGTAATAATCTGGGGGAAATTCCCTTCAGAAGGAAATTTCAGAACCTTTAAATATTACACATTTTTTTAACCCCAATGTAATGACTCAAAGAGCTTGTATTACATGGGGTAAATTTAAGAAAATAGTCTCCTTGTAGGAGATATAACTAAAGTGTAATATTGTAGGGTACATTCATGGAGAGTTATTAATCTCTCCTGCAATTAGAATTTCTTATAGTATTAAATAATAGTTAGTTTATTAAAATAATAAATATTAGATTAAATAAATATGCAAAATTATGAATCAAATGGGAATGGAACTTATGAATTTATTATAATTCACTTGGTTCATTCATTCATTCATTTTTTAAGTAAAAGTTCTTAACCATTGGGTTATTTGACTTGTATTATTTTGTAGACATGTGGGCTTATTGTATCAATGTCTGACATTTACCACTATTGTAATTTCTCTTTTCTCATTCAAGTTTCATATCTTCATCTTTTCTCATTCAACTTGTGATTATCATCACTTGTATCATCCTCAAAGGTGTGGGTCTTTGTTTCACTACTTCATCTTGTTCTACTCAAATCTAACTTATCATTACTTGTCTCAACATCACGGGTGTTGCTGCTTTTCTCATCACTCACTTGTGTGATATAAAGTCTCACATCTCACTGGTTCTTCATAAGGTTTGGCTCCTTTTCTCATCACTCACTCGTGTGATATAAAGTCTCACATCTCACTGGTTCTTCATAAGAACATGATCCTCCCTCTTTGTCCTTTAGGAGTTCTCTTCTAAGAGCTTTAATGCAGCAGGATTTTACCTGATGAATCCATCAAAACAGCTTTTATGCAGGAGCCATGTTAACTTATGAACCAAACAGTTAGCAAGCAAAAAAACCCACTATTTGAGCATAGTGTAATGGGAAAAACTTCATCTAAAAGCTAACATTTAGCAGGAAAAATATCAGCTAACAGCTAACATTTAGTGTAGCCTAGCAATGATCTGATGCCGCTACACTACTGGAAACTTCAAAATCTGTTAGTGCAAGAAAAATCACGCTACTTGTTAGCGTAGCAGTGAATTTTCCCAGCTAACACTGCAAAAAAATGGCTTGAAGAATTTGTTGCTACACTAACTGTTAGTTTAGTGGAGTGTCATTTCAACTAACGCTACAAATTTTCTGGGGAAAAAAACCTTCTATGCTAACAGTCAGCAGTCAAATGGCTTAGATGAGTGTAGCAGCCAACCATTGATTCAAAGCTACAATACATGGTAGCTTGCAGTGTGTAGCAACCTTATCGGGTGCCAAGACTGTGGCAAAGCTGCACAGCCCAGGTGACTTAGCAGCTTGGATGACTCCCTGTGGTGGAGATGGGTAGACCATCTCCACTGTGGGGAGTCATCCAAGCTGCTAGATTGGCTGTGCCAGGGCACCTTGCCGCACTCTTAACATCCCAAGGCAGGGTTGCTACACACTGCAAGCTACAATATGTCATAGCTTGGAACAGTCAAACCTTTCAGGGGTTACCAAGACATCCCAATTGTATGTGGATTAAAATGAAAAGGGGGGGCAGGGGCAAGATTTCTCAAATTGTTGCTGTGTGATTTCCCATGGGCTGCTATAGCAGCCAAGCTACAAAACAATTTACTTTAGCAGCGGCACCACGGCTGCTAAAATAGATTTTTTTATAGCTTGGCTGCTACATCAGTTCCAGATCTGGAACTGCTATAGCATCTCAATAGCACCCCATTGGCCAAGTGTCACACAGCAAAAAATTGTGAAATCTGCCCCCTCCCCCCCTCGTCATTGTAACTCACACACAACCAGGACGCTTCAGTAACACCCAAAAGGTTTCACCGCTGCAAGCTACAATATATCATAGCTTGCGGTGTGTAGCAACTCTGCCTCAGGCTGTTAAGACTCCAGCAAGGTTTGATTTGGCAGCTTGGATAACATCATGTTTAGAAACCGGAGACAAAGAGAGCTCTCATGACGAGACCGCAAAAGGTATGTCCCAACAGTGGCTTGAACACTGGACCTTCAGATGGGGCTGATGCAAAGTATTCAGCATACTTCAGTCTGACGCTCTCCCAGCTGACACTACGGACATTTAGCAGACGTTGCGGGCCGCAGCGTCACCTGGGGTTTCACATGAACTATAGAGGTCGCGCAACCAAATCAAAGTTGAATATGCAACATCATCAACCCCCTCGCAGCAACACTAGCCCCCTCGCAGCGACAGATTGCGTTCAAAATCAACCTAGCCTATACCAACCACCACGACCTCAATTGACCACCACCGCTACCGCCAACTGGAACAAAGCCACCCACCTTGACATTTACCAATCACCCTCTCACCTTTCATTGCTGCCACTCCTCAACTCGAGTTTTGAATCTTCTTCATGGATCTCTGTCAATGCTCTGCCTGTATTGTCTTTCAATTCATCGACGAAAATGGGCAACAACAATCTGGACGCTACTTATCTTCTCAAAATGTTGCCAAACATCAACTAGCTGAATATCATCGACAACATGTGATGCCTACTATCTGGGCGTTGATAAACGCACGCCAAGCGCGCACGCCAACGCCAACCCGCACACCAATTTTTTTTGGCGTGCGGGGCCTACACGCCAAAAAAAAAGGGCATGTGAGACCCACACGCCAAAAATGGCGTGCGGGTCTCACACGCCCTTTTTTTTTGGCGTGTGGGCCCCGCACGCCAAAGAAAATTGGCGTGTAGGCCCCGCACGCCAATTGTTTGGCGTGCGGGTCCCACACGCTCACGTAATCTAATGGCCCCTCCCATTCGATTACGTGAGCGGGCGATGTGTATATCCCATACACATAATACATACATGTATTATGTGTATTATGTGTATGGGATATACACATCCCCCGCTCACGTAATCGAATGGGAGGGGCCATTCGATTACGTGAGCGAGCCCGAGTCTGTTTCCGGACTGGGGCTCGCTTATGGTCCTGGTTTTTTCAACCAGAACCACAACAAAGACCGCCCACTGCTCACCAATTCAATCAAAAAAAGCAGTGAGTCTGAAAATACGAAAAAAAAAAAAAAAAAAAAAAAAAAAAATCCAAAAAAAAAAAAAAAATGAGAAATAAAAAATGAGGAAAAAACCCCAAAAAAACCAAAAAAAAGGGTTTTTTTGGGGTTTGTTTTTGTGGGAGAAAAAAAGCCCACAGGCCCAGGGCTCCAAGACCCAACTGGCCCAAAGACAGGGCCCAATGGCCGTAAGAAGGGGCCCGCCTCTGCCCATCACCTCCAGTGGGCCCACAGGCCCACTTTGATGCTCCAAAGGGGCAATAAAAGATTCAATGGGGCCATTCAAACCCCAACCATCACCCTCACACCCCACTTGGAAACATGTATCAAAATCAAACCTCTGCGTATGGAAATTCACACGTGCTTGGCCAACCTGCAGCTCCAATCAATCAATCAGGCCACCTAGCAACTAACTATGGCTACCCAAGCAACCAATATGGCCAAGCCCCCCAGCCCCTTACTGTCCCCTCAGCCCACCCAGCCACCTACAGCTTCAAAGACAACAACTACAGACTGGCAATCCAGCCAAACCCTGTCCCCCCAGCCCACCCAGTAGCGCAGCCTGTGTTCCGCCCATATGAGGTACAATTGCCTCAATTCACCCACTATCACAATTGACCTCCAGCCTCTACCTATCAGCTTGATCCAGCCCAACCATCCTATCTGGCTCAGCCAGCCCTCTATGCACCACCTCATATAACTCAAGCCCCACCATCCCATCCGTTTCCGCAATCCCATCAAGCACCACAAATCTCAAACTCCTGGCAGCCGGGACCCAAACCATTGTCCCACCCGGCCAACCCATTCACTCTTGGACCCACTCACGTCCAAGGCCTGCCAACCTCTCACAATTTCCCCGTTGGCCAACCATCAGTGCCCGCTCCGCCGCAGACAAATCAAGTCCCTTCCATACCTGTCATGCAAGATATGCAGCCATCTCTGGGGGAAATAACCTCCTCTGCGCCATTTAGCCCTCAAATGTGGCCACCTGCACAACCAAGTCCTCAACAGCTTCCCCCAACAACGTTCAGCCCTCAAGTCCTTCAAACTGTGGCTGAAGGTGAGTTTTCAAATACTTCTCCACTTTGTTTTCATATTACCAAGAACTAATGTTTACCTACTCAATTCCCCAGTCAAATACCCAAGGATCACGGCTACATCTCCTGGTGGGTATCAACCTGCACCACCCAGCCCTCAACTGTTTCCCCAAGCAAATTTCAGCCCTCAAGTCCCTCAAACTGTGGCTGAAGGTGAGTCTTCAAATACTTCTCCACTTTGTTTTCATCTTACCAAGAACTAATGTTTACCTGCACAATCTCCCAGTAAAATACTCAAGCGTCACGGCTACATCTCCCGGCGGGTATCACCCTGCACCACCCAGCCCTCAAGCGTTTCCCCCTGCAACTTTCAGCCCTCAAGTCCCTCAAACTGTGGCTGAAGGTGAGTCTTCAAATATTTCTCCACCTTGTTTTCATCTTACCAAGACCTAATTGTTTACCTAGTCAATCTTCCAGTATACCCGCTCAATCCTTTAGGACGTTCACCGCTGGCCCCCGCAATGTTACCCGCCGCCAATCAAACGCATAAAGTGTTGATGAAATCTGAAGATGTACAATCTTATGATTATTCAGTTGGCAGTAAGTTCTTCTAGTTTCTTAATTCGCCCACTTGAGGCAGACTGGCTGAACTGCTTGTGTTTCCAGATGCAATGGATGCACCACCCGAATTCCTTTTCACATGTATCACTGATCTCAAACACTTTGTCACCACATGGGCCCACAAGCATGGTTATGCTCTGAAATTTTGTGCTTCCAAGCGGGACAAGAACATCTACTTTGCATGCACAGTTGCCGGGGAAGACCAAACCTCAGTTGATGCTATCCGGTTTCGAGAATCTAGGAATAAGCGACTGGGGTGCTGCTTCAAAATATCCGGCCACAAACCAACTTCAGTAAAACTCAAGGATGCACCATGGGAACTCCGATGCCAAAAGACGATTGAGCACAATCATGGTCCAATCGATCTGGAACATGTAGTCATCCACAAGAAGCTCTCTGTCGAAGGCCAAACTGAGGTTGCTCGCTTATCGTCTCTTGGGATGCAACCCCAGGCAATTGCTAGACTCCTTACTAGCAGTGAGGGAAGGTTTGTAACCAACAGGACGATATACAACAAAAAGCAGGCACTGAGGGCAGAGAAGAGGGCTGGCAACACCCCAATTGAGTACCTCCTACGTTGCCTCAACGAATCCAATTGGACACACGAGGACGTTTACGACACAGAAGGCAAGCTCCTTTACTTGTGGTTTGCGCACCCAGGATCGATGCTTCTTGCTCGCAGGTTCCACCATGTGGTCAAAATTGACTGCACTTACAAGACAAACCTGAACAACTACCCCCTGCTGCATGTGGTTGGCCAAACTGCAACCAATCACAGTTTTTCGATTGGTTTTTGTTTGATGCGAAACAAGAAGAATGAGGCCTACTCATGGGCTCTTGATAAGTTGAAGTGGGTGGTATATTTGACTAATCACCTATTCTCATCAGAAACTGACTGTACTCCAGTGCCTGTGTGATACCCATAGATCTATATGGGACGCTGACCACGCGCCAAAGGTCTTTGTGACAGACAGGGAATCGGCACTGCGTAATGCTATCTCAAAGCACTTTCCGAATGCAACCGCGAACTTGTGCATGTGGCACATTGATCGGAACATTGTGACAAACTGCAAGCAAGCCTTTTCTGGTGATGGTGAAGAATGGGCCAAATTCATGAGGCTCTGGCATGAGTTCGCACATGCCCCCAATGAGGACACCTGCAACTCAAAGTGGGCTCAACTGACACGGTACCTAGTCACTCAAACTAACGTCTATGAATACCTGTACAAGAACGTCTGGAGCGAGTGACAGAAGTTCATGAATGCGTGGGCCGGAATGACACCCCATCTAGGAAATCTGACTTCATCACGATGTGAATCTGCCCACAGCTGGCTGAAAACCTATGTGACGTCGGCTAGGTGCGACTTTGCAACACTTTTCATTACAATTGCTGCAGCAGTGGACCGACAACTTGACACAGCCCACACGAACCTGGCACATGAGTTACAGAAGGGATTAACCGGACTACCAAATGCCTTCAAGTCCCTCAGCTGAAAAATCTCCTGTCATGCGCTCAAGTTGGCCTTGTCTCAGTACAACAAGTTCATCAAGATGAAGAAATCCAAGCCTGGGGATCCCAGCCTTCAATGCAAAGGTAATTTCCAGGCTGGCTTGGGCATTCCGTGTTCGCACACTATTGAATGTTTGGTCCAGGGGAAGGGAGATGTGGAGCCTTCTGATTTCCATGTCCAGTGGCATCTGGCCTATAACCCTGAAGGTCCAGTGAGTCCTCCTGATGTATGACTTGTTCATGTCCCTCCTAGCTAATCTTCATCTATGTTCATTGCAGGCTCTTGATGAACCACTGTACGACTTTGACAACGATTTTGAGGATTTCAAGCAGGAGATCTTGGCTTCCCACCACCCCTCGGCGTTAGAAGCAACAATGAAAAAATTACAAAGGGTCCATGCAAACACACACGTGGTTCCGCTTGCAGAGCCTGATCCTATCCGAGTGAAACACAAACTGGAAAGGCCGTGGAAGAAGAGAAAGGGTAGTGGGCGAGTTCAAAAGCGCGATGACACCCATGCAGAAATTGTGGAAGCGCAAATCCAAAAGGCGCAGGCAAGGAAAGCAAGACAGAAGGCCGGTGTATCAAAAGGAAAAGGGGGTAAGCAACAGTCCAAGCGGGCACAGGCTCCATTTGAAACCTCAGCTTCTTCCTCTGGGGACCTGAATGAGCTACCCAGTGTGGAGACACTCATGCGTAAGCAACGTTATTGCATGTCTTTTTAAGAGGCTGATAACTGATGGACTTACTAAGCAGTCATGAGAAATCACCCCCCACGAGTTGGCAGCCTCACTATTGGGAAACGGAATCGGGGGTCTTCCAGTTCAGGAACATCACGGCGCAAGGAAACGTGGCAGCCCAAGTATGGTAGTATGGATGGTGTAACAGATGAAGATTCTGATTCTGCAGATGCAGTTTCAGATGAAGATTCTGATGCCCCAGATGGGGAATCAGATGAAGAATCTGATGCCCCACATGGGGCATCAGAAGAAGAATCTGAGGCCACAGATGGGGAATCAGTCGCAGAATCTGACGCACA
Organism: Puccinia hordei; assembly: GCA_007896445.1. Taxonomy (NCBI): domain Eukaryota; kingdom Fungi; phylum Basidiomycota; class Pucciniomycetes; order Pucciniales; family Pucciniaceae; genus Puccinia; species Puccinia hordei. Next base: position 838,096 of record RDRW01000054.1, on the reverse strand, counting down.
AGGTGGGGAATCAGATGAAGAACCTGATCCCCCAGTGGATTCCTCCTCATCTATTGAGATGCAGGTTGAGGAGAAGCTGCTGTCACCTCCAGAAGCCTCAAGAAAAGCCTCATGCTCTCATGATCAGTTGCAGGGTGAGGCCAGGATACATTCACCCCCCACAGCCAAGGTAAGTACTATAACTTTGACATTAGATTATCAAGGTCTGATTCCATTGTATGTTTCATAGGACCGGCATGTAGATGCTGAGGTTGCACCCAAGGCTGGCCGAACGAGACAGGGGAATACCAACCCTGATGTTGCAGTGAGTGACTCAAGCTTGACACGGACAAGGAGGAATGCACTGACTCTAACTGATAACCAACTTCTCATCATTCTTGTCAGGCGGAGCTTCCACCATGGATCTTAAAATACCTGCATTCCACGTATAACCCTGCAGGTGATGGGAACTGTGGTTATGCATGTGTGGCACATGCATTGGCAGCAGATAGACCAGAGGGTCCCTACGCTAAGGCCAATGGGTGGTACCAAGTGCGAAAGGATGTGTTAGAAGAGATGGAAAAGAACAAGGCACATTGGACAAGATACCTTGGGGGGCCTTCAGAATTTGACCGCGCTTACGGACGTTTTCAGGTGACTGACCCACGTGGATCAGTCCCCATGAACAAATGGATGAGCAAGTTGGATGTGGGACCGATTCTGGCCAATGCGTATAACCGGCCATTTGTCTTCCTCAGCAGAACGGGCGGGAGCACCACATATATTCCCGCCACAGTTCCCCCGGACCCTAAACCGCTGCCAGCCCTCTTCTTATCATTTTTCAATGATAATCATTGGATACGTGTGATAGTCAAGCGGACCCCCACGATTCCCTTTCCTCTTCCTAAAGTCTCCCGGTTATTTCACAAGAGCCCAGCAGCTGCTTGGCTAGACTGTGTTTCCCCTTCCACTACTCTTCACTCTTTGATCCCTAAATGATTAAATGTACCAAGTTACTGCAAGTAACACTAATTATTATTATCCTTATTAATATTTACCATTCTTATTATTCTTTAATATTATTCCTTTAAGATCTCTAGTGAATATTATTAGTATTATTAATTCATCATTATGACTTTAAGAAGTGATAACATAGTATTATTAAACTACAATCTTTACAATAAATAATATACTTAATTTAAATATACTTAAATTATTAATACGTTGATTAACTAACACATGAATAATTCAGGCTACTCTGTGATAATAAATAGTAGAGTGATAATATAGTATGATTAAACTACAATCAATCTTTACAATAAATAATATACTTAAATTAATAATACGTTGATTAACTAACACATGAATAATTCAGGTTACTCTATGATAATAAATAATACTTACAAGATGTGACAATAACAAATGACACATACACAATGATAAGTTAATATTTTATTAATATTAATAAAAGGGCCTTTAATATAATAAGGGCATTAGTCAAAAAACCTGGTTTTTCCGCGTTTACACCTGGTTTTCTGCACAGCTGCGGCTGCGCAGTGCACCCGGTTGTCCGCATTTACACCGGTTTTTTTTAATTGTTAATTTTTAAGCAAATAGCACGTGGAGCGCGGCATTTGATGCGTGTGACCTCCCCAATCATCCTCATTTGATATTTTATTTAAAACAAATAAAATAAACAATTAAAACAAGGAATATAAACAAAACAAAACAAAACAAAACAAAAATATGGAGGGTGGCATTTTAAATAAGTAAAACAAGTAAACATTATTTATCAAAATTTTAAATTTATTTATTATACTTAAAGGGGTGTAGAATTTTGTGGTAATTTTTAATTTGCAAAAAAACTGTGTCTTCTATTTGTTTTGGCCAATCCACCCGGTTTTTTTTTAATTTAATTTTTTGCGGGCGGATTTTCATTATTTTTCAAAGTTTTAAATTTATTTCTTATACTTACAGGGGTTTAGAATTTTATGGTAATTTCTATTTTGCTAAAAAACCATGTCTTTTTTTTTTGTGGCCAATCCCGCCGGTTTTTTCATAGAAAATCCTCACAGCTTAATTTCCAGGATGTCTCAACATTTTAACATTTTTTAAACTTTTTCAAAGCACTTTAAGGGGTGTAGAATTCAATGTGACTAACAGTTTTTTTTTTAAATCACTGGTTGGATTTTTATGATTTTTGGACTCAATTTATTTCCAAACACCTTCACGTCTGTCTTTCAAGATATTCAGGGAGTTTTTAAATGGATTCATACACTTTAGAGGGTGAAGATTTCATTGGAAACAAATACTGATTATCAAATTAACTTCTTATCAGATTTCATGACAAAGAAATGGAAATAAATTATACACAGAGGTATGGTACATTGCATGATGCTTTGGAGTGTTACATGTTGTTTATTAAATAACCAAAAACCGGGTGTAAATGCGGAAAACTGGGTGCACTGCGCAGCCGCAGCTGCGCAGAAAACCGGGTGTAAATGCGGAAAAACTGGGTTTTTTTATTAATGCCCTAGAATAAATGAAATGAATAAAATAAATAAATAAAATAAAAAGCAAGAGACATAATTGCAAGTTAATAATTTATTAGCACACAAATAATACGTATAAGAAAGAGAAATTGTTATCAACACTACTGATAACAGCTAGAAAATGCTTACAAATGGTGAATATACGCCTGAATTACATTCCTGAACTGATATGTAATGGGCAAAAAAAAATAGAAGACATTTTTGTTTGGGAAATAAAAAATACCATAAATTTCTACACCCCTGGAAGTATATTAAACATTTTTAAAATGTTGAAAAAAAATCAAAATCCGCCCGCAAAAAAATAAATCAAAAAAAAGGGTTTAAAAGCGGAGAAAACCGGGTGTGCTGTGCAGCAAATTTGAGGTCCCCGCTGCGTAAAACTGTGTGTAAACGCGGAAAAACCGGGTTTGTTCCTTAATGCCCTATAATAATTATGATACCACTAAGGAATCCCAATAGCCCAATTCTGGATACTCTATAGTTTAATGCTGATATATCATCAAGAATTGGCCACAACCTACCTTCAATAAGGTAGAAACCACAAACCCACATGAGTCCTCCTTGGATGCCTATTAATAATACTCTGTTTGGGTTATATTTCAAAAAACACTTAAGTCTGATGTTTCATTCAAGTGGATGAGCAAGACAGTGGTGGAAATTACAACTCAAGGGCATGTGAATGAGAAATAAAAGGGAAACCAAAGAAAAAACAACCCCCGGTACATATATCAGAAGTGGTAGTTGGCTACAGCTATTTCTTTATCTTGGGAAAACAAAATTTGGAGGTTTTGAATAGAAAAACATTTGTGAAACTCTTCATGGGTTTTTTTCCAATCAACCATTGGCAAACCATCATGACCAATCTGGTTAAATCCCATGGAGCACAAAAAGTTGAGAAAGTATAATCGGAGGTTATCCAAAGTCCCGTGAGGCATCACAGAAGTATTACCACTATCGACCTTATGTTTCAGAACATTGGCGCCAAATTCCAATAAGGCTGAAGCATTTGAAGTAGTTGGACGTTCGGACCCGTATTTGTTAGTGACAAAGGCGGTTGTTGGACCACAAACCAGGAGACCAGCAAGCATCCGCATTTGCTCCCGCGTGTTTAATGTTGACCACTCATCAAGCTTTTTATACTTTGGTCTTGTTGGTGCCAGGAGACCGCAGATGTAACACAAGGCTGACATAGCCCCCGTGAAGTATAGACCAAGGACCGTGAGACCGGAGGTGTTTGGTTGGGGGCTTGATCCATCCTTTGCGTGACTTCCAAGGTTTTCATAAGCTCGTTGAAATGCAAGATGGGCAGTATGCACCAAAGATTCGTCCAGGGGGAGAGGCTGCCATTCACTGCCCTTTTGCTCCATGTGTCAAAGGGCCCAGCAGTCTTGCAAAGCACTTTTAAGCCGGAGATAAGCGTGGTCACTTGGAGAAAAGTATGAGGCTAGATTCGCCGCAAGTGTGTGGGTCTGGACACGTTTGGACGGCGGCGCCTTCTGGTTCTCCTGGGAAGCCTCGAGCTGTGCCATGTTGACAACTTCAGGAGTTATCAGAGAGAGAGCACCAGGTTGAGTGGGGTTAAGAATTATCTCTGCATACCACACAAATATCAGCCTTTGTGATGTATGAACAAGTGAGAAAAAAAGTGATTAATTACCAGATTTGCATGCCTTCAGAAGTGTATCCACTTCCCTCCAAACAACTCGGCTGAACTCCTGTGGCATTGTTGGATGTGGTGTGACCATTGAGCAAAGGTGTGTGAGGATGAATGCTATTTTTTCAATCATTTTCTCGGCTGAACGGTGTGACCACGCAATTCCACCCGCCAAATTTTCATTCAAATCATCTGCCAATGCTTTTGGAAGCATTGGGCCAGGGATAAATAGACCCATAGCTGTGCGCAAAGGAGGGATGTTAATTACAAGATGGGTGTGCATAAGCAATGGGGAGTGACTTACCAGGAGGCGTCAGGACCGGGGGAGGAGGAATTTATTTGCCCGGTGGTCTTTGGGTAGGTGGCTTGACTGTTGATGGCCCAGCAACAGGGGGGTTCTGTGGAATTCTGAGGCCTTGCAGTGATTGCGCAGTGATGAATTCGTGAGAGGTGGGATGAGGGGTGAAGAAATTATACATGGGGCCTGTATTTTTAGAAGAAGAAGCAGAGTTGTCCAGGCGCGCCTTTTTGCTCGTCGGGTCTTCAACCGTAGGATCTTCAATTTGTACCATGTCATAGTGATATTGGGTTTGTTGTGGCACCGGTTCATGGACTGGCTCCTGGTGGAAGGTAGGTTTGGGATGTCCATGAAGGAATTGTTGGAGGACTTGCTGGTCTTCTGCACCATCTTCAGAGTCATCTGTTTCACCCTCTGCGTCAGGGTCTTCAGAGCTGTCCCGGATGGCTGGATTGTTAATTTCTTGTCTCCCGTCCGCATTGGGGGCTTTGGAGGACTTCTGGCCAATGAGTGCTTGGTCCCTTTGTACGCCTTGAAGGAAAGACTGGCCAAAGGTTTTGAGGGTTGTCTTGTGGCCTTTGACATCTGTCCGCATCTCTCCGCTTCGACGTGGGGATCCATCAGCTGGGTTTGTTGTGTTGGGCTGGCCATATTGAACATCCTTGTTGATTTGGTTTGTAAATTGATTGAGCGTGGGGATTGGGTTGGTTGCTGGAGGTAGGGGCTCAGGAGTGTGTGCATATAAGTATGCCATTGAGTTGGTTGCAAATTCAGGGCGTGGGTGGGACTGTGGTGGAGCAGGCCTAGTGGCGCCTAAGGTGTTTCTAGCCGGGGCCGGGGTTCTGGAGACCTGTTCATTCTCATCCTCTGACTGCTCGTATTCAGCCTTTATTTTAGAGGCCCAATTCTCCAGGTTTTCACGTTCATCTGGTTTCAACGCAGGGTGCCGCGCCAGCTCTGTGCATTTTTCCCAGAGATCCAAACCTGTGTAATCGTGGGAGGGTGGGTGGGAGTGAGCCAGGGACTTATTATATTATACACAAAATAAAGGAATGAATCTCACGTCCTAGTTCACTGGTCTGATGTGAAGACATTGTTGATTGTTGAAGTCAAATTGGTGATTTTTGCGGAATCTGTTAGCATTTGAATGGGAGAGTATGTCAGCACGTGTTACTATATCTATGGTAAAAAAAATTTGAAAAAAAATTGGAAGAGATGTGGGGGATTGATTGTGTTTGAGATGGGCCCATTGGGCCACTTTTGGGGGGGATGGTGTGCGTCTGGGGCTTATACGGGGCCCTTTGAGCTCCCTGGGGGGTTTGAATGGCCCCTTTGAATGTTTTATTGCTCCTTTGGAGCATCAAAGTGGGCCTGTGGGCCCACTGGAGGTGATGGGCAGAGGCGGGCCCCTTCTTACGGCCATTGGGCCCTGTCATTGGGCCAGTTGGGTCTTGGAGCCCTGGGCCTGTGGGCATTTTTTCTCCCACAAAATTAAACCCCAAAAAAACCCTTTTTTTTGGTTTTTTTGGGGTTTTTTCCTCATTTTTTATTTCTCATTTTTTTTGTTTTTTTTTTTTTTTTTTTTTTTGTTTTTTTTTGTTTTTTTTGTTTTTTGTTGTTTTTGTTTTGTTTTTTTTTTTTTTTTTTTTGATTTTTTGATTTTTTTTTTTTTTTTTTTTTTTTTTTTTTGTTACTCACATGTTTTTTTTTTAATCGGTGGGTGGTGGCGATCGTCTGTTGCTTGAATTCGTGGTCGTTCTGGTTGAAAACAACCAGACCGACGGTCTGATTCCTGAAAGGAATCAGACTTGGCGGGCTCGCTCACGTTGTGAGAACTCCTTTTTGGGACGGGTGGCAGTTCTGCGAGGGGGAAATACCAGTAATAATATTTCAAATATGTAAGAAGATATTACAACTGCTACGGGTGGTTTGAAAGACCTGCCCCTCTATGATACTACACAAGAGCTATCACAACAAATTTATTTATTTTATTTGTTGTGGAAAACTAATGATAGAGAAAACTTATGTGTAGCAGTCTCTATCAGACCTAGATCAAACTTGAATTCAGTGGAAATGGGTTTGGTTGAATTTGTATGGGCAATAGAGCCGGGGTGGTTTACAACAGGATTGAGTCAGATGATGGAAATAAGTCTTAAGTATATATCTTTTATGTGTTTTTATATATATTTATAATTGAGGTGTAGATAAACTAGTAAAAATAATTCTTGACGGAACTGATGTTATATGTGAACTATTCAAAGTGTATTTTCCCTCTTCCTTAACCTTCAGTTAAGAGCACAATGGGTAAAGTCAATTTTGCTTGTTAAGAGCACAAATAGTGATGTTAGCTACTGGACTACTTATATATCCTCTGAGGTATGAAAGATTTTTATGGGTTACTTGATTGAGATCACACTGTGGGATTTACTTGGATTTGAGATGGAAACTCTAAGTGAGATGTGTGTTCTGCTTAGGATTCCTCCTCTGGCATGCTGAAACTGAGGAGAGAAAACCTCCTCCTTTTATAGTAAAACGTGAGGGATTTCTGCTGGTGTGACTGCCATAGAGGTGCTCATATGATGGTGGTGGTAAGGGTATCCATGTGGTGGTTGTGGTATTCATGTGGTGGTGGTACCCATGTGGTGGTGGTATCCATTAAATATACTACAACTATGCACTCGAATCTAATTCTATACTATGTACTATCAATATATATTCCTAAAGTCTGAAATAACAGTTTAATCCAGATATCTTTTAAATGAGGGGAGCTAGCCTAGTGGTTCCAGTGAGTGACTAGGGGTTAAATGACCCGTAGAACCTAATTATGCAATAATACATCTAGAAATATGCCTCCTTATCAATAGTAAACTGTGACTCTATGTGATTTGATACTTGGAACACATTTGGCACACCACAACGTAATTGAATGGTCCCTACCATTCGATTACGTGAGCGAGGGGATGGATATGTATATCCCCATACACATAATACATGTATGTATTATGTGTATGGGGATATTGCATGTGATATCCCCCCACACGCCAAACAATTGGTGTGCGCTCCCACACGCCAATTGTTTGGCGTGTGGGAGCGCACGCCAAACAATTGGCGTGCGGGTCCCACACGCCAATTTTATTTGGCGTGCGGGGCCCACACGCCAAAAAAAAAGGGCGTGTGAGACCCGCATGCCATTTTTGGCGTGTGGGTCTCACACGCCCATTTTTTTTGGCGTGTAGACCCTACACGCCAAAAAAAAGTGGCGTGTAGGCCCCGCACGCCAAAAAAAATTGGCGTGCGGGTTGGCGTTGGCGTGCGCGCTTGGCGTGCGTTTATCAACGCCCCTACTATCTTACCACAGCAAGAGTTGTCTGCTGCGTCAAGCTCATCCCTCTCGGAACCAGAGAGTGGATTTTCCTCCGTACTTCTGGAACAGAATACTTTCTCCTGTAAGCTACTTTTTTTTCTCACCTCTCAATGGATTAACTCACTATTCTGCTCCATTTTTTCACTCTAGTCTTCATCATACTTTTCGTATCATGGCTCCATCTCTTCTGTAACATAAGCCGAGAAAACTGCAAGACTGCAATCCAAATGATTATTAACATTCTCAACATATCCGTCAAGCACCCAAATCTTATTCAAGCAATTGGGGAAATACCGCGCGATCCAAGAACAATCATTGGCAGAGCCCAGCTTGATGTCGAACTTACCACCAAGTTATGCTGTCAAGTGTGCTTTTGTCTGTATGAACTTGATCCAACCTCTCAGTGGCGTTGCAATTACAAGCAATTCAGAAAGTCAGATCCATGCGATGAAGAACTGTTCGTCAAAAAGAAGGTTTATGGAGGACATAAAGACATTGGTGATTCTGTGTATCATTTCAAGCAACCCGATATCCCTGCGAATGTGGTCGGAATACCTTGCTGTGTTTTTCTATCTCAATCGATCTTAACGTGGCTGACCTGGCTTCTGGCACAGCCAGATACCAAGAAAGCAATGGAGGACTGGATTCAAAGCAATCAAGACCTGAAAGATCAAGGCTACTTTTCCGATATCCAACATGGCGACAACTTTAAGAAAACCCACTGGAAACAAGCACCCAACATACTTAAACTAGGTGTTTCTTTGTTTGTTGATTGGTTTAATCCTCATGGAAACAAGCTCAGTGGAAAGACCGAATCGACTGGCGTTCTTGCACTCTCCTGTCTTAATCTTCCACCAACCATCCGGAACAAATTTTCTCACATGTGTCTTGCCGGAATCACCCCAGGGCCCTACGCCCCCAATCCCCAGACGTTTAACCATCTTCTAGGTCCACTTGTGGATGAACTTATCACTCTCGAAGATGGGATCATGATACCAACTTATCGATTTCCAGCTGGTCGGTTAGTGCAAGTCAAACTACTGTGTGTCTACGGTGATGTGCTTGCAACCAAGAAAGTTGTTGGTTACGCTTCTCATTCGGAAAAATATTTTTGCTCATTCTGCCACGCCAAACAATCTCGGATCCCTTTATTACAACTTGCTAAAAGACACGAAAGGGAAGAAACGATTTCTGCTGCTTGCAACTCAAAAAATGCCACGTTAATTAGTAAACAAGATGCGATTTTGAAGACAACCGGAGTCCGACGGTCAGAACTGAATCGAGTGCACTATTGGGATCCCAGCCGCCATGTTGTGCTTGGAGTTATGCACAACTGGCTTGAAGGTGTAATGCAAGGTCACTTTTGCTATTGATGGAAATTTGGATGGGTCCCACCGGGCCAGGCAAAGAAAAAACGACTGAACAGTTCAAGATCAACAAGTGGTCCCAATAAGCAATCTTGAGCAACTATCAATTCAATTGAGATAGCGATGGATCCTAAAAATGACAAAATTTCTTACCAATCTGATGAACACAAAGATATCCTACTTGCTGGTGGATATGACGGTAGTTTTTTTGGGCGTTGATAAACGCACTCCAACGGCGCACACCAATGCCAACCCGCACGCCAACGCCAACCCGCACGCCAATTTTTTTTGGCGTGCGGGGCCTACACGCCATTTTTTTTTGGCGTGTAGGGTCTACACGCCAAAAAAAAGGGCGTGTGAGACCCACACGCCAAAAATGGCGTGCAGATCTCACACGCCCTTTTTTTTAGGCCCCGCAGGCCAATTTTTTTTGGCGTGCGGGTCCCACACGCCAATTGTTTGGCGTGTGGGAGCGCACGCCAGGCGTGCGGTCCCCCCTCGCTCACGTAATCGAATGGGAGGGCCCATTCAATTACGTGAGCGAGCCGGCTGACGAGGTGATACAACCTCGTCAGCCGGGAGGACTTCCTCCCGGCACAAGGCTGTATAACCTTGTCAGCCGGGAGGACTTCCTCCCGGCTGACGAGGTTATACAACCTCGTCAGCCAGGAGGAAGTCCTCCTGGCCGACAAGGTTGTATAGCCTCGTCGGCCGGGAGGACTTCCTCCTGGCCGACAAGGTTATACAACCTCGTCGGCCAGGAGGAAGTCCTCCCGGCCGGCGAGGCTATACAACCTCGTCGGCCAGGAGGACTTCCTCCTGGCTGACGAGGTTGTATAGCCTCGTCGGCCGGAGGAAGTCCTCCCGGCTGACGAGGCTATACAACCTCGTCGGCCATGAGGACTTCCTCCTGGTTGACGAGGTTGTATAACCGCGTCAGCCGGGAGGAAGTCCTCCTGGCCAACGAGGCTATACAACCTTGTCGGCCAGGAGGACTTCCTCCTGGCTGACGAGGTTGTATAACCTCGTCAGCTGGGAGGAAGTCCTCCCGGCTGACGAGGTTATACAACCTCGTCAGCCAGGAGGACTTCCTCCTGGCCGACGAGGTTGTATAACCTCGTCGGCCAGGAGGAAGTCCTCCCGGCCGACGAGGCTATACAACCTTGTCGGCCAGGAGGACTTCCTCCTGGCTGACGAGGTTGTATAACCTCGTCAGCCGGCCCGCTCACGTAATCAAATGGGCCCTCCGATTTGATTACGTGAGCGGGATCCCCCCACACGCCAAACAATTGGCGTGTGGGACCCGCACACCAATTGTTTGGCGTGCGCTCCCACACGCCAATTTTATTTGGCGTGCGGGGCCCACACGCCAAAAAAATTGGCGTGTGGGAAATTGGCGTGTGGGTCTCACACGCCAATTTATTTTGGCGTGTAGACCCTACACGCCAATTTTTTTTGGCGTGTAGGCCCCGCACGCCAAAAACAATTGGCGTGCGGGTTGGCGTTGGCGTGCGCGCTTGGCGTGCATTTATCAACGCCCAGTTTTTTTACAGAAGATGATGTCAAACAATTTCGTGCTGGTATGAAGCACATAGTGCTGCCCCCTGGTGTTCCACATTTACCACTGAATCTTGGAGAGTCAAGTCACGGTAAACTGAGTGCATCACAGTGGCATGTATTGTTTGTTTTTATTATCCCTCTTGTGATCTGTGACCTCTACATAAATGAAGTTGGGACAATCAACGTCCACTCAGATCGCTACAAATTTTTGGTCAATACGGCACATCTCTTTCAATGTACCCAAGTGGTCTTTTCACGGAAATTCAAGCACACCGACCTCAGGCACTTTGAGATGCATTACAAAAAATACTCGGATTTGGTTGCGGAACTGTTTGAAGGCATCAAAGTACAACCTAATCATCACTTCGCCATACACATTCCGCAAAAGATGTCTGCTTGGGGACCCCTGGCCAGTGTAGCGGAGTTCCCTGGGGAGCGCCTCATAGGATTCCTGCAAAAAATCAACACTAATAACAAGATAGGTCAGTTGCTCCATCCATTATTACTGAGGTGGGGTCCAATACTGATCTGATGTGTCTGTAGATGAAATGCATCAGAGCATGATGACCCGTGGCTGTCGATTACAACGCATGATGGCCAACTCTGAATACCATAATTTGGTCAACATTCTGGACAACAACAAGCCTCACCGGGGGCGGAAAACAAAATTGATATGGCTATTGTTGTCCAGGTATACACTACTTTATAACTTTGTAGCTACGCGGGATCGGTCGGTCGTCAAACGGGGTACATTTCCGGTCCCCAGGAATTGTTGGGTTCTATCGGGGTTGGCGATACCAATACAATCAATCGACTGTGATGGTGTCATGGTGGGGTCCATGAGCCCACGGAACTGCATGGTTGCTAATGTGGCAGGAAGTCTTAAGTATGGGCTTGTCCGGCAATGTTACAGCCACCAAAACCGTTTGGGAAACGACAAGGATTTCTTGGTGATCTCACCAATTATGAATATGTACCCAAAGCAAATGGATGCATGCCCCACACGTCCATTTAGATACTTACTGTTTCTATTTGGAATGGTGGTGGGTAAGGTCAACGACACTGAGGAGGTGATTTTACCCTCACAAATAGTCTCTCTAGCAGCCTATCGGCTGCTAGATGATGGAGTTTTTGGAATTGATAATAACGGAATAGCACTCATCCCCCGTGGATATGATGCATTCCTCAACATAATGGGTCATGGAGCATGACTTGCTGTTGTATTGTAGATCCCTCTTGTTTTTTGCCTCAGTTAAATTCAATTTCTTTCCTCCTCAAATCATTACCTTGATAAATTATAAAGAATTCCATGCCAACCACTTTACTCCAATGAACCCTTCCTCCCCTCCTCCCCCTCCCACTCAATCTTTGTGGACTCAAAAAATGCACTCTTGTCTAGAAATCCCTCCCTGAGACAATCATAATTGCAAGTTTAGTAAAAAATCAGCAGATTGTGCTCCAAGGTGGGTGTCTTTGCAAGCGCCGGATCTTCATGTGGAAATCTTTCAGGCAGGAGTTCTTCTCAAGGCCTTTTGAGATTGATTTGGAGCATGGCTTGAGATCATGCATGTCAACTTAGTCGCTCACATTTTTTTGCAGTGATATTCCATTCTGTGTTTTGGCGGCTGAGCTGAATATGTATATACAAGAAGAAAAAAAAAGTCGACAAAATTGCTTTGTAAAAAATAGCCTACTTCAAGTGGGTTTATTTTGGGTGGAATGGAGAAGAGAAAAGAAAGATATGGGAAGTAGAAAAACAATCTTTGTCTGAGTTCATTTGTACCCTTGGCATGTTCTTATGGTTTACAGGACGATAGAGAAATATAACTGTGTGGTGGATCACTATTCCTCCTCACCCTCTGGGATGTCATCCATTGCACAGTCCTCTTCATAGTTACTGTCATCATCTTCAGAATCATCACCGCCATTTTCTTGATCGCTTCCATCCCCATCTTCTACAACAAAGTCGTCTTCCTCGTCATACAATTCCCCTGCATCTCCCTCCACATGATACTCGTCATTGGTGCTGTCCGGGCTAGGCTGAGTCAGATCAATCCCCTCTCCTTCTTCATCCAAATCGCCGCCCTGGTCATCATTGTCAGCCTGATCTTCAGAAGACTCATTGCTCAAGAGACCATAAGGCTCGGCCAAGACCTCCCAATACTTTTTAGTAAATGTCGATAAGGCGAGTTTTTTGTCGGGGTGTTGTTTACCTTTAGGAAGTAAGCAGTCATTGGCATCAGGGAGAAAAACAAGGAGATTTCTATTTGGGATGGTCTCTTGCTGAGCAGGAATAAGCTTGTTGTACCATTTGGGGTCGTAGAAATCAATGGGTAACCCTACTGGTGCAATTCTGTAAGCCGATTTTTCTGGGGTCTTTGGTAATCGTCGAACCCTTCGCCGCTGTCTTTTACCCAGAGGGTTTTGCTCTGCTGCCTTCCTCATCATGACGTCCAAACGACGGAAGAAGTGATTTGCATTGTTTGAACGGTAGGGCAAGGTCTTGATTTTGTAAAATCCTTTTCCTACGACTTCTTCATCGTCGCTGTGAGCCGCAATTGGCTCCAGTATTTCTCGATAGCGACTGGGAAGCTTGTGCAAAATAGCAAAGTCTTGGTGTTTGTTCCTCAACTAAATTTCATGTGAAACAAGTCAGATAAAAATACATAAGGGAGCAGCATAAAAAAAACATTACCCTCTCTCGATTCTTATTAAATTTTTTGTTCAATGCCTCTTGGGCCGCCTTGCCTTCTTCTTTGATCTCTTTCTTGTACTTGTGGTATTGTAGGTAGTGCACAAAGTGGTTATAGGCGGGTATCAGTAAAGTCATATCTTGTGCGAGTTCTGGATTGATCTTCAGGTAAGAGTACGCTGGAGTTGCAGCAAGCTCGGTGAAAGTAGTTAGAGCAGCGATTCGATGAGCTGAGTTGTATATAAAGACGCTGAGTCTTCTTTGAGATTGGGACACCAGACGCGTAATCCTAATCAAGCCATAAGACCTTGGACATATCGAACAAAGTTGCTCCCAAGGTGGATAACCAACTTTCCGTATTTGATGTTTCCGTTCTGCAAGCTCTTGAAGCATTGCACTTCATGTTGAGCTAAATGGCGTGTTGCCAAGCCACCTTGGACTGCCTCTTTGATTTGTTCGGTTTGTCGAAATCGTCTATAAAACTCTTCAAGCGTGCTCAATTTGGGGGCTACGGGGACTGAATCTTGTTTCATAAGGCCTCAGAGTATTTTGATGTGAACAAATAAAGCAGTCAGCACAAGGGAAGAAGAGAAATTCAGTGGATGATTCTGCGCTTGGGGTGTGGGGAAATGACTTACCTTGGTTGGTAACAATTGACGAGGAAAGTCGTGTGTTTGCATTTGCTGGGGATGTCGTTTGGGAGAGGATTTTGCAATCAGCGTGTTTTCAATTGGTTTTAGACTTTTTGATGTCTTTGGCTGATTCATAAATTCAGGAGGTGCGGAAGCAGCTCGTTGTCCTCGTTTAGGAGTAGTGTGCACTGGGTTTTTCTGCTTTATTGCCGAGCTTGATGAGGCATGATTCATAGGAGGGACGGTTGACTTTTTGCCCTTGTTTTTAGCTGGGTTCGATGAAGAGGGGACTTTTTTGACATTGATGTTTGCTTTGAGAGATTCGATTTCACTTGTGAGCTTGTTAATAATATCCATGTATTCGCTAGCAGAGGCATGGGCAGAAGGGGTTGTCTGAATTGGTGGAGCGCGAGACTTTTCAGCTGAAGATGCCCAGGCATTGGCAGAGGAATCCATGGCAAGGCTTCAAAGAAAGATGGGGAATAGGTGTAAATGAACAGTGGGAGCCATGAAAGGGGAGGTCTGATGAGATTTGTGCGGCTGTATTTATGGCATACATCAAGCCTTCAAATATGTATACATACTTATGCAATGATGAGCAAACCGACTTGATGAATGCATATGTATGGACAGGCATAATAATGTACATGACAGCTGACATCAATTGGAAGTCATGATTTTCAGAAACTATGTGCGATCTGTTGTTGGGTGGGGCAAGCTGTCGCTGCTGCTGACGCAGCATGAGGATTCAGTCTGGTATGCAACGTCTGGGTGACGCTGCGGCCCGCAACGTCTGCTAAATGTCCGTAGTGTGAGCTATTGAGACCTGTCTGTGGGAGGGTCCCCTTTGCTGCGGCTTAACACCTAAAACCATGTGTGCCTCCATTCACGGATTCTCTTATCCAACACAAAATCTGATTGATTTCTTATCATGATCATAAAAAACAGGGGGACTGAATCAAGCTTTTTTTTAAAAAAAAGGGGGGAGCAAAAAGGTAAACAACATATAAAAGCGTTCATTGGAGGAAAGAACTGAAAACTAGAAGGGCGATCAGACCGGATTTGAGTGACTAATGAGGGTGAAATTTTGGAGAGTTTTTCGGATTCAATGATTGGTGGTTTGGGGGTTAGCAAGAATTTGAAGCTGCTGTCTTTGTTTGATCCTACCGAGAGGACCTTTCATACATTTACGGACCAGTTGGTTGCTCCGACTACTTATTAGATCAGAGGAGGTTGATTGACTGGTTGTACTATTACTGCGATCCGCACTTTGTGTTGAGGATGATGGCAGCGTATTTTGAAGGATTCTGAGATCTTTTTCTTCTTGGGATCGAATCGATTTGGGTAACAATAACCTTCCAGAGGAATTCAATTCTAATTTTTTGAGATAAATCGATTTGATCATTTCGAATTTGATTGTTCGGATCTGTTTCTCGTCCTCGGATACATTTTCTTTGTTTGTTGGCTCGACCCGATCAGGATGAAAATCACGCGCATTTCTTTGACTACCCGAAGTTTTGAAAGATAGGCCACCGGCCCGGAGCAGCAAAGATTCCTTGATTTCATCCGCGTCAATACCCGTTAAGTTACTAAACTCCGAATAGTCAGGCGAAGTACTAAGTTGATCTATTAGTTTTGATCCATTCGCGGAACTCGCGCATCCCTTGAGCTGTCTGAGTAGCCGGGCGGTCAGATTTCTCCTCTCTTCATCCATTTTTTCCTGCTGAGTGTTTAATTTAGCAGCTGTCTCAAGAATATCACCACTCGATACGGGAAATTGTGGGTTATCGATTCGTTCACATGAAGCTGCTGTTGCTGCTGTGGAGTGTGATCTACGTGCAGAAGCCGAGCTAGAGCGAGTAGGCTCTGCCGAATAATCCGGTAAAAGAGAGGTTTTGGGATAGTATCTGGCCTTGCGCTTGCTCATCGGCTTAGGTGCTCGGGGGAATTCGGAAACATCAGTGAAAACCATCGGAACTTTGTCAGGTGGTTTAGAGATGTAAGAGGTTGACGGGCGGGGCAAGCCATCACCTCCTATGATATGCTATGTCGATCACAAACAGGATGGGACAGCACAAGTTAGAACTGAAATCACGATCTACAGTAGAGGAAAAGAATAGTTTGGCACGTGTGAATAGAAGTATAGAACGTACTCTTGTCTCGGTTGGCTCATCGTTTTCTTGATATTTGTTACTATTTTTCGGTCGCACAGTTTGGCCTCCATTTTGGTCGGATGGCGATTGGCTTAGTTGGGCATGGCGTTCCGGAGAATCAATTGGGACAAACTCAGTACCGTAAAAGCTGGATTTACGCTGGAGACGGCGATTGGCTAGTTCGTTAATATCTTCATTAAGTCGAATGATCTGGTCGTTTTGAACGCCCAAGACGCCCTCCATGCCTTTTTCGAAGTTCAGTTGTAAGGTTCGTTTATGTGGTTTGATCGGTTGACCTTCTTCGTTTATCTTGTTTAACGGCCAGGAGTCTTCCATTGCCTTCAGTCTAATGATCGCCGAGACTCGGTCGCGACAAATTCCCCACTGGTCTGATGTCTCTCGTATCAATACCTGTTCTTGTCTCTTTTTGTCATCCAAGGATAAGTCTGGATACGAATTTTGCTTGTAGATTCCATGGACACGTTGTTTGAAGGATTCATAGACTTTAGTACGAATTTTGTCTGACAGTGGTGGGTGTGGTTTAAACCATGGATTGGTTGGGAATGGCTAGAAAAAAAAATATTAAAGGATAATATTATCATGTCAATTGAAAAACAGTCGATGAGAGGAGGATTGAGAAACTAACAATTTCATCACCCAACCAATTCGGTCTACCAATCGTTGGATGTCTAAACTTCAAGCCCTCTTCAGTCAATAGCCAATCTTTCGGACTGATTTTTTGAATACCTTTTTTAGTTCGACCTCCTCTGCGTTTTGTGAGACTAGATAGAAGGTCATCTTCCTCCTCTGCTTGACCTGCAGGTTTATCGAGAGCTTGAATTTTTGCAATCGAGCCTAGTTTCCTAGATTGAGGAGCTTCAGATGAAGATCGGATAGACGGGTCCAGTCGGTTCAAAGCGAGGGGCTTGGGGAGAATAGTATTTCCATTATGCGTAGATAATCGTAATCTTCTCAGAGAAACAAACATCTCTAAAAGCTAGGAATCGTCTACCAAGGGGAAAAGTCGATGCTCAACAGTGTCTCACTGCGTCCCCATTCTCACCCGGCTCGACCCCCGGTGCAAGCACACACATAATGCATATTCATTTTGGAATTTATTCGGGTCCGAATTTGGCAGCCCAGTCTTGGGACAGCAACCAGGCCTAAGAGCATCCACCACCGTCTCTGTAAAGTGGCTCGGTAAGCCAACTTTACAGAGACAAAGCCCCCGCGCGCCACCCTCGTGGCCTCTTTAGGCCTCTTTAACTGAGGAATTGCTAGGATTTTCGTTAGGTCTCTAAATTTAGAGACCTCTAACGAGCTCGGTAAGGTAAGATCCCTCCTTTCCCACGATTCAATCCTCATTCCCCCCCTACAGCCCCGCTTACCGAGCTACTTGGAGAGTCCCCGAGGGTGGGGACGCTCGGTTAGCCAGCTGCAGAGCCCCCCTACCGAGTCACAAGGGTGTGGTTTCTCGGTAGGGTAACCATTGAGCTCGCTAACCTCTCCGCAGTTGCGGAAAAGTTAGCGACACAATGGTGGATGCTCTAAATGATTTACAGCAGAAACACAAAAGGATGGCAGGTCAAAAAAAAATTGACCTCCTCAAAAATGTTTTTCTTTGACCTCATCCCAAAACACTGGTCTTGCAGGTCTTGCATGATGCAGCTTCTGAACCAGCAGGCCGCAGATGTCCGGCATGCTTGGCAGATAGATTCACAAAGCTTGAACTCAGTCTCTGAAGGATTTTCAAAGAATTTTCAATCCTAGTGATCTTTACCAGCCTGCTCCCATAAGCAAAGTTTATTCTGGCTGGTTTGAGACTCCAAAAGTGGTTTTCACCTCTTTGGGCTGAATTTAGAGAAGCATGTATGGCAAAACCCCTGACTCTTTGAAAGCAAAAGACTAACAACACCCCCAGTGTAGCCAAGCTACATGAGGATAGGGAACAAGCCACCTATCCAGTAGCATTTAGCACCCCTTCACTATGCAGGAGGTGGACATGTCCATGTGTCTTGGACGGGCTAGACCCAGCAGTAGTCCATTCCTCTTTGGTTTCTTCCCCTTTTAGCATACTTAGTCACAGGAGGCTTTTTTAGCTGTACTACGGTACAGCCTAGGTTTTTCACTTCTACCTGCTTTTTTTTTCAGATGCCAATATGAATAGGACTCCATGGTGTAGGGGTTTCTCCCCTGTTTTCCTCTGTCTTTTCTTACTACAAAATACAGATGAGTTTGCTCAGTTATCTGTTGCAAAGGCAGTTGGCACAAGGCGCAGAAGAAGCTCTTTTAGAGGTTGCAAGTAATATGACTTGTGAAGTCAGTGACTGTAGATAATGAGTAAGTAAGATTTGTATATTTCGTAGAGCATGATTAGAAAGAAAACAATTGGCAGAGAATTGGTTTATATATACAGCAATCCACATATGGATACAAAGGAGTATAAGATAATTGGTGTATCTAATCAGTATGTACATATGAATATTTGAGACAAAGGATAAGTTGAGATGAAAGAAAATACTATTGAGTATGTTCATCGTATGAGCTGGTCAGTCTGGATTTGTTGAGTTTAGAATAATGTTGAGTAATTGTAATAGTGTGTTATTTTTGTAGCTATATTCATAACATTATCATCATCTTGTAATCACACAGCCTCTCAGGTCTCTGCATACTGAAGATCCCCTCCTCACCAGCTAGGCTGGAAGAGGAAGATGGCAGTCTAGTGTAGCTGAAGAATTATATCACAATTGACTCAGGTGAATTGGTTGTGAATTTTCTGTGTGTATTACAAAGATTTAGTATTTGATAGGTAGCAGACAGTGTAAAGTGTAGTAATTAATTTTGATCAGATGGGGGGAATTGACCTGATGATCTGATTTGATGTAATGTGATGGAAAGGAGAGACCCTCCTTATATATGAAAATGTGAGGCATTCATGCTGGTGTCATAGTTACATGAGGAGTCTGCGTGAGTGGCTTGCACAGCCTCACAGTTACTATTCAGCTTGATGTGTGAGGCTTGTGGCTGCTACACAGCCTCATTTATACAGAAATATATGTGTGAATTTCAGATATATACCCTTTGGTAATTCCAAATTTTGAAACTGTGTATGTAAACTAGAATGACTGTGGTAAAAATAATAGGGTGGTGATATTGAATAGGTTCCTTCTTAAATGACTCCTGGAAATTGGATAAAGAACTCCCAAATTCCCAGGAAGTCTAGTCAACCACCTGAGGACCGCTTTTTCAAGATCCTCAGGCGGTCTGACTCCCTGATTAAAGGTGTTTCTCCAAAACATCCTTTGAAAGGGCATTCTGGAGAAACAACTTGGAATTATATAATTTTTATATTTTCAAGCACCTCCCCCAGGTGATGACATCACCAAATCCCAACTGGGATTCAGTGATGTCATCCCACCTTGACAGCCAGGTGTCTCCCAGCTTTTGAGGTTGGATTTTACCTCATGGCTGGGTTTCTCCCAGCTGTAAAATACAACCTCATTGCCGGGTTTCTCCTGGCCATGAGGTTGTATTCAACCTCACGGCCAGGGAATTTCCCGGTCTTCAAGGCCAAATTGAACCTCATGGAAGAGTTTCTCCTGGGATCAATACAAACTCATGGCCAGGGGAAACCCAGTCATGAGGTTGTATTCAACCTCACAGCCGTTAATTTCCCGGCCATCAAGGCTGAATTCAACCTCATGGCCAATTTTCTCCCAGTATTGAGCTCAATACAACCTCATGGTCCGGTTTCCCCTGGCCATGAGGCTGTATATAACCTCAACAGTGGCTGGGGCCACCATCAAGGTTGCATTTGGCCTTGAAGGCTGGGAAATTCCAAAACCTGGCAATGAGTTCAAATCCAACCTCAACGGCCGGGAGAAAGGGGAGGGGCGCTTGAAACCATAAAAATTATATATTTTTTGAGTTGTTTCTCCAGAACAGCCTTTCAACGGTTGTGTTGGAGAGACAAATCCTATCAGGGAGTCAGGAATCCTGAGGACCTTGAAAAGCAGTCCTCAGGTGGTTGACTAGATGTCCTGGGGATTTGGGAGTGGTTTTTCCAATTCCCAGTAGTGGTTTAACAAGGACCCATTAAATATGGGGGTTGATAAATCAACCCAGTTTGTCTGCGTTTATACCAGGGTGTTTCTTTGTATTTTAGTGGCCCAATTGGCCTAATTTGTTCTTAAAAAAATCATTCTTAATTCTATCATGATTTTGGGGGTTGAGAAATACACGCCATCAAAAAAAGGGCATGCAGCCCGCACACCCTTTTTTTGACGGGTGTGTGTGCTGCACCCCCTGTTTTGGGTGTGGTCACACCTGTAGATGGGCGTGCAGTTTGCACGCACATCTACAGGCGTGCAACACCCCCGAGGATGGGCGCGCGGTTTGCACGCCCTGCCTGGGAGGTATACAATCTCCTTGGCTGGAGGGATCCCCTCCGGTTGAGGAGGTTATACAGCCTCATCTACTGGGGGGGATCCCTGTGGCCAAGGAGGTTGTATAACCTCCTCAACCGGAGGGAATTCCTGCAGCCGAGGAGTTTATACAAACTCCTCAACTGGGGGATCCAGGTTGTGTAGCCTCCTCAACCGGAGGGACTCCCTCTGGTCAAGGAGGTTATACAACCTCCTTGGCCAGAGGGATTCCCCCCGGTCAAGAGGTTGTATAACCTCCTTGACTGGAGGGAATCTCTCCGGTCAAAGAGGCTGTATAGCCTCCTCAACCAGGGGGAGTACCTCCGGTCAAAGAGGCTGTATAGCCTCCTCAACCAGGGGGAGTACCTCCAGTCAAAGAGGCTGTATAGCCTCCTCAACCAGGGGGAGTACCTCCGGTCAAAGAGGCTGTATAGTATTCGACCTATGACCTGAATTGATTGCTTAAAGATAAAGACCAGAAACTGAAAGAGATGAAAATGTAAGAAAAAAAGATAATAACATGAAAGTGAAGTTACAATAAAGATAAGAATCAAACAAACCCTGAAGTTTAGGATAAGAGATGTGAAGTTTCAATAATTAGGGAGTAGATGGACACAAGTAGTTTGTAGAACTAAGACAAAGGAAAATTAGTATTTGTTTAATGTTGTTTTGAAGTAGAAAGTTAACAAACCCTATCGATGAGGTTAATGATGAGTTGAATAAGAGAAAGCTTTGATAGATCTGAGATGGCAGTACTGAGGTCGAGGAGATAGAGGTAGTGTATTAGTTAATGATTAATAGATGTAATGAGGATAGAAGGGAAATGCTCGATGGTGCATTTCTCACCAAGTTGGTAGCTAGAAAGACTGGCCGAGTTAAAGCTGATCCGAGGATGAGAATGTGCCAATTGATGTGAAGCGATGTGAAGTGGATGATCATGGAAAGCAAAGGAAGGAAGTGGGAAGGAAGGAAGTGAATGATAAGGGATGAGAGAAGCGGAAGGAATAGTAGTGGGTGAATAGAGATGAGGAATAAAGTTGTGGAAAGTCGAGTGGAAGAGGAAGAGTCGGAGTGGTGGAATGGAGATGAGTGGTGCAATGAAGTTGTGGTTGAATGAAAATAAAAATGATGAATTAGGTTTGATTCAATCTTCTGACTGAGAGCACCTGTTTGAGGCCAAGAGCGTATCAAAGAGCACCAAAGTTCCAACATATAGCCTCCTCAACCAGGGGGAGTACCTCCGGTCAAAGAGGCTGTATAGCCTCCTCAACCAGGGGGAGTACCTGAAGTCAAAGAGGCTGTATAGCCTTTTTTACCAGAGGGAATCCCTCTGGTCAAAGGGGTTATACAACTTCTTCTACCAGAGGGAATCCCTCCATTCAAAGAGGCTGTATAACCTCTTTGACCAGAGGGAATTGCTCCAGTGAGGAGGTTATACAACCTCCTTGACCAGGGGGGGGGGGGGGATCCCTCCGGCCAAGGAGGTTGTATAACCTCCTCAACCAGAGGGAGTGTGCAGCCAGGGGTGTGATGTTGGTTATATAAAATTAAAATCACCAAAACAACAAAAAAAATTTCTTGTCTTTTTTTTTGCATACCCTGTTTTTTTATTGTGTAAGTGGCTTTCTGCAGTTAAATTTCTTGTGTTTTATTTTCTTCATTTTATGTTTTTTTTTTTTTTTTTTTTTTTTTTGAATCTTATCATTAATTCCTAACGTTTTTTGGCCTAGATTTAAGTCCCAATTTAGGGCCCCTGTGGCCCATTTGGATGGCATCTTGAAAAATTTCCACAGATGGAAACATGTGATACACAAAGCATTTGGCAATGGAGTTGTCAGCCAGGCAAAACTAGAGACTTGATTTCAGCTAGACAGAAAGAGAGAGAGAGAGAAACAAACATAAACTAAAGAGCTCAAAAGTACATAGAGGATCTAAAAGTTTGATGGAGAGAGCAATAGGAAGTTTTAAGTACCAAAACACTTGAATAATGCAGCTGATGATCTTGAGGCAGCAGTGATTCCTAGACTTTATTTTTCAAGTGTCTTTGTTGGATTTGATGGTTCCGGTTTGATATGATGAAAACTTCTTATGGTGGTGTTCCCTTGAATTAGACTAGGCTGGCTGTGGAGTTATTCTAAAATGCAGAACCCCTTTCCTTTATTTGTTTGCCTCTTCTGGATGTTTATGTTTTCACTGAACTTTCACAACTCAAAACCTTGAATTCAATCAATGCACCTCAATTGGTGGAGGACCCATTTTATGGGGGCATTGATAAATGCACGCCCACTCCCACGCACACCCTTAAAAAAAAAGGCATGCAGCCCGCACGCCTTTTTTTTTATTGGTGTGCGGGCTGCACGCCCATCTACAGGCATGCGACACCCCCAAGGATGGGCCTGCAGCCGCACGCCCTTGCCGGGGAGGACTGCAAGCCCCTCAAACGGGAGGGATCCCTCCCGGTTGAGGAGGTTTTATACCTCCTTGACCGGGGGGATCCGCCCCAGTTGACCTTGACCGGAGGGATCTTCCCTCCGGTTGAGGAGGTCATACAACCTCCTCGACCGGGGGGGGGTCCCTCCGGCCGAGGAGGTTGTACAGCCTCCTCAAGTGGAGGGAATCCCTCTGTTCAAGGAGGATGTACAACCTCCTTGGCCGGAGGGATCCCCCCCGGTTGAGGAGGTTGTATAGCTTCCTCGACCGGAGGGGGATTCCCTCCAGTCAAGGAGGTCATACAACCTCCTCAACCGGGAGGGATCCCTCCGGTTGAGGAGGTATACAACCTCCTCAATTCTGATGTCATGCGTACATTCCTGTGTACGCATGACATCAGCATGTATATAGGCAGGGGCGTGCCCCTACCTATATACATAGAATTGGCGTGCAAGCCGCACACCAATTCTATGTATATAGGTAGGGGCACGCCCCTGCCTATACACATAGAAAGGGCTGGCGGTTTGCACGCCCTTTTCTGAACAGGGTGTGCAACCGCACGCCTGTATCTGATGTCATGCGTACATTCCTGTGTACGCATGACATCAGCATGTATATAGGCAGGGGCGTGCCCCTACCTATATACATAGAATTGGCGTGCAAGCCACACACCAACTCTATGTATATAGGTAGGGGCACGCCCCTGCCTATACACATAGAAAGGGCTGGCGGTTTGCACGCCCTTTTCTGAACAGGCTGTGCGACCGCACGCCTGTAGATGGGCGTGCGAACTGCACGCCCATCTACAGGCGTGCTGACGCCCAGGGATGGGCGTGCAGCCCGCACGCCGTTTTTTTTATTGGCGTGCGATGGGCGTGGGCATGCTCCCATCGGCGTGCATTTATCAATGCCCATTTTATGGATGTGGGTGTTCTCTGTATCAATATTATGGCCAGATGGCAGATTCTCCTGTCCAAAAAGGTCTTTTCCAAGGCTAGACATCCTTAGAATTTATGAAGCTTTGAAGAAATCTCCTCTTTGATTGGTGGCTTGGAGTGCCCAGTAGTGGTTAGGGGTGGTATGATTTTTATAATGACCAATGACAACATCATGTGATTGTAATTTCAGAAAACAGAAAAAAAACAGCAAAATTTCAATTTAAGACTTTAAATTTAATTTTTTTGTCAAAAAAAGCCCAATTTTTAGGGCATTGATAAAAAACCCCCGTTTTTCCGCGTTTACACCCGGTTTTCTGCGCAGCAAACCCGGTTTTCCGCGCGCCTGCCGTTTTTTTATTTATTTTTGAGTTTTTATTCAATATGCATAATGAGGTTGGCATATGATGCGCACAGACTCCCCAGGCATGCTCATCCAACTTCCAACATCAACCACATCAAAAACCACTCACCACAATCAAAAACCAACGCCACCCCCTAAATCATCAACCCCCCGTAACTCATCAACCACTCAACCGATCCACATAAAAAAAACACCAAAATTTCCCATTTTTCCTCCTCTCTGCAACCCAAGTCACCAATTTTACTTTTATTCACCAAATCTTCCCAACTCCTCCCACCACCCATTTTCACTTCTACCACTACTCCTCATCCATTTTCCACCCAAACCCACTAAAAATAACACCAAAAAACTTCTTTTTTTCCCCTCTCCACGCCACCTCAAAATCTTGGGCGTTAATAAACGCACGCCAACGCCAACCCGCACGCCAATTTTTTTTGGCGTACGGGGCCTACGCACCATTTTATTTTTGGCGTGTAGGGTCTACACGCCAAAAAACAGGGCGTGTGGGAGCGCACACCAATTTTTGGCGTGTGGGTCTCACATGCCCTTTTTTTTTGGCTTGTAGGCCCCGCACGCCAAAACAAATTGGTGTGCCGGTCCCACACGCCAAAAAAAATTGGCGTGCGGGTCCCACACGCCAATTGTTTGGCGTGCGGGTCCCACACGCCAATTGTTTGGCGTGTGGGAGTTGCTCACGTCATCAAACCGGTGGACCGTTTCAATGACGTGAGCACGTCCCGCCAGGAGGATTTCCTCCTGGCTGACAAGGTTGTATAACCTTGTCAGCCAGGAGGAAGTCCTCCCGGCCGGCAAGGTTATACAACCTCGTCGGGCAGGAGGAGTTCCTCCTGGCCGACGAGGTTGTATAGCCTCGCCGGCCGGGAGGAGTCCCTCCTGGCCAAAAAGGTTATACAACCTTGTCAGCCAGGTGGACTTCCTCCTGGCTGACGAGGGTATACAACCTCGTCGGCCAGGTGGAGTTCCTCCTGGCCAACGAGGTTATACAACCTCGTCGGCCAGGAGGAGTTCCTCCTGGCTGACAAGGTTGTATGACCTCGTTGGCCAGGAGGAACTCCTCCTGGCCAACGAGGTTCTATAACCTTGTCGGCCGGGTGGACTTCCACCCGGCTGACGAGGTTATACAACCTCATCAGCCAGGAGGAAGTCCTCCCGGCCGGCGAGGTTGTATAACCTTGTCAGCCAGGTGGAAGTCCACCTGGCTGACGAGATTATACAACCTTGTCAGCAAGGAGGAGCTCCTCCTGGCCGACCAGGTTGTATAACCTTGTCAGCAAGGAGGGAGTCCTCCCGGCCGGCAAGGCTATACAACCTTGTCAGCCAGGAGGACCTTGTCAGCCCGGAGGAAGTCCACTCGACTGATGAGGTTATACAACCTTGTCAGCCAGGGGGACCTCCTCCTGGCCAACGAGATTGTATAACCTTGTTGGCCAGGAGGGACTCCTCCCGGCCAGCAAGGCTATACAACCTCGTCGGCCAGGAGGAACTCCCTCCTGGCCGACGAGGTTGTATAAACTCGCCGGCCGGGAGGACTTCCTCCTGGCTGACAAGGTTATACAACCTTGTCAGCCAGGAGGAAATCCCCCTGGCAGGACATGCTCACGTCATCAAACCGGTCCAACAGTTCGATGACGTGAGCAACTCCCACACGCCGAACAATTGGCGTGTGGGACCCGCACGCCAAACAATTGGCGTGTGGGACCTGCACGCCAAACGATTGGCGTGTGGGACCCGCACGCCAATTTTTTTGGCGTGCGGGGCCTACACACCAAACAAAAAGGGCGTGTGAGACCCGCACGCCAAAAATTGGTGTGCGCTCCCACACACCAATTTTTTTTTGGCGTGTATGGCGTGTAGGCCCCGCACGCCAAAACAAATTGGCATGCGGGTTGGTTTTGGCATGCGTTTATCAATGCCCCAAAATCTTCCATACCCCACCAATTTTTTCAACCTTTCCCCCAATCCAAAAAAAAACCCAAATCCAACATGTCTCACATCAGCCCCCTCTTCCTCGCCAAAGATGCTGCCACCACTTCCGCCACCACTCCTGGAGTACCCAACCTTGCTCCTCCTCCTGAGTTAACATAACAAACAAAGGAGGTAATGCATAGCTCTGTCCAAACTTGGGCTACGAAGCATTGCTATCCCCTCTGCATAACCCATTCCTCCACTGAAGATGGGGAGAACAGATCCACTTATCAATGTGACAGATCTGGGGTTTTTCAGCCCAAAGATGGCATTCAATTGGGGAAGACCAAGAAGATTTCTTGTCCTTTAAAACTTACCGGAAACTTCTATAAGAAGAAAGGCTACTTCCAAATAAAGATTAAAGATCCTAGCCACAACCACCCAGCTTCTGAAGATCCTTCCATCCATGCCGTCCATCGCCAATTAACCAATGAAGAAAACACCACTGTCACCCAATTAACCCATTCTGGAGTTCGTCCATTAACTATTAAGACTACCTTATTGCAAGACACCAATCTCCCTTCTTCTTGTCACCCTCACTGCCAGCATAATTGCCTAGGTTGAGTTCATACCAGTTAAACTAGGATGCAAAAAACCAATTTAAAGTAGGTTGACCTCAACCAATGAAATATAAAACCAAGGGGGGTCCCTTGGATTTATATTTCATCAGTTGATTTCAACCAAGTTTAAATTGGTTGAGTGCATCCCAGTTTAACTGGGATGACTTCATCCTAGGCAATTATGCTGGCAGTGCCTCAACACCATCTACAATCACCGTAACCTCTTGAGATCCACCCAACTTGAAGGACGTACCTTCTTCACATAGTTGGTGTTAGAATTAACAAAGCATTTTTCAGACATTTAGCAGAAAATGATTGACTTGGGCAGGATTTGAACCAGTGACCTTAGCAGAAGCTAAGACACTATACTAGAAGTGCTGCCTTTACCAACTAGGCTACCAAGTCATTATCCAATGTGCTGATATTTGGAACACTGTGGATCACAATATTCAACACACCCCCTGACCCACAGTGTGAGACCAAGAGACCCTAAAGTCAACCAATTTCAAGCTAGTCTATACATTGAGACAATACATATTGCATAATAAGTAGATATTGCATATTGCATAAGAGCATTTTGCATATTCCAAAGTTGGAGATAAAGTCCATAATAAATTGCAATGCATTTGGAGATCAAAGTCCATAATTGCATATTGCATAAGTGCATATTGTATAGTCTCATATGTAAATGCATAGTTTGCGCATAGCACATTTCGACTGTTAATTGTGTTAGAATTAACAAAGCATTTTTCAGACATTTAGCAGAAAATGATTGACTTGGGCAGGATTTGAACCAGCGACCTTAGCAGAAGCTAAGACACTATACTAGAAGTGCTGCCTTTACCAACTAGGCTACCAAGTCATTATCCAATGTGCTGATATTTGGAACACTGTGGATCACAATATTCAACATTGAGAGGATTTTGAATCTATTGCTTATGAACTAAAACCAAACTATCAAAAAGTGTTACAAAGAGATAAGTATCTTGCAGAATAAAGAAAAGAATGATTGAGAAAAAGAGAGAAGAAGGACCATGAGATATTTACCGCTTGATAGTTTGTTTGAATGAGTTAACAACCAATACTAGATAAGTAATATAGAGAGAGGCACAGGAAACTGTTTAGGAGAAAGTGGATTGTTATGAGTCAAAGAGAAAAGGGAATAGTTAGAATAGAAAAGAAAGATGGTTGTTGTTTTCTCACCAAGTTGGAGAGAGGCCGTGATGATTTGATGAGAAGTTATTCAGTTGAGGTAGAATAAGAGAATAGAAGGGGTAGAGTTTATGATAGTTTATGATAGTCGAGTATTTTATGGAGTGAATCTTTGAACTAAGTCGAAGCGAGTATTTGAACAATGTCAAATGAGGATTTGAAGATAGTATGATGTATTTAATATAATAGAGAAGGGGAAGTGATGATGAGAGAGATTGTGGGACAGAATAGGATGAGATAAGGGAATGAGGAAGAGTGTGAGGATGTCGAGAGGATGTAGGAGGTGAAGGAGTCAGGGAAGGAAGTGAGAGTAAGATGGGGAATAACGGAGTATAGGAATAGAGGAAGTGACCTGAGTGTCTTAAGAGTATTGAGAAGAAATAATCTTAATTAATGTCGTCATTGTCTCGGGGAAGAGGAGAGACCTGTCACAAGAGGTTACACGGCATGAAATTCAACAGTTGGTATTAACTCCTCAAACAAATCTTTTTCCTTGGCTTTCTGTTTCCTTTCTGCTGAGAAGATAGCCAACTACTCTTGGGCCTTGGATCAGCTTCTCATCACAATGGACAATCAATCTCCATCCGTACTAGTCACCGACACCGAGGCCGCCCTAATCAAAGCAATCGAGTCTTCCCAAATGTGTCACATCTCCTCTGCTCCTGGCACATTATGAAGAATATCCAGTCCAACTGCTACAAACATTTCAACTCTGAAGAAGAATGGTCCACCTTTTGAAACCATTGGAATCACTCCATTCCAAAACTGTTTCTGACTGCCATAAAAACTTCACTCAGCTTTCTATGACTTGGGATCCACCAACCGCCGACTACATCATCTCCAACATCCTCCCTTGCAAAGAAAAAATCATAGCCTGTTTTTTCAACAAGAAACCCCACTTCGGTAACACTATCAACTCTAGAGTCAAAGGTCTTCACGCGTACATCAAACAATTCATCAACTCTTCCACTGCCTCCTTTGCTGCTGTTGTCAAACAAATCCACCAAGCTCTGACCAATCAACTTCACAAACGATACATCAAATCCTCTCAGCACTCCTACAAACTCCTCACTGGCCTCCCCCCTTGTGTTGGTGATCTAAATGGCACCATCTCCCACTATGCCCTCAAGATCATCCATTCTCACCATATTTCTAAACCGCCAACTTCCACTTCCACTGGAAACTACTCTTCTCACATGGGAATCCCTTGCATCCATCAAGTTCACAAAGCAAAAGGACTAGGCAGCAAATTCACCCATCACAATTTCCATTCTCAGTGGCATGTTAAAAAGGATCTTGAAGTGAGTTGGCTAATATAATTTCCTGGTTTCTGTTTCTCTTTCATAGTTTTATAGTTCTAATTTTTTTTTTTGCCTCCATTTATGAGCAGACATTCATTGAAGAGGACAACAATGATGGATCAAGTGACGGTCTACTTCCCACCAAAGAAAACCACAAGGAAATTTTCTTAACAGATCTCTTTAAGGAATTCCAAATGTTTCAACCTGGCGAGCAAAAATTCTACATTGGCGAAATCAAGAAGCTCTTTCAAGGGAACTACACCACAGTAGCCATCCAGGAACCTCTCTTTAGCAAGGATCACCAAGGACAAGGAAGACCAAAGGGCGCCAAAAGGAAACACAAATCAACTACTTCAACAAAAAGGGATCCTTCAGGCTATGAATACACAGAATTGGAGAAGAAAGGAAGAGGAAGGCCAAGGAAGAAGGTGAAAGAACACAAGGTATTTATTCATTTATCTCTTGTCTGTTTGTCTTTGGTTATTGATTTCTTGTGAACTTGTAGGAACCTTTGGCCAAGACAAAAGGACGTGGTAGGCCTAAGAAGATGGATGAATCTGAGGAATCAGAGGTAATGATTCATCTTTATTCTTCACTCAAATATCACATCTAATTCTTTCTCCTTGTGTTGTCTAGGCTGTGTCAACAGAAGAGGAAATTCAGGAGGAGTCTGAATCAAGTGGAGAGCTTCCAGAGGTGGATGATATCATTCAACAGGACTCAGAACATGAAGGAGTAAATTTGAAGACTGTAAGTGTTTTTATTTCCATCTTGAGTACATTATACTGAAGTTGAATGATTTTTTGATACATCAGAGGTCTGGAAAAATACTTAAACAGGTGAAATTTGAATCAGTTAAAAGGACCAAGACAGATGAAAACACTTTGGCATAAAATGATGCTTATAGGCCTTTTGATGTGAGTTTTACTAATTTTTTTTGAAGAGATCTTTAATTCTGAGCTTCTTATTGGTTACCCCTTTCATAGACCTCAATGAATTCCAGCTCAATCTCTATTCCTGACACCTATATGTCTGAGGCACTCAGTTGGAGTTGTTGATTTGGTTAGTAATTTCCTTTTATTTAGTGTTCATTTTATATACAATTAATCTTTTCTCAAATTATCCTTCAGTACAAGTACAAAGACCACATTCATCCCAAAGAAGCCATCCAACATCTCTCTACAATTACCAATGTCAATGGCGATGGGAATTGTGGATTTTGAGCCGCTGCGGTCAGCATGGGAAGTTCCTCAGACGAATGGATGAAAATTTGCAAGGAAATGAAAGAAGAAATCAAATCAAACCCTTTCTATTCAAACCATCAGATGCTAAAGAACATATGGGGCGCCAACCACAAGGATCTAATCAATGCAATCTCTTGGGATGGAAAAGCACAGTCCCCACTGAAGTATTGGATGATATTCCCTGCTCATGGATACTTGATGGCTGACACTTATAAAAGACCTGTGGTCTTGTTTTCTGGTCTAATGCCCACCATTTATCTCCCTCTCTCTTCTCCACCCACCACCCACTCTCCCATATGTCTCATACTCATTCCCAGTCTTCTTCATCTCATCAGCTTCACGTTTAAGGCTGAAATATGGCCTTCCCCCAGTGGCAACATTGGGCTGAAGAGGAAGCTCTGTTGTGGAAAGAGTGGATTCAGCCCAATTTGGACCTTGGGGAAAAAGTTCTTTTCACTGCAAATATTATTGTATCAGATTCTCAAATCTGGCATTACATCAGTTGAAAAAATCTGTTATTATATCAGACAAAGCTGGTATTGTATCACCACAACTGATATTATATCTACCTATTATGATATTATGTCTATCATCAGGGATATTGAATCAGTTTAAACTATTTAATATCAACATGACTGACTTGATCTCAGTTTTTTCCATCTGATGTAATACCCATGGGCCAAAATGTTATGTCAGATGCAAAAAACTGATATAAAGTCAGGGATGTTGATATTTAATTGCATCAACTGATGCAATATCTGTCATGATAGAAATCACATCATGCAAGGTAGATATAATATCAGTTTTGGTAGATACAATACCAGTCTTGTCTGATATAATATCAGATTTTTTCAACTGATGTAATGCCAGATTTGGGAATCTGATACAATCATGCTGGCAGTGTTTCCCTCCAATAAGAAGATCTGCCAGAATTAGTAAGATTGTTGATGTTGAATAGTTATTTGTCTATTTTCCTATATTTCCATTTTATTCTGATAAAAATTCCATTTTATTCCTGTGTTGCTTTCAAATGAATTCTTTACCCTCTAAAGTGTATGAACCCATTTAAAAACTCCCCAAATATCTTAAAAGCCAGGTGTGAAGGTGTTTACAAATAAGTTCTGTCCAAAAATCATAAAAAAAAAAAGTAAATTTAAAAATAAACTGTTTGTTGCATTAAGTTCTACACCCCTTAAAGTGCTTTAAAACTATTTAAAACTTTGAGAAATCCTGAAAATTGAGCCGTGGGGATTTTTTTTGAAAAAACCGGGTGTATGGGCAAAAAAAAATTAGAAGATGTTGTTTTTTTGGAAAATAAAAAATACTGTAAAATTCTACACTCCTAGAATTATATTTAGCAACTTTAAAATTTTGAAAAACCATAAAAATCCGCCCGCAAAAAAATAAATAAAAAAACCGGGTGTAACCGCGGAAAACCGGGTGTACTCCGCAGAAAATTTTACATTGCCGCTGCGTAAAACCGGGTGTAAACGCGGAAAAACCGGGTTTTTTTATGAATGCCCAATTTTTATTCAAAACAAAATATGTCAATATATTTTGAAAGAGCAACCTATTGTGGTACACCACTGTTTCAATTCAGTAACATAATAGATTAGAAGTTTATCATCATTCATTCTTCTACTTTTTGGTTACATTGTGGCCCAGGGGCCTCTCCAGATGAAGGGAACACCTGATCTTGAGAAAAATCTCTCTATTCAAGAATACTACCACTCAAGGATGGGGTTAAAAAAAAATGAATAAAAACAAGTGAGAGAGTAATTTGTAAATGCTTGTACTTCCATATTTCCCCATCTCAGAATTAGTACTTTCAAATTTCTCCAAGCTGCCTCAAACCATGAAAGATCTGGGTTGTTGTTGAAATATTGAGCACCAGCTCTTTACATCTTTTCCTTCTTTGTGAGCTGTTTTCTCCCAGGAGTTGATTGAGAGGATATTACTGGTAATGGAAGCCAAGAAAAACATTTGATGGTGATGCTGACAAAGCTACTCTTGTGTGTTTGGTTTTCTCATCTGTCAGTAGAACACTTTCAGTTGGATTGATTCAGGAATGTCCCTATTACCAGTAGGGATCTGAGGATCCGCAAGAACATGGTCCAACTAAGCCCTTGAACTGAGCTGGGTTTTTTCTTGTGGTATTTGAGATTCCAAGAATAGTAAGTTGCCATCATTTGCTTTTTTGGAAGATCCAGTGGCACAGTCAAGTCTCATTTTCCAGCCAAAGCCATCTCAGTGAGCAAGTGAGTGATGCTATGGCTCATTCCTTCTTTCAAATTGGTGGGGGATAGTAACAACAAGATGACAACAAATAACTTCTCATCAAGATCCACAGGCCCTTCAGAATTGAGTTAGAGCCTCAGAAGCAAGATTTCCCTGTGAAGACCTAGACTTTTTGGGTGTAAATCAAAATCTCCCAGGGCTCCAGATTTAACAAGAATCTGCCTGATCTTTGTTTTCAAGCCTTATGAACATTTGGGGGTCAAACTCAGAAAGGGAACAAGCACAGGAATTTTGTCTCTTTCCGATGATAGGATGGCAGGCTGTGAGAGATGGTAAAGGGCCACCTTGACACTCAACTGTAAGGTTTTGTAGGCGAACCTGGATTGAAGAAATTCATGATGTACTGTTTCATCAGTTCCCAGCTCTTTTTGAATCATCATTTTCCCTCCACCTGCGCTTACATGTTTTCTTTATCACGTGCATTGTGTATGCCAAGATATGTTCTTCGTTTTTTAAAAACAACAAAACTTGATTAACATCCTCAACTGATCTGTAAGTATGATCAGGTCTCTTGATTGGCAATTCAGGGTAAATTGATTCAATCAGGTGCTGTTATCCTGACATGAAAACAACGCAACCTTACCAGCCACTTGAAAATATCAAAGTAAAAAAAAAGACTGAGATGAGCAAGAGAGGGTCTACTCGACAGCTTTAGTGTTTTTAAGTTTACTGAGAGCAGACAGGGAGATCTGATCGGGAAGGAGCTGAGCGGCAGATTTAGTATCGATAGTAGGAAAAGGGAGGGCCTTGATATGACCGGGGAGGAGGGCCTGATTGTTGACGTTCCAGCCCTTACGAATCCAATGTTGACCAATCCTATGGACGCCCTTCTCGGCATCGGTTACCCGAACAAAGGTTTTTTTGGGCCCCGGTACTTGACCCTTCACGTAGATCAGATTCATGTCCGTGTCGATCCTAGCTACTAGTAAGTTCCGGACCGTCACCGGCTGGTTTCCCATCCGTCCTGCCATCTTCTTTCCCGGCCATACTCGCCCTGGGTCCTGTCATAACACCATCTCATCAATCCCTTTCCTGTCTTTTATCTTTCCAGGCTCTTGTTTCCGGTATGAATTCTTTCCACTCTGTAGATGGGAGGAAGACTTACTTGATGTTGTCCCGTGGAACCTGCTTTCCGATGATGCTTAGTCGACCCATGCGACGCATTTCCCCCACTAAACCCCCATCGTTTCATCACTCCTGCAAACCCTTTCCCCTTGCTTTGAATTTTGGCAAACATGCCCAGAAACAAAAACAGGAGAAACATGGCAAGACATAAGTCATTTTTTTGTAGGGTCCGGTTGGATAAGAAAAAGCGACTGACGAATTTGATTTCACATCCACAAATTGTCCAGGTACGAAATGTGCCGCAGAAATTGTAGTACCTAATAACATTCTCAAAAAAAAAAAAAGGAAATGAAGGAGAAAAATTCAAGACTACTCCGCAAGACGACTTAAATCAGATCAGAAAAAGACTGACCGATAGGGGAGAAGCACTGATGGTTAGACACGACAAACTCAGTGACTTTCTGTTTGGGTGTCAAGTTGAGTTGTTTATAGTATTTTAATTGGGCGTTATGGATTGAGTTCCTCGAGAATTTATCGGTGCATCCGATCTGGATTGCGTCGTAATTGTCTCTTTCCTTGTACTTGTGTCCGACCACCTGAACGTCCTCCAACTGGATAAATAAGGTAGAGTGACCCGAGATTAGTCAAGGCTTCATTTCTCAATTTCCGCGCTGTTTTTTGCCTCTACCTCTAGTACAGTCACTGGAATCCTGATTCCATCTGAGTCCCAAAAGCTGGCCATGCCTCGTTTGCGGGCGAGTACGCCAGTTCTCCGGAGACCCGGAAGCCACGGTTTTTGTGGGGGGCTGATAAGATCGGTGACAGAGGGAGGGGTGGATAGAGGTTCGGAGGGGGAAGGAGTTGCGTCTGCTCGAGTGATCGTGGGCTGAGCCGTGGGATTTGTGCTCGATGATGATGTTGATGATGAGAGTGTTGCGAGGGTTCTGATGGAGGATGGTATCGACTGGCTTCGGACATGGAGCTTGAGGTTCCGGAGCAGAAGAGTGTGGTGATGGGAGAAAGACATCCTGATTCCTGACGGTTGGCGAGTAGGTTGGGCAGGGAGAACAAATATCCGGTCAATAGCGATTTTTGTAATTGTTTTGATCCCCACCCCCCGGACTAGTGACACGGGCTACCCCGATTTCAGCCACTGTGTTCGGTACCCATTCCCCCCGAGCTTAGACGAGCCATCTCTTAACAGGATGACGGAGCGACAGTGGGTCGGACCATTTGACCGATCGACCTCAATCAACCGCAAGTCAAAGACGTATCTCATAATATTGAACACGCCTATCAAGGTATCCAATAGAAATACTGGTAACAAAGTGTTCGAAGACCTGTGGGAGATTTCGGATTGCAGGATCTGTGCCGATGGGGGAGCCAACCGATTGTATGACTATTGCTCAGATCCGGTCGAGACTCAAGAGAAGCCAGGAGAAGCTCGAAGGATGTTGATACCAGATTATATCAAGGGAGACTTAGATTCAATCCGGCCAGAGGTCAAACGATTTTATGAGAATTCTGACTGCCACATCACTCGAGATCAAGACCAAGACTCGACGGACTTCGGGAAATGTCTAGCACTGATTGAAGAGCTTGAAAGACGGCCCGATTCGAATGACTGTTGTGGACGTTCGACCACTGGCTTGTTACTCATTCATGGCGGTCTCACCGGAAGACTCGACCAAACTATCCATACCCTTCATACTCTCCTCCTAAGGCTCGGCTCCTCACCAATTCCGACCCAGGGCTTGCCCGAATCTTGGGTAGTGGATACAGATGCTGGAAGCATGGCGTGCGCTCTGGAGCGGAGAGTAAAACACATCTTGCCCATCCCACAGAATTGGAGACAAGGATCGAGTCCGTTGACATGCGGAATTTTACCAATCGGAATCAACCATGCTACCGTGACCACAAGCGGACTGAAGTGGAACTTGAGTATGTATATCTCTTTATCCCAGCCCTACTACTTAGGCCGAAGCACATTCGGATGAGTTAACTCGTGTTTCGAAACAACAAAAACCAATGCGTCACCGACGGGGTAGATGAAGCAAAAACTTCGATCACTGGACTACTATCGACTTCAAACCACATTTTGCCCGAGACTGACGTGGTCCAAGTGGAGAGTGACGAAAGGGTGGTCTGGACGATTGAGATCCCTGAGAATTTTATGTTTTGATCTCTATATCACTAAATTGCAAAAAAAAAAAACAGCCTAAGGTTGTTACCTGTCTGCTGAGCTAACAAACCCCTCAAAGTAGTATAACCAGTCCTACTTCTCAAGCTGCAACCGATTTGAAAGCAACGGTGGGGGTGATAAGCTGATCAATTATGTCCTGCCGTTCGAGATCGCGGACGGTCTTGCAACTTTTTTGTTCAAGATTGTTGATCACTGGGTCGTCATTTAGTTTGTAAATCCGCCTGAGGCCTTTTTTCAATTCACCATAGATTTTCCCAGATGATCGTCCTGCTTGACTAGTTTTCCATCAACGATTGCTTGGGCTGCTTGCTCTAATTGTTACGCGGGTCCATCTTCTTGGATTGGTTCAAGGTGACTAATAACAATAGGCTCGTTGGTGGTACGGATCCGAATTTCTTGATAGCTTCCATGATCTGTATTGTAACCGAGGGAAGTGATATTTATTCCAAACGTTCTGCTCCATTTTTTGTGGCTCTGGCGCATGAGTAGAAGGATGCATAAGTTGGCCACAGGTAAAGATGTCTACAATGGACACGGAGAACCCAACAGTAAAAAATAGGATTGGTCTTCCCTGCTACCGATGGCACCGATGGCAGAACTAGTATTCATTGGCTCAATTTCAGGGTCCAAAGGCTACTATGCTTTCTTTATAAAATACACTCTTCATCCTAAAAAAAAGTTGCTGACAGAGAATGCTCTGATTCCTGCAGCTCATGGTTTTGTCAAGAAGGTTGATTTGTGCCAGAATGAATTAAACAGCTTTCTGGTACCTGCCAAAGAGTTGCAAGGGGAGTACTTACTTTGATTGGTGAGTTTGAGATTCCCCTCCATATGAAATAGTCAAACTAGGTAACTGCTTGATACACATTGCTAACACATCCATGTGAGACTTGTAAGGGTTCTGAATAACCCTCCACTCAAATCCGTTGCAGAGCTGTCCAGAATCAGAGTCGTTTGCTCTGGAGACCAATTCTAGAACAAAGATAGATTTCAAAATAGCTAGCTCAGTAGTAAGGAAATATAATGGTTGGGTCTCTCTAGTTAGTACAAGTCTTAATGATGAATCACAGGAAAAGAGAAAGTGATAGAATAAGGAAATACAGAATGATCTTGACTCACCTAGCTCAGTAGTAAGGAAATATAATGGTCGGGTCTCTACTGAGCTAGGTGGGGGCGGGGGAGTTGAGGTTTAAATAGAACTAATGAGATTATGTAATGATTTTGTGAAACCTGTTGGTGGAGGTTTCACAAGACTTCATACCAGCATTGAGGGCAATACATCATCACCATCACACAAGCATGTATCAAATGTATTCAACATTAGGCAAAGTGTACTTAGCTCACACCATTGTGATAGACACTTCTGTTCTGGATGCAATTTTTTTTTAATATATATTGTATAACACCACAATATCTTTTTTACCACAGTCATTCTAGTTTACATACACCCCATGTTCACCTCAGTGACATCTGATTTTTCTTGAAGACAGATACCTGACAAAATCTGCCTTCAGGAAAACATTGTGCAAACTTTTGTCCTGAAGGCACCCTGAAGACTGAATTTGCCTGAGATTCCTTTGTTTTCAATTGTTTCTCAAGCTGCCTTTCAGAAAAAAACATCAGCTGACAGGGCTACTTGATTGAAAAAAAGGGTCTTCAAGACACAAAAAAAATACAACTCAAAGGCATCTGAATGTGTCCATGGTGTACACAGTTACACAATGTGGGCTGTATAAAGGGTATAGATCTAATCTCAGGGGGTATCAAATCTGACCAAATGCACTATTTTGGAACTGACTGGTTTTCAAAAATCCACAATTTTTATAACATGTTAGTACTTAACCCTTTTGAAACCCACTGGTGATAAAATGTTTTTTGGGTGATTACCTGGTTTTGCAAGTGGATTTGGCCATATTTGATACCCCCTAATGTTTATATTTTATTAGTGTTGGAATAACTTATATTTTCACCTTTGGTACTGGAATAACTCAAAATTCAAACAATAAAGATAACATGGATTTGAGACACCAGGCCTTCAGAAGTATGAGGATACACAACTAGATAGCTTTTAAGGAATTTGTTTTTGTTGAGTCACTTGAAATATTCTGCAAGAAGTTTACACTTTCTAAGAGTTTTATCAATAAAGCACTTAGAATACAGCTCAATCCATTTTTCTAAGGAGCATGGATTGATTTCTAGATAATCAATTTGATGAAACTCCAACAGAAATAAAATAATTTAGTTGAATTAAATCATGAATGTAAGCTTTTCATCATTCATTCATTTTTTGGTTTGAATACATGAAATAATAGAATTCAAGGAAACATCCCAAGGTTCAAGGAATATTTGTAAATTATGCTATAGAAGTAGGTTGGTAGTTTCAGTGGATTGTTGGATGATTAAAATTATATATATATATATTAACCTTAGTTATTTATCTTTCCAGTTCCCTTTCTACCAAATAACCTCCAAGAATTGGCCACACCTTACCTTTAATCAGGTAAGAACCACAAAGCCAAGTGATTACCTCCTTTGATGCCTATAAGCACTCTGTATTGATTTAGATGCACCCTTTTTAGAGCAAGCCTCTCAGATAACCATACTGATTGAGGATTAATCCTACTTTACAGGATACTTACCAACCAACAAACACTTTTCAATCATCAAACTGACTTAGTTACAACCATTAAACATGGTTAGTTTCACACCCAGGCTGACAATTGGGGGTCTGGCCTATATTTATTGGTGATTTTCTCCCTAATAAAATCCTACAAAATCCTTTGAAAATCATACTAAAACAAAAAAAAACTTTTGTTCTCATTAAAATCTGCAAAGAAATGTCCCTTTAAAATCATAGATGAAAACTATTACCTGTGATTTTAAGAAACATTCTAACCTTTTTCAAGGCAATATATATCATGTGGATCATGCAAAGAATCTGACAGTTACCCAGTCAGTCAGGAAGACATAATTAATTACAGGAGAAGACCTGTACTATACCTTAACCTGGACTACCATAGAAGAGTTAACCTGAGACTGCATATATTTACCTAACAGTGCACTGATTAAAACCAGAGAATCTGACCTAGCTGTGAAAGAAGGAAAAACTAAATTATTTAGAAAACAAACCTTCTCAGGCTTGGAATGGTGATATCCAGGATTTATATAGGAAAACTATGAAATCACCTCCTCTAATAGTACTGTCAGCTTGCTACTATAGCAGAGCCAACTTGGCCACAAAAAGATAAATAAATAAACAAATATAAAAGAGAAATTATGACCAAATAATAAGGACAAAATAATAGAAAAATGATAACACAAGAGACATTATTACTAAACAATAATAACAGAATAGGGGGTATCAAATATGAGCAAATACACAATTATCTAATCAACGGTTTTCACCAAATCCACAATTATGAAACCAGTGGATAAAAATTCCAAATAATGCCATTATTTGCACTAGACGTGTCAAGTATCAACAACAAAAACCCCAATATAATTACAAAAACCATGATCCTCCACATTTCAACCAATCACAACTCAGGATCCAAACTTGCCAAATATACAACCCCAATACAATCAATAGTCCTCCACAATTCAACCCCAACCAACAAAAATCAGAACATTTGTAGGCTGGAACAGTATGTTGATCACTTGAATAAGCAGAGTCAGCCAGGAGGCATTGGTGTTGGTCAAAGAATAATTCTGGATTTTGAGCAAAATTCATATTAGAGAAGACATAACAATTGTGACAGGATCCTGGGTAGCCTGCAAGGTATGATATGAAATTTTTGTGTATGTCACAAACAAGAGTGACCAAAATGGAGTAACTGTTTGGAAAGCAAACAACACATCAGCTAAGAAGCTGTAAAATAGTGGAACCAATGCAAACAATCCAACTGTTTTTTTTGATCCCAGTAGTGGTTACCGTCCACCAGAGGCTTTTGACTCAGTGGAATGGTTTTTCCATCAACAAAGCCAACACATCCAGGGAAGCCTTCATCTTGCATTACCTGAGATGATTCCATATTTTCTTCTTGATTTGGAAAAGATAACAAGTGTGATTGCATTTGATAAAGAATCTTGATCACCGGACATGTGTAAAGGTTGATTGTTCCATAGCCAACTTGGAAGAGATTCTTGAGTCTGAACACAGCAGAACCGTTTCCGTTTGATCCAAGACGGAACATAGAAATAGCAAGTTGGACTGATGGGTCTTGTTGAGGATTCTGAGAGGAGTTGTGAAAGATTGTGTTTGACTCAATCAGTTGAAGAAAATTTTGGAAAAATGGGAACAACATTCAAAAAATCTGGAGGAAGCATGATTGAAAGGTCATATCAAGGATGGAATTGTGTAGTGGTGCCTCTGGCATTGAGGTATTGTTTCTGGAGTTTTTATCAACAATAAAGGTAGAAATCTTCAAGACCTGAGTCACTGTTATCTGAGTCAAAAATCAATACTGTTGCAGCAGAGTTGGCCACTTGAAATAGTTGCTTGTGTTCAGATGGTGCTTGTTGAATGATTGGTTGAGGTGACATTGTTATGGTCTGATCTGTGGAGAGGAAGGCTATGGGTTCTGGGTTTCTGGGGTTTTGGGATCCTATAATGTAGATTGCAGGATGAGGAAGAGATGTGTATCCTCGTCCTGACAGACTATATAGTGGTCTGTCTGTGACATGTACGTGATAGACTATCTACATGTGGTGTGGGCTTTGGTGCGGGCAGGCCCGCAATACGGCTCATGACATTATCCCCCTTTTAATGCTAAATCCTCCACTCATTCGCCAATCAAGAAAAAAAAGAAAAAAATTCCACCTCTTATCAATTTTGTTCCTCACTTCCTTCTCCGCCTCCGCCGATGAGCAGTTGCCGCATTTGGAAATCTTGAATTAAATCCCGCTACCAGTTCCTCGCAATTCTTCAAGTTTTCCGCCGGTTCCCATGAGTTGTCTTCTGTTCCAAATCCCTTCCAGCTGACCAGGTATTGGGTCTTCCCGTGTCGTCTTCTACAGTCCAGTACCTCTTCGACCTCCCACTCATCCCCGCCGTCTGCTGTAATTGGTTCTGGGTCTTCCCTCTGTTGTTCCGCAATTTCGTCGGGTCTGTGTTTGCGGAGTATTGATACGTGAAATACGGGGTGTACCCCCCACATGGATATAGGGAGTGTTAGCTTATACGCGGATCTTGAGATTCTTTTACAGATAGAGAAAGGTCCCAGCCATCTATGTTCCAATTTTGGGCTGGGGCGGGTCGTTGAAATGTTGCATCCGTCTAGCCATACTTTGTCCCCTACGTCCCATTCCGGTGTTTCCCTTGTCTTCTTGTCAAATTGGCCTTTCATTGTTTCTTGCGCCTCTTCTAAGCAATGCTTGAGTTCTCCTTGGACCTCCGCAAGTTTGCGGAGTCGTTCCTCTACTGCGGGGATGCATTGTTCTGTTGAGGGGGTTCCGCTATATGCCGGGTTGAATCCGTAGTTGGCTTTGAACGGGGAAACTCCTGTTGATGTGTGGTCGTTGTTGTTGTAAGCAAATTCGGCCA
The DNA here is from genome assembly GCA_007896445.1 of Puccinia hordei. NCBI lineage: Eukaryota > Fungi > Basidiomycota > Pucciniomycetes > Pucciniales > Pucciniaceae > Puccinia > Puccinia hordei. Next base: position 796,281 of record RDRW01000054.1, on the reverse strand, counting down.
TTGGGAGGAGTGGGGCCCAATCGTTCTGTTGGTAGCAAACAAAGTGCCGCAGGTATTGCTCGACTGCTTTGTTGGTGATTTCAGATTGTCCATCTGTCCTTGGGTGGTACGCTGTGGATGGCTGTAGTCTAATCCCCATGCGGGAGCTCAATTCCCGTATGATTTGGGAGATAAATATACTTCCCCGGTCTGAGAAAATTGTCTTGGGGGTTCCATGGAGTTTCCATACGTGTTCTGCCATCAGTTCCGCTAGTTGCTCCGCGTTCATGGTTTTCTTGCATGGGATGAAGTGGGCCATCTTGGTCAGTCGGTCTACTACTGTTAGTATGCTGTCACTCAAGCGGGATTCAGGGAGATCAGTGATCAAATCATAGCTAATGTCCGTCCATGGGCCTGCGGGGATCGGGAGGGGTTCTAATGTTCCAAACGGTCGTCGAGTGCTAGATTTGACTCTTTGGCATGAATCACAGCCGTCTACGTACTGGTTGACAAATCTCTTCATTCCATTCCACACAAAACTTCTCCGTACTAATGCCAACGTGCGGGATCTGCCTGGGTGGCCTGCGGACTTTGTGTCGTGTCGACTTTTGAGGATCATCATCCGCAATGCCAAGTCCGCTGGTACCACTATCCGTCCCTTGTCATAGAGTACCCCGTCGGCTTCCGCATACCTTTTGTGGTCCCCTGTCGGTTTCTGTAACAGCTTAATCCAGTCAGCTAATTTTGGGTCATGCGGGGTCAGTTCTCTAATCCTGGCAATGATTTCAGCGTCAGACAACGCTAGGTCGTCCGTTCCCGCATCTTCCCACTCTGTCCCCATCACGTCCACCTCAAACCAATGTTCCCCGTCATCCATTTGAATTGATTCGTCCAGAAACCAGCTGTCCAATTCCGAACATTCCGCAAGCTCCTCAAACGTCCGCTCTGTGATGTTACCTGGCTTCAAAAGCTGGCCAAAGGTTAGCTTTTCTCCCGGTGCTGGGGAGAGGTCCGGTCTGCGGGATAGGGCGTCGGGTTTTGTCGATTGGCGTCCTGGTCGGAATATGATCTCGAAGTCAAAACATCCCATGGTCTCCACCCATCTTGCCTGTCTTCTCGTGAGCTGCTTGGTTGTCATGAAGCTTTCCAAATTACGGTGATTGGTGTATACAATTGCCGTCAAGCGGTGTGGGTTCCCCTCTAGGTATTGCCGCCACTCTTTGAAGGCAGCCACAATAGCCAGTAACTCTTTGTCAAAGATCTCATAGTTGTGTTCCGCCTGTGCAAGGGATTGGGACAGGTAAGCTACTGGGTGAAGTTCCTGGTCCTTGGTGCAAACCTGGGACAGTACCGCGCCAAGCGCGAAATTGGAGCAATCACATTCGAGGACAAACGGTTTGTACGGGTCCGCAATTTTCAGGATCGGAGCGGATGTGAAGGCGGTTTTGAGGGATTCAAACGCGGAGTTGCACTTGGCGTCCCACACGAAGGGGGTTTCTACTCTTGTCAGGTTGTGGAGCGGTCTGGTCTTTCCTGAGAAGTGGTCGATGAACCGGCGGTAAAAATTAGCAAATCCAATGAATCGTTGAAGTTCGGTGACATTCTTTGGTGCGGGCCAGTCGGTTACTGCTTGCACCTTTGCGGGGTCCATTCTGATCCGGTTGCATGATATCAATAATCCCAGGTATTCTACTTCCGGCCTTGAAAATTCACACTTTTCGGGTTTCAGCCACAATTGGTGCTTGCTCAATGTGTCCAGTATACTGCCCACCGCTTCCGCATGGTCCGACCCTTTCCGCGTGTAGATCATGATGTCATCTAGGTATGCAGCGGTGTCTTTCCCAATCCGTCTGAGGAGAATGTCTTGCATGAAGTATTGGAAGTATCCTGGCGCTCCCGTGGGACCAAAGGGCATGGTAAGCGGGGAAAATTGTCCTGCCCTGCAGATGAAAGCCAGCTTATCTTCGTTGCCTTCCGCAACTCTGAGGTTTCCATATGCGTTGCGGAGGTCGAGCTTTGTGAATGTGTCCGCATCCAAAAGGCTGTCAACTAAGTCCATTGTCAGTGGGAGCGGGTACTTGTTCTTCACCGTTACTGCGTTGAGTCTCCTGTAGTCAAAACAGGGTCGCAGGTTTCCGTCCTTCTTTCCAGTGAATAGTACCGGTGCCGCCCACGGGGATGTGGTCCGTCGAATGGTTCCGCTCGTCAGTCCTTCTGAAATCATAATATCGAGTGCCTGGTTCTCTGCTGGGGATAGCGGGATGATTCTTCCGGCCTGTGGGGTGGCTCCTGGGATCAGATCTACGCGGAAGTCATACTTTCTTCGCGGGGGAAGTCTCATGGCGCTTGATTTCCGGAACATGTCAAGGTGTCGGTGGTAGCACCGCGGTACTAATTCTTCCGTAGTCCGCTCCGCAGTTGTGGCTTTCCCTTTTGCTGCCAATCGGGCCGATGTCAACCACGATGTTTTGGCCGTGCTGATCACTGCAGGGGTATGTCCTAGGGGGGAAAGAGGCTTGCCAGCTGTTTCGGGATTCAAATGCGGGGGAGATCTATCAGACTCACATTGCGGGGGTGTTATTGTGCTAAAAGCACACACCCCCTCGTCACTAATCCTAGCTTTCCCCATGGGCCTGTAGACCGTATGCGGGGATGTTGGCGGAGAGGACAATACTGCCTTGGCAGTAGCAATAATTTTGTCGGGTACCTGGTCAGAGTGTTGAGTCTTGGGGTTCTTGGCGGGGCTTGCAAATCTATCTACAAGGCGTACAAGCTTGCCAGCTGTCTCGGGCGGTAAAGTGTGGGGTGGGGGGTTGTCAAACTCACATTGCGGGGGCGTTATTGTGCTGCAAGCACACACCCCCTCGTCACTAATCCTAGCTTTCCCCATGGGCCTTTCGACCTTCTGCGGGGATGTTGGCGGGTAGGACAAAACTGCTACCGCAGTAGCACCAGTTTGATTGGATACGGTTTCATCGGGTACGTGGTTGGGGTGTTGGGTTTCGGGATTCCATGTGGGGTTCTGGGGTCTATCTACAGGGTGTAAAAGCTTGCCAGCCGTTTCGGGAATGATGTGGGGGATAGGGATATCGAACTCACATTGCGGGGGCGTTATTGTGTTCAGAAAACACACCCCCTTGTCAATCTTCCTAGCTTTCCCCGACTCGCCGGTTGGGGTGTTTTTTGGAATAGACGAAACCGCCGAAGCGGCCGCAATGTCCGGGGTCCATAGGGTACGGTTTGTCCAATTGATTCGGTGTCCATATTGGCGGATCCAGGGCATCCCTAGGATCCCATCATACGAGTCTTTCAGTCGTGTAATGATGAATCGGGACGGGCGGGGTTCGTCGTTCAACATTAGGTCTATCTCATGGGTTGCTCTGCTTGCGGACCCGTCAAATCCAAAGACGGTTCGCCCCGAGGCCAAAGCGGCCTCAAGAAGTCCCCATCGGGATGCGTACGATTCACTCAGAACATCGTGGGTTGCTCCGGAGTCTATGAGGAAGGATAGGGGGGGATAGGGGCTTTGGGGTGTGGCTCTGGGAGTTGTGATGGTGCATGAAAGGAAACATCGGGGATCAATTTCATTTACATGTAATGTCTGACTAGCACCAATACTGCATGATAACTCCGCTACGCTCGGGAAGGGCACAACCTTCATTCCCGAGCGTCTCCATTTTTTGACTTATCGGCCCGTCCCTTGTTCACCTTGTCCGCCTGTCCCTCCGTTTTAAGCGCCGCCAGTCCATCGGCTAGCTGTCGGATCTGGTCCTTGAGTGCGGAGACTGAGGCAGGTGTCCATCCTTTCCCTTTCTTGTTTGGACACTCCCGAGAGATATGTCCTCGCGTCTCGCAGCGGAAGCAAAGTCCTTCCCGCATCATGCGGGCCTTCTCATCCTCGGACAGTCGGCCGCTGATCGCAGATGTGTCCATGGCGTCGGGATCTGGCTGAGTCTTCGCAAATCCAGTGGTTGTTTCCGCCCCGTGCATCTCCGAATCAAGCTCCATGGCTAGACCCGCTGCCTCATTGACAGTGGTGAAGGTGGTACGGGCCAGTACTAGTGCCGTCCGAATGTCCCGTTTTAAGCCCTGCCGGTATTGGCTGATGAGGGTTGGGACTTCCCATCCGGTGGCAGTAGCGTGGGTGAGGAATGTGTGGGTGTAGTCGGCCACTGTCCTCGTCTGTCGTAGCGCTTGTAACGCCCGTTCCGCCTTTCCTTTCTTCTTGGAGTTGAAATACATTGTTCCAAAATCCTTCGTCCACCCGTTGTACGAGAAGTCCGCCCCTTCCGTGACTAGGTCGATGTACGGGGCGGACCACACGGCGGCAGGTCCGGTAAGGTAGGAAGCGGCAAATAACAGCTTTGTCCTGTTGTCAGGGAACATGGCGCTGTTGACCGATGTATAAATCGCCACTTGGCGGGCGAACGTTTCCGCTTTTGTCCCGCGTTCACCATCGAACTTGTCAGGACATGCGATCTTTGGTCCACGGGTTGGGGTGGAACCGGTTGGTCGGGATGGTTGGTCCCGTTGTGCTTTGGCCGCTCTTCGGCGGGATCGTTTGTTCTCCCTTGCTTGAGTCATCTCCTCGAGCTGTCGTCGGAGTTGCTCTATTTCGTCCATCTTTTGGGTGCGGGTGGAGTTGGGATCGTTCGGGTTGTCTGTCTGGTGTTGTTCAGGTGTCTGGGTGTTGGTTTCTTGCCTTTGTCTCCGTAGTGTTAGATCCTGCAATATGTTATGGTCTGATCTGTGGAGAGGAAGGCTATGGGTTCTGGGTTTCTGGGGTTTCGGGATCCTATAATGTAGATTGCAGGATGAGGAAGAGATGTGTATCCTCGTCCTGACAGACTATATAGTGGTCTGTCTGTGACATGTACGTGATAGACTATCTACATGTGGTGCGGGCTTTGGTGCAGGCAGGCCCGCAATACGGCTCATGACAGACATGTGATGTTTGCTTGGTTTGAAAATAGGCAATGGATTGAACGGTGAAGCGTGAGCTGATGTGAGATGTGATTTTAAATGGGTTGTTTTGGAAATGAAGGATTTGGATGGAAAACCAGAGTTTTTGATTATCAAAATCTGTTTGCTTTTTAGCTACCCCATTTTTAAAACCCGTTGATCAGAAATTGTGGATTTGGCAATTTCTAATCAATGGGTTTTAATGGTGGATTTGGTCATATTTGATACCCCATAATAACACAAAACTGATAATATAAATATAGATACATTATTAAATTTAAAAAACAAATAAATAAAATAAAATAAAAAAAGCAAGAATATTATTGTAAATTCTGAATCTACTCCCAAATTAACCTAGGGTACCTCACTCATAAGTACCCTTAAATTCTACTCATTCAATAAGTAATTTGTTATTAATGATTTATCACAAATAACACCCAGAAGACACCAGGACATAAGAAAAACCACTTTCCTCTAGGTTTTGGAATATGTGAAACACTTATGAAAAAGATCTGAGTGTTTCATAATCAATGAAACACTCCAGAATGTTCCAGAAAGTGCCAAATCTCTGTGTATCATAATATACAAAACAGAATGGCCAATTATCCAAACAAATTTGGATGAAACATCTCTTATGTAGATTTAAGCGCAAGGCTGCTTTGACTTTTGCCTCTATATATGAGGCATTCTTTTTGATGAGCTTAGCAAGTCTTCACTTGTCTTCTTGCATGCATTTGATTTGCTTTGCTTTGCAAGCTTCTTTCTCTGATGACTAAATGCCACTTGCGCATGCTCAGCATGCCCCTTGACTTGGTACTTGGGTAATAGGGTGTTGTTGATTTTGAGTTTGGATACTTGGGTGACAATTTCTTTCTGTGATACTTCTTGTGTAACCTCATCTGATGATTGGGCTGAGAGCACACACAGGCTTGCAGAGGGTATCTACTCAACATACACAACTCCTGGGAATTGGAGAAACAACTCCCAAATTCCTGGGAAATCAATTCAAACACCTGAGGACCGCCTTTCAGGGTCCTCAGGTGGTCTGGGAGTTGGTTCTCCAAAATGACCGTTGAAAGGCTGTTTTGGAGAAATGACTCTAGACACATGCAATAATATTTTTTGAACCGCCCCCCCCCCAGGCAATGACATCACCAAATACCAACTGGGATTCAGTGATGTCATTCCACCTCAATGGCTGGGTTTCTCCTGGCCGTTGAGGTTGTATTCAACCTCAGGACCAGGAATTTCCCGGAAGTTGAGGCCAAATGCAATCTTGACGGTGGACCTGGCCACTTTCAAGGCTGTACACAGCCTCATGGCCAGGAGAAACCCGGCCATGAGGTTGTATTGACCTCACCATGAGGTTTTAATCAACCTCACGGCTTGGAATTTTCCAACTTTCAAGGCCAAATGCCACCTCATGGCCAGGAAGTTCCTGGATGTGAGGTTGAATACAACCTCATGGCTGGGTTTCTCCTGGCCGTCAAGGTGGGATGACATCACCAAATCCCATTTGGGATTTGGTGATGTCATCACCTGGGGGGGGGGGTGGTTCAAACAATATAATTAGATTTGTTTCTCCAAAACAGCCTTTTGACGGTTTTTTGGAGAAACAACTCCTGGACCACCTGAGGACCCTGAAAAGTGGTCCTCAGGTGGTTTAATCAAAATCCCAGGAATTTGTGAGTTCTTTCTCAATTTCCCGGGAGTTGTTTACCAAGGACCCTTAATTAAATTCCTTGCATCTTAAAGTTTGTCCAATTAAGATGAGCAAGAATTATTACTCTTTTTTATTCATCAGAATTTCATCAATCAGAAAACAAATAATCAGGATAAATCATTTAGCTCTGTGTATGTGCATCTTGAAGTGCTTGAGCATCATGGGAACTACCCTCCTGTTCCACTTGGATGCAGGTGGAATTCCTGCTGAAGTCACATACAACTGGAATATTATTTTGAGAGAGGAAAAGTTTCCAATTTTGGCAAGCTGATTCTCTTTTACCAGAAACACTGTCTGAGGAATTAATACCATTGAGTTCACCAAGAAATTTGTCAAATATTGAATAAGTGAAAAGAAAGGTTGTGTACTGTGGGACTCAAACCCTTACCTCAGCATTCATGAGTGATGCTCTGGCCAATCCAGCCAAGTATGCATTACCTAATGTTGAATACATTTGATATGTGTGCTTGTGTAATAGTGATGATGATGTATTGCCCTGTCAGAAATGTGCATCAAGCTGCACCTAGCTTGACACATCAAAATCAAGAGATCAAAAATTGGGATTTAATATGATGTGGTTATGCATGTGTTCAGGTGAAGGAGGAATAAAGAGATGTTTGGCCAGTTGGATTAGAAGCTGAAGAATATTTCAGAAAACCCTGATAACAAGCATTGCTAGTTTCTGTCCTAAGGAACAGTAACACACTTCAACCCTGTTTTCCCAGTGATGAAAACAATCTTGAGCCTGCCAGTTTGAGTTTGGATGACCAATGATGTAGAAGAAAATTGCAAGCTGTTCTTCAAAATGGAGGAGTTTTCAGACTGTTTCATTTTGGACATTCAAGAGCTCATCGCATAAGAAAAGGAAAGTTTTTGGCGTTACTCAAAAGACATCAAGTATATTCTAGCAAGGATTTCTCTGAAGAAGCACTAAAGTATAGTCTGAGATAAGGATAAGTTGTACGATCTTGGAATGGTTCTGTGATGAACCATGTTGGCCCGGAGGAGTGTAATCCCAATCAGAACAATATTTTCTTCTTCAATCAGAATGTTTTTTTGATTGATATTGTGTTCACCCATCATCATGCTGATCTGAGTAATCCAGTTGGCTGGGTCGATGTGTTATAACACCAGTATTATTCCGCCCGCAACAAGCACTGAGTCTCATGAGCGGTATATTCCATAATTAATTATTTCAGTAAAGATAATTCCCTGTCACAGATTATACTGCAAGCAATTCTTTCATCTGTCAAACTTATGTTGGTGCCAACCGAGCCCTAAGCCTTATTCCTAGAACCTTGCACTTAGCTTAGTTGATGAGGTGATGTGAAGAAAATGAGACAGTGATACAATGGAGGACTTCCTGTCGCCCACTAGTGAAAACTCGATCTCAATCTATTTTCAACCGCAGGTTGAGCCGCCCGTTCGGCCATATTAATTAACGATTCTAGAGGAAATACAGCAGCGATGTTCAGCTCAGACAATCTGCAACAATGTCTGCAATGTAGCCTGAAGGATCAGTGCTTATGTTGGGGGGCATCTAAAATAAACAATTACCTGACTGATATCCTTTCATTGTGACCACAGCCTGGGCCAGCGATGCAGTTAGATGTCACCGGTTAGCTTTCCAGCCGAAGTACGCGTCCGTTCCGATGGATCTATCGCGAGCAGCCCGGCACCCAAAAGTTGGATATCGATAGTAGGAATCTCGAAATTTCAGGAAACACGGCATCAAGGCCACGCCATCGAAGCTCCAGGAATTAATGGTGAAAGCAGCAGTCAGTCATTGGGACATAACGTGAACTACCGATGGCGATTACGAATCTATTCATGCAAGAGAGGTGGGAATCGGCCGTAGATTCAAGACGAACCATCGATCCTGTAGCCGAGAATCTGGAATATTCACTTACGAACTAATTCCAACTCGGCCATCTGTTAAACAGGCCTCAAATCATTCAGCGACGATGAACTGTTCTGACCCTTGTGCGAACCGAAACCCTCGCGCGTCGTACCTTTCTTCAAGGCGTTGGCTGGCCCCGAGTGCATCATCCTTATTACGACTGGATTCAAAAGCCATAATGAATTTCTCCCAAATCGAGGAGCCCGTAATCTTCTTAACATCACATTCTGCTGTAAGTCATCATATCGTCAGCACCTTATTATTTCAGTCGTGTCGGTAACTCAAACACGAAATGTTGTTGGCGGTTTTAGACCGCACCTACAAAGACGATGTCATTTGACCCCCCATGACCTGCTAGCCTGGTCAAAGTTATCCGTATGAGGTTGCAGCACTTGATCTACGGGTTTTGAAAGGCGAAACAATTATCTAGGAAGCATAAACCAATCAGCAAGCGTTTTCCATTCGATGACTAATAAACACCTTGCCCAGGAGCTGGGTATCTAATTTTTGTTTCCCGAATTAGCTGGCCACACGCAGGAAGATATCAGCAGGCCCTAAAACTAATTAAGGCGTCATCCATCAATTCTTCAATTCAGAAGCAGAGAAGCTAGATCCAGATCAATCTTACCCTATTCAAGTCAAAGAATGATTATTGTTTAAAATTCCCTCCACTAGCGCACTGTGGATTAAGCCTGGATCCGAAACATCTTGATTATCAAATTTACAGGCGGAAAAGTTGAACAAAGATTAATCCTACACACTTTAGGTGAAAATCCGAATCATTTAATACTGCTTCCACTGACACGATAAACATGAATCAGGTCGTTGCAAAGTCGATGTCACAAGGAAACGGTAGGCACGCTGACTTCAGACCAAAATCGCACAATTCAGTACCAAAATCGCCGCGGGATTCAGAATTGACTTCAATGACCCCTGGAGATATGGTCGGGATTTTCATCTGGTCCGGGAATATCTAAAGATAGAAGGACTTGAAGTATCTGCAAGACCGTTCCGGTTGTATCGGCCTGTCAGGGGTCTAACCCTTCAGCTGCCGGCGGCCTTAAAAGATAAGCAACCGCAGGACTACGCTGCTTCTCAATCTGTCATTGAGGCCATCGGTACATAGCACACGGTTTTACCCTGAAGCCCGCCATGGAGAGTTCTCACACAAGTGCTGGCATGTTGCACGAATCTTTATTGAATTTTCCATTGATGATCAACGCCATGTCGTTATTACTCTTTCTAGTATGCTGACTTTTTCAAGATGCGTCGCGTCACTGACCCGGCCATGCCTCGACTGGAAATGTGTCTTGTGGATCGCGGCTCGCACCCCTCGATGCTCCGTCAGCCCATGGATGGGTGACCGAATCAATTTTTTTCAAAAATAGGAAGCAAATGAACTAACTTCATGATCTCTTCATCATTGTTTGCCGGAACCAAAGTGAAACGAAACCGGACATTCCTAACTTTGTGAACGGGGGAAATTTAACATGGTTATAAGTAATACTTTGGATGACTGTTGACGTTTAGAAAGAAAAAAAAAGTGAGTTAGCCTCTTGGCGAAAGGATAATCCCGATGGCATCAGATCCACAGTCTGGGAAACAGAACGTAAGAGAGCTTCCTAAAACCTCGTCTAGGGCATTTCATTAACAGGAGACCCAGTTGTAATAGCCGGGGGAAATCCAAGTGGTTGAACACTCGCATCCCAAGGGAAAGCTCGAGAGTGGCTAAACATGAAACTCGTATGTTAAGGATGTTATCAGCTAGTAGACCACTTGATCAAACTGACGCTTTCCATGTTTTCTTAGCTGAATGCAGATGTAGGCGTCCGGTCTGGGAATGCCTCAGCAAGGGCGTCCAATGAAATGAGACAGTATACTAAGTGACCTGTGCGAATCTCCAGTGCTGATTACCGTTGACATGAATACTACGTAAGCTTCTAGCCATGGTTTTACAACTAGCAGCTAACTCCAGTATGGAAACGTACCTTCAAACGCGTCGAGTGACAAGGCAACTTTTAGAAGATTGAGGGAGTGTCCGAGACCAGGGGTGCTGAATGGCCAGGGGATAGTATTGGAAGGAGAAATCTTCCGCCAGATCCCATGTCCTAATTCCTCCGAGGTAAAACCACAAGGTGTTGATGAAAAGAAGAGCAGATTATCAAGTTTCAAGTCTGGGAAGTCAAGCCTGACTGGAAGCTTATAATGTGCCCTTCTCTTCATCAACACCTGTTAGTTTTCCCAAGAAGGAATTTGAACAAGAGAATCTGACAATTTCACCAATAATCCTAGCATTTTTTGCCGAAGAGGTCCACGATTGCGAAAGAATGACTGGGTGGTTTTTGCAGCTGATGATGGTTGGCTGAGACATGGATAGGATGTGAAGGATGTGAAGGCTTGACCAGAGTGTGTACTTCACTGCATGTTCATATGCGAAGCTCAGATGTTTTACATAGTTTTGACACTTCGATGAACACTGTATGCTGACGCGCTTGTTTACTCATGGTACTCCCAAGACAGGTCGAGAGTCTACGTCATACATTCAAACATTAACACCCTGCAAACACCGTCGTATTTGGAACACCATCAAACCTACTACGTCTGTCGAAGCGAAGGCCACGGGGCCAACGAGAAGCTGTTCAGAAGGCTTGGCCGAAAGCAGATAAAATTTGAGGAACGATGAACATTGCGGCATGATCTACTGACAACTTTGCTGGGCACGTTTGGAGCTCTCGAAAGTCCTCGTCAAGAGCCAGAACCATGTGTTACAAAAGTTTGAATGTATCATTTAAATAAATATTTACACAACCAAGGCAAAGCCTGCGGACTCCCCCTCTGTGAAGTCTGGACTCTGGAGTCTATGTAGACTTACCGGGCCTGCACGTGTCAATTATCAAAAACTAACCATTTCAAAGAAAATCATAAAGCCTACCTTCATACGACACCAGAGATCACGAATCCCAATTTGAATAATCTCTGACTCTGGCGCACCTTGACATTTGGTCATGAACTTTACCTACAGCCCTTGGATCGAAGAGCGCCATCGACGGTTCGCCGATTCACGTATCCCTCCAGGCTGAGAGGGCAAGCGCCCTTGCCAGGAGACACTTATTGCTAAGCAAGGTCTGTGCCGTGTAGGTTGCAAGCCTATGTGGCCTAGAGAAAGTTTTTAAACCATTGAATGCCAAAACAAGACTTCATTTATCTTTTGTGGCCCAAAATTTCTTCGGGTTGCATTGTTGTTTTTGAAGCTTGATGGCGAAATCAAGCAAAAAAAAGTGCAAATGGTATTGTGGATGTGTTTTTTCTTACCGGGCTATTTCCTGGTTTCCATGACCCAAGATGTATGATTCTGACATGTTCGTGTATGCCTCGATCTTTAGATCCCGTGTCTTGAACAAAAAATATGCAACCTAAATATTCTAAACGGTGTAAGATACATTTGGAAGTATTATTTATCATGATTGGCTACGCCACGGACGCAAATAAATATTTTGGAAACCAGTTTAACCGGTTTCCAAAATATTTTTCCATTCACTCAGTGCCGACGGGGCGAGAATCGAGTCGGATAAACCTTTTTCTAACATTTTTGAAATATTTTCACAACCACTTGAAGTGGTTTCAGGAATATTATCAGAGCCACTTCATAATATTACACCCAACCAAGATGGTTGGCAGATTCCTGGTCTACCAAAGTGGTTGGGAAATTGGTTCAGAAAACCAAATGATTTGGATTTAGAAACCAATTCTGCTGGCTAAATGGTTTCTAAAACCAAGTTGGTTGGGAAGGAATGGTTTTGGGAACCATATATGTCTTGCCAAATGGTTTCTAAAATCAAAATGGTTGGGAAATAATATTCCATCAGCCACATTTGGTTACAGGAAGGGTTTGGGGGACCATTTCTGTTTTCAGTTTGGTTTGGGGAACCATTTATGTTTTTAGTTTGGTTAGCTCAGTGTTTAACAGACAGGCACCGGTTGCCACAATCAATGGAAGGATTTTTTTTATTGATCAGCCAACCAATCTTATGTTGGTCAGCTCTGGCCAAAGCTACCACAGGGGGTTGTAAGCCATACAGCCCCTTTAACAGTTCGTGGGAATAGAAAATATAAAGATAAAAAAAAACTAATAAAAGCAGTCAAATGAAAGATTAATAAATAATACACAGTAAAAAATGAGTGCATAAAAGGGAAACAACAGTAAATTAAATAAATGAATCAAGAGAAACTGGGAGAGATTGAGGTTTAGTTGAGACCATTTTTTGCTTCTTCACCTCCATTAATGCCAGACAGTATTTCTTCCATTTTTACAGCAATTTATTCCTCAGTTGGAAATTCTGCTTGCTCAGTGGTGACCTTTGATGCAGGTGTATTCCAATCCCAAAGCTGGGAATCCTTCTTTCATACAAGTGAGGCAAAGGCAAAGTGATAACACTGTGACTTCCCCGTGCTCATAGAAAGATCTTCCGTGATCTGGGTCCAGAAGTTGGGGAATTTAGTCATAGGAAACTTGGCTTATTTGTGCTGGAGATTTTTGAGGTGGATGAGGAGCCTCAGATAGGCCAATCAAGCCTTGGCAGAATTTTTGATGTTGGGTTTTTTATTAATATTCTTACTGTTGGTGTCCTTGTGTTGCAGGTTCATCTGGCCATAGAAAGCTGATACTAGATTGCAGACTTTAGGTACCCCCTTGGGGTCATTCAATCCATATTGAATAATTTTTGCCAACATGTTCTTGTTTCCCTTGAGTCTCTTGCTGATGATTTTATCAACTTTTTTGACCTTGGATGTATCATCTTGCTATTGCTCCAATTTACAATGTGATAAGCCATTGTGGTTCTTGCTGATCAAGTATTTCATGATGATGAAAACTAAGTTTTCAGTGATGCATACAATGACTCAGATGAAGAATCCTTAACTTGATCAAAGAGAATGGGGTGTTTAGATTACAATTGCAGAGGGAGGCAACTCGGCCAAAGGTGTTTACATTGGCTCACAGCAAGACTGTCTTATGAGTTGATCCAATAAATGTAACAAAATTTGAACTCCCTGGATTTTCAACTGCTCCCAATGGTTTTCAACCATTGAGTGCTTTGGATAGCTCCTGTAGGCCAACAAGCGGTTTCCTCTGTTCAAATAGACTATTTAATCTCTTTGACCAGAGGGGTGTCCTCTGGTTGTCAAGACTTCATGTCTGGCAGAGTGTGCAAGCTTGCAATGAAAGAATACCCCAACCATAAAATTGAGCACAGTCTATGACCACTCCTTCTAGACCATGCATATGCATGTGTTCCCCAAAAAAGTGATCAAGCAAATGCTGACCCTGATACCTCCTGTCTAGGATAAGCCACATCAAACCTTGACAAAGATAAACACCCAGACAAGCAAAGCGGACTACCAGAAAGGTAAGTAACTCTAGCCTAATTGAAACATGCCAAGATAATCAATAACCATTGTTTTACCATAACTTAGGATTAATCTCAGCATTTACAAACGTCCAAGCCTTCCTGGCTCCAGCCTCAGTAAGAGAATTACTCACCCCAACAGTGAAGATGAGTAAACTTTCTGAAGAGTCCATTAGATTAACTGCAAAAAAGTGACTTCTGGCTTACAATACTCTGATTGTCAGATACCACCAGACAGAACACCCTTGCTGCTTGCATCATCATCTAGACTCTTGTTACCCACTATAAGAGTATTTACTGTGTTTTTCTCTCAGGTAAAGAGCTTTTGTCTAATGTTATGATAATTCTCACTTTTCTCTTATTCATCCCCTTTTGTATTTACAAGCCATTATAATTATTGTGTTTCCACAAAAGCTTGGATTGAGTTTTTTGTTTTGTTTTTGTTTTTTAGGGTTTCACAGTGATTTTCAAATGCATAAATTTGCCTGAAGCTTGCAAGGATGAAAATACTTTTGTGCTTAGAATGGCCTGCATCAGATTTAGCACCAATAAGGCTTTGCCAGTACATACATACTACAACTTTGTAATCCTTTTTTGTCCCTTCCGCCCAGCCAACATCCTGCAATTGGCCAAATAGTGGATCCTCTCAACCCCCAATTGATTAGTAATTTATTTCTCTTTTATCAAGTTCTCTGGGATCCTTCAAGATCTGTTCAGTCAAAGCTTACTCCATTTGTCTTTCCTTCCAGCTAATTCACCCTGGAAAATCCATCAACAACAGCAAAAAAGAGAATATTGAGGATGGTATTTGTCTCATACTCAACTGCAACAAAATTTAGTTGATATTGGTACACTCATTCCCCCACCCCCAGAATCAAGGCTCTTTAAACCAGGAAAATTAGTTGAACCTTACCATTTGTATCCCTTTTGGAAAAGGTTGCAGCTGTCCGGATGTACCTACAGGGGAAACCCAAAGCTTCCATCTGTAACGCTCTCAGCTACAACATTTCTTCACAATATTTTACTTGTTGGGTTGGCCTTTTCCAACAAACCCTATGTGTAATCAGAAACACAGATGATTATGAGGAACGTGGTAGGCCCCAGGTGCTGACTACAGACAATTGAACATTCATGATTGCTCTGGTCTGGGACAAACTGGGCCGTTTTCTATTGGAGATACAAGAAAAGCTATATAATAACAGACATCCCCTGATTATTGTTCAAGCAATCCATGTCAACTTGGTAAATTGCTTAGACTTTACTTTGAAGAAGGCCAAAATGAGTCACATTCAAAAAAATTTGATAAAGAAGCATTCCCTTGTTGAAGAGATGATGCTTGTACCAGCTGAGTTTTTAGTATTCACCGGTGAGCACTTCTCTCAAACTATCATAAACCAATACTACATCTGACAGCAGTTACACAAAGATAAAAGTGCAATCTGTAGTTGCGACCTCACTTCCAGCATAATTGCCTAGGTTGAGTTCATCCCAGTCAAACTAGGATTCAAACAACCAATTCAAAGTAGGTTGAACTCAGCCAATTAAATATAAAACCAAGGGGGGAACCTTTGATTTCTATTTCATCAGTTGATTTCAGACAAGTTTAAATTGGTCGAGTGCATCCCAGTTTAACTGGGATGACTTCATCCTAAGCAATCATGCTGGCAGTGGGCCTGCTCAGAACATTTCCAAGATCAAAAAAAGGCACCCCTTCAACCCAGAAAATTATCCAATAAAATGCCAAATGATTCAGTTTATTGGCTGGAATCATTATTGGTGGTGTTCTCACTATGAAAATCAGAGCAGACACCTTCAATGGTCCTAAATTTGAACACTTCTTGAAGTGGGACTTGGTGAGGCACAAGTTGAAATTTGTCATCTTCCTGAGGCAATGCGTTATTCTAATCAATCTCATGAGTCTGGCCCCCTTTCCTTTAGCTTCCAAGAATCAACAAACAACCAGTGGTCAACTCTGTTCTTATAGTTGATAACACTTGCATTCATCGTGGTGATTGAGTCCAGGCCCTTTGTGATGCAGTTGGGGTGAAACTTCAATTCTTGCCACCCTATTTTCCAGCGCTCAACCCAAACGAGCTATGTTTTTCTGCCCTCAAGTCTCACCTCTGTGCAAATCAAGTACTCAGCTTTACCCTTGATCCTGAAATACCCTTGATCCTGAATGTGAAATTAGAGATTCCTTTGCCGACCTGATAACCCGTGAACTTTTTTATAACCTCTACCATCATTGCGGATATGCTGTTCCGGCCAATTTATAATGTAGATTCTATTTAAGCTCACCTTCATTTCCCAGCAACAGTGTTTGTTAGATCTGAAATCTTCCAATGAGGCATTCCTGGAAACTTGGCCTGAACAAAAATTGCATTGTGAATGTGCCAAGCCAATTGGTGTTTTCTGATGTGGTCCAAGTCGGTGGAAGCTACCATTTGAGATGTGTATGAGTTGTGTTGACAGTCAATGCTTGAAACAATGGGCAGGGATAGGCAGGGTCCCAATGCTAGTCAAAACCTTGCCCATAGGAAACAGCTTCAGATAGGAGAATTTACTGAAAGATATTAGCATAGTTTATCTGTTTCAGTAGTAGCATAAAAAGTCTCTAAGTAGATTAAAAAAGTTTTACTCCACAGCAATCTAGATTAACCTAAAAGATCATGTTATAAACTTGTCACTCAATAGTTGTAGTTTCCTCATCATCATTTAGCTGTTCATTGCTTGTTGCTCACACATGTCAAACCCAACTTTCTTTAGGTCTGTTTCTTTTCTTCTCATGACTCTTCTAGTTTTTGTCTCTGATTTATTTTCATCTCATCCATTTTTGTCTCACTCATTATTTGGTATCAGGTTTGCTGTTTGTTGTATTGCCGCCACTCTGTTGCTTGCTTCCTCACTTCACTCTGCTCACAACAGGTGAACCTCAATATGGAATTCATCATGATTTAGCTGTTCATCGCTTGTTGCTCACACATATCAAACCCAACTGTGTTTAGGTTTGCTGTTTGTCATATTGCTGCCGCTCCGTTGCTTGCTTTCTCACTTCACATCTGCTCACAAAAGGTTTGCTATTTGTTGTATTGCCGCCGCTCTGTTGCTTGCTTTCTCACAAAAGCTTACAGGTTATGAGCCCAGATTCTACCTAAGTGCTACTCACTTACATAAGAGACTGAATGAAGATGTGAATGCTTTCTGTAAGACCAAAAACCCCTTTAAGCCTACATCAAGCTCCCAGGTTCAATTCCCACAGTGACCACACTTACTTGGGTCCAATCCCCACACTTACTGGGTCTAATCCCCACACTTACTGGGTCTAATCCCCACAATTACTGAGTCTAATCCCCACACTTAATGGGTCTAATCCTCATACCTCTTGGGTTCAATCCCCACTCTCCACATCATGTAGCAAGGGGTGTTGAGCTGCCTGTTAGTCTGCTACCATGATGTATCACTAGCTGAACCATGACTGCTACCAACCAACACTGTGGCAGTCACAAGCGTCTTTAGCCTAGTTGGTAAAGGCAGCACTCTAGCATGTGTCTCAGCTTAGCTGAGGTGTGAGTTCAAATCTCACCAGAAACATCTCCATTTTACAGTCTCTACAAAAGATAGCTCAATAAATTTGTTGAGAAGATCAAGATCAGGAAAGAGTGAATCCAGACTTTTTGGAACAACTGTTTGGTTAAGAATCAACCAGTTGTTCCAACCAGTGTCTTATCCATCAGAGACTTCTATTTACAGCTGTCTCATTATAAAGTGAGAAGACTTTGTTCCTCATTAGAGTTAAAAATCTCTTGATCGCTTCCCTCCTCTTGGAATTTTGGCCTGATTTGATCCCTTTTTCCTATACCTTACAGGCAGCCTTCTAGTTTAGTGTATTTGAAGCAAGAGACTCCAGAGTGATTGAACCACTTATTCTTACATGTATTGGAAACTAGCCTATCACTATTTCCTCTGTGACATCTGTTATGTGATCAGCAGGCCGTGATTGATATTCTTATTGATTAAATTCACATCCTTATTCATTCACATGTCAGTAGTCTTACAAAACCAATAGGATCATTGGCTCCTCAAATTGATCATTTCAGTTTTTCCTCTTTAAAGTTATCTGGCTTTGGTATTTACACTCATTAGGCATTTCTATCCCAATGCACCTGAAAAATTTATGGAACTCAATAACATTTGACTTTCCATTTTAGCTTTGAGAGATAAAAGCGGTAAAATATAAAAAACCCAAAAATACAAGTAAACATCCAAAAAGTCAAGGAAACGGTTCAAGAGGAGGCCACATGGTTTAAAGGAAATCTGGAGAGGTAGATATAATTGATAAAAACTGAATGAAAATCAAATGAAACTGGGCTGCTAGATCATTTGGTTGCCATGTATTCTTTGAAGTTGTCCACATTCTCAAACAGGGCTGTAACTCCAATAGTCAAGCCAAGTACAATTATATCCTTGGTTGCAAGCCAAGTTGATTTGAAGGCTCAATGAGAGAGTAAATCATTACCAAGCAGTATTGATACCATCCAATCTGTCAGCCACCAAGATATTACATGTAGTATGTAACTTGTAATACTTGAAACTGCAAGCTTGAATAATTATAATTATTCTTTAGTTTTATTATTATCTTTTATTTATTTACATTGACAGTCTTAAAAAAAGGGAAATTAGACTTTAACATTTTATCAAATTGTACAATAGTCTACAGCTAAAGACTGGCTTAGTAATAACTGTTATAAACATAAGGACCTGAGTTCAAGTCAAACTCATGACCAAATTCAATAAAAACATTTATTTAAATTATATCTATTTTTACCAAAATTAAGTTATAATTTAATTAATGAAAATCCTTGGAAAATTAATTTTCAAACATTCAATAAATGGATAAAGAACCATTTATTGGCATAGTTTTCTTCTTGAAAATCCTGGAAGATCCAAAATTAACACATGGTAATTTATAGTATAAAATTACACATAAATCAAGGTAAATCTTTATGTAAAATATATTAATTATGCAATAATAACTTATAAATTAATTCCCACCTGTTTAACTCTCCAGAGCAAGCGCTTTTCCAAGAACTAACCCCAAAGGAAGTTATATGTACATGTAATTAATAATTATTCAGTTCAATTAAGAAAAATAAAGATTAAATTATTTTAATTAATGTGAAATAAATATGGCATCATTTTAATTAAAAATGACATCATTTTTCACTTCTTACCACGAACAGGCTGATCAGACTCACCTGCTAACATTACCCCAATCCCCACTGTCAAATAAATTACAGAGGGATTAATACAAAAATATTTATTATTTAAGGAGGAGGTTTCTTCACCAAATTGAAGACATCCTCCCCCCATAAACTTTAACCATAACTAGATAAATTACTATAAGCTACCAAGGCGTACACCTTCTCCTGTAAGTCAGGAGGACTGGCCTTTTTTACTTATAACTATCTTTTATAGTTAGAGTTCTTCAAATCCCCCCAATTAAATTAATACTCCTTAATTTAATTGGAAGAACCGTGTTAAAGTCTGGTTAGCCCTTCTGAGGATATTAATTTGCATAACAGAAGTCTGGCAGCAGGGTAGTAACCTGTTATTTTTTATACTTAGTGTTTTTAATAACAAACCAAAGTAATTTTGTTGATTGTTATATTTATTACACTTTTTTAAGTGTAAGTCTTTTTATTCCTTACTGTACACGCCACTATTGGTGGAATACAGCACATTTTGTTGACACAATCATTCCCAAAGCCAAGATATTTCATGTAGGCCTCAATTGTTGGCGGATTTGGTTCAGAGATGATTGGAAGATTAGAAGTTCTAGCTGTGGGAAGGTTATTCTGCATTGCTTGTAAAGTCTGGGGATTTACCTCCAAATAAACTTTGGCCTTTTTGGCTGGTGAAAGGGTCTCCCACTTCATTACTTGGTCACACCTGCCTTCCCAGAAATCTTTACCCAATAAGACTTCAGCTCAAGTGTGATTTTGATGAAAAAGGTTACCAACAATTTTAACCTTACCAGAATGTTTACCCATTGTTGAAAAATTACCTGGGGTAACAAGCAGGAGTGGTGAGGATTTTCTGGATCAACATAGACAGGACTGCATCTATCATAGAGGATGTTGGGCTTGTGTATTGTGTATTTTTTCATGTAAAGGTTGAGGGTATTGAATTCAAAAGCCTCAAGCTCGCAAGTTTCCTCCTTGTCACACTCCTCATTGCCAGTAGATTATTTCTGTTTGCTTGATGCAGTTGCTTTGGGAGCTTCCTGTTGGCTGACCTTTTTAGTAAACAGGAGAAGTTTTTTTCTTTCCTTCAGAATGGGTATCAATATTCATTATTAATAAGTCTGTTACTGACCTGTTTATCTAGGAGGACTTTTCCTTGCATGGACTTGTTGGCAGTGGAAGGGTTGTTCATCTTGATGACCAAGGAAACCTCATCTTGGAAAAGGTCCAAGTGTCAGCCTGGGTGTGAAACTAACTGTGTTAATTGGTTTTAACTATGTCAGGTTGATGATTTAAAGTGTTGGTTTTTTGGTAAATATCCTGTAAAATAGGATTATTCCACAAACAGTAAGTCTTGTCTGAGAGGATTTCTCTAAAAAGGTTGCATCCTAATTCAACACAGAGGATCAATAGGCATCCAAGACGTTACTGACTTGGGTTTGTGGTTCTTACCTGCTTGTAGGTAAGGAGTGGCCAATTCTTGAAGGTATAACAGTAATAAACTATATAGGATCCATAATTGGGGTATTTGGTGTAGAATGGGAACTGGAAAGTTAAATAACTCTAAGGTATGTACTGTGATGGTTTTCTAATATTTCTCTGGGGGATAAACAGATGTTTACAAGCTGTTTATAAGTTCCAGGATATCATCTTGGGGGAACTGTGAGCGCTTCCTTGACCAGGAAGGTACTGGAGAGCTTGAATGGGAAGACAGATCCTTTGTAGGATCTTTTAGTGCTCATGATGTGATTTATACTATGGCAGTGTTATGGGACACATTCCTTAGTGTTATTGGATCACATCATGATATTTATATTGATTGATCAGTTATTAATATTAATAAAAATATTAACTTATAATAGTGAAATTTGTTATTGATGCATCTCATTAGTATCATTTATTGTAATATTAATATTGTCTTTTTATTCATAAGATATTCATTCAAGTATATATCTACTATGTGAAATATTCCAGGGATAATTAGTGTGGGTGTAATCAGAGGGAAAGAGTTACATCTGTTCCTCAAGATATTTCATGTGAAAGGTGGAAAAAGGGTCTACAAGTTATGTGTCTTGGATAACAAGATTTCAGAGTAACATGAATTATTCATGTGCCATTTAATCAATTTATATTAAAGTATTTTTATTAATTATTGTAATGAATGTACTTTAATAATTTTAAGTTATTACTTCTTGAAGGAATAATAGTAAATAAGAATAATACAAATAAATAATGAATAGTAATTATTATTAATGATAATAATAATTAATAAAACTTTGCAGTTACTTGGTACATTTCAGGTACTGTGATATTTACTCTGTGGCTGACACCAGGGCACTCTCAAGGCAGTCCTTGAGATTAGCATCATTACATATAAAGAAATCATCACACTTAACAATTGGATTGGGGGATGATGGCTTGCCATTGGAGGGAAGGAGATTATGTTTTATCAAATCTTCAATGATAACAACCATATTTTCCAAAGCTCATTTTCATGCCGCTGCCGCTTGGTGTTGGAAGTTGCTGAAGGATTTCGCATATGTCAAGAAATTCATTGGAAATTCCTTCTTATAGCTAAGCATAATCAAGAATTTGTTTTTTTGGCTTGCTTTGGTCTTCAACATACAACCAAAATTTGATTAACACTCAAATGAGGTCATCCTGTAGTTCAAAAGATAGGGTTAAGTTTTTTCTACAAGAACATAAATTGAATCACAGTTCCACTTTTCCTTTTCCTCTCCTGATTGGTTTGATGCAGTCATTTGTGATAAGACACTCAATGGATTTGGCAACAGATCCCTAATTTTTTCCAATTCAAATTCTGACATGGTTGGGTGGTGGAAAAACAGGGCTCTTGGAAGAACAGTGCACAGCCGGGCTTGGTGGGTATTCTGGGTGATGCAGGGGCATAGGGAATGATGCCAAGTATTCCAAGGGCTGAGCATCATAAGGATGACATTCTTTGTATGGCCCTCTTGCTTCTTGAGCCTGAGTTTAAGGATGCATGTGGTGGATTACGTTCCGGTGAACCTTGAAATTTGGGGGAGATTGGACTTTTGGTGACCATGATTTACAAGCTGCAAGTTTTAAGCAATTTCTAAACACTGTGAAACTCTAAACAAAAAATAAAAAAATGCAAGCTTTTTTGGAAATACAATAGATTTCTGACTTTCAATGCACTCTTACTGTTCAAATCCTTTTAGTGTTAAAATAGGCTATGTAGTCTCTTTGACCAGAGTGTTTTCCTCTGTTCAAAGAGGCTGTAGTCCCTTTTACTTGACTGGTTTCCTCTCTTAAAAGAGACATCAAGTCTCTTTGACTTGAGGGGTCTGAGCACTGCTCCTCACAGGCTTACCCAAAGATGTCACAAGATTTCATAAGCTGTTTCTTTCTTGTATTTATTCTTGCCATTTCCCTTTACCTGGAAAGCAGAGATATTTCTCTCCTGTCTAGTTAAGTACCCTTCCTTCAATACTTCTATTCTAAATTCCTTTTCTCATTTTCCTTGAATTTTAGATACTGGTGAGAGATCTTTCTCTCCTGTCTGGACTTAAATTCACCCTACTTTGGTACTAGAACCGTTCATAGGCTCTTATCCTGGTTCCTCTGTGCCCCAATTGCAACAGCTCCTTCCATAAAGAACCAGTGAAGGGAATCAACCCTTACAAGGGGTTTCTTCTGGTCAAAGAGACTCCTCCTCTTGTTGAAGGGAGAGAGGCCAGGATTATGTAAGCAAGCACAGATCTGTGTTTTCTGACATCACAAAAATAATAGACCTAAGATTTAATTGCTGATAAAAATACAGCCAGAGCTAAAGATGATGATGGAAATCATAGAGAAAATTAGAAGAAGCATACCCAAAGAGAATGAGTGAGATTCTGAAGACAAATGAGAAGGAGTGGAAAATTGTAGGATATGACAGGAAGCAAGGACTGGAGAATTTAATAGATAGATAAGATCAGGATCTGAAACAAACAAGAGAAAGTAAAAAGGTCCTTGGTTCAAATTAAATTCTGGGCAATTTTAAGTGGGGAAATTCATGGGTTGAGGGGTTTAAGTCAATCTTTTATAGATTGAAGATTCTTGAGCAATTTTTTGAGACTACACTAGACTATTGAGGCAACAATGTGGAGTGGATTGGGATATGAAAGGGAAGTTGAGGAATGATAGGATTGGAAGGGAAGTAGAGGAATTGAACGGAAGTAGAGGAATGGAAGTGAATTTTGGGTAGAGTGAGAAGGGAAGTGGTTGCTTAGGAAAGACTGTTGACTGAGAATGGTTGGAAGAATTTATGGAAGCTCTGTTAGGTTTTGAGTGATGATATTCTAGCTCAAGGTGTATCAGAGTTTCCACAGCTTCAGATTTCACAGGTTGTTAGCAGGATTTACAGGGAGTGTACATCAATTTTCAACATTATGGGGTATAACCATACCTATACACATCAAAAGGATGTGTGGGTTTTGTGCCCTTTTTATGTGTATATTTATGGGTATCCCCCATACATACACACAAAACACACAAAAATGGTATGCAACCCACACACCCATTTTATGCACATAAAAAAGGGTGTGCAACCTGGATCACTGTAAAAGGGGTTGTATTGGTCACAACCCCCTATGGTAACTTCAGCTGGAGCCAATCAATATAAGATGGTCTGGGAGACCAATTGTATATTTGCTGGTCCCACAAATATAAGGTGGTCTGGGAGACCAATTTTATATTGGCTGGGCCCACCAATATATTAAATTTCCCTTTCAATGTATTGGTAGGCTCAGAAAATATAAGATTGGTCTCCCAGACCAATCTTATATTGGTTGGCTCTGGCCAACATTACTGCAGGGGGTTGTAAGCAATACAACCTCCTTTGGAGTGTATGCCCATTTTATGTATATACAAAAAGGGTGTGCAACCAGCATGCCCATTTTATATATATACAAGAAAGTTGTGCGGGCTCCACACCCTTTATATGTGTATATGTATGTATATCTACATATGCACATGAAAAGGATGTGCAGCCTACGCACCCTTTTCAAAAAGGGTGTGTGGGCTGCATGCCTTTTTTATGAAGGGCGTGTGGCCAGGGCTGTGCGTTTATCAAAACCCAGAGTGTTGCCCTCTCAATAAAATATATATCTGATGAAAATAAAATCCCCAGGCATCAGGAATCAAAGCTAAGCTGAAATCCATTGAACAGAAACCCATTGTCTTGAACTGGCTCATTACAATGTGTCATGCTTCAAAATCTCTAACCACAAAACCTGAGCTTGAAACTGAAAAGGCTATGATAACAGATTTAATGGCTGTTATCTTTGAGATTATCTACCATGTCATACCCATTGTACAACAGTTCTCCTTGGGTAAGAGGTGCTATTTCCCCAAGCACTTCATAGACTGATGGGGGAAGAAATTCCTGTCCCACAACAAGAGGAAGTGTCTCTTCTTTGAGCTTTGAAGTTTGAGGAAGATGAACTTTGAGAATTAAAGCTTGAGATTCAAGACACTTGTGATGGCAGCTCAAAGGGTTACAGGTTTAACCAATACCTGATTCCCTTTCCACCACTAGGTCATGGACACACATAATTCACTGGATTGAATGGTCCAGGAATTGAACCTGTGGTGGTTAAATCTGTGTCAGAATATCAGCCTTGGTTTCTTCTTCGCTCACCTTCCTCCTGTCAGGCCAAGTGGCCTTGTTTTCTGCTGTATGGTCAAGTGGCCTTGTCCCCTGTACCCTGTCCCCTGTTCCCTGCTCTTGTCCCCAGTAACTTTCCTCTGTTTAGAGCATCCACCATTGTCTTTCTAACTTTTCTGCAACTGCAGAGAGGTTAACAAGCGCAATGGTTACCCAACCAAGAAACCACGCCCTTGTGACTTGGTAGGGGGGCTCTACAGCTGGCTATCCAAGTGTCCCCACCCTTGGGGACTCTTCAAGTTGCTCGGCAAGCAGGGCTGTAGGGGGGGGGGGTCAAGGATTGACTCATGGGACCAGAGAAGCTTGGGTGGATCTTACCTTACCAAGCTCTTCAGAGGTCTCTAAATTTAGAGACCTCTAACAAAAATCCTAGTGATTCCTCAGTTAAAGAGGCCTAAAGAGGCCACAAGGGTGGCGCGCGGGAGCTTTGTATCTGTAAATTTGGCTTGTCAACAAACTGTACTCTACTCCACTGATTGTGGCGTGTACATTAAGGAATAAACAGACTTTCACTTTAAAAAGTGTAATATAAATCAATATAAACAATATTACTTTGGTGTTTTGTTAAAAACACAAGTATAAAAATAACAGGTTACTACCCTGCTGCCAGACTTCTGTTATGGGAATTAATATCCTCAGAAGGGCTAACCAGACTTCAACATGGTTCTTCCAATTAAATTAAGGCGTTTAATTTAATTGGGGGGGATTTGAAGAACTCTAACTATAAGAGATAGTTATAAGTAAAAAAGGCCAGTCCTCCTAACTTACAGGAGAAGGTGAGCGCCTTGGTAGCTTATAATAAGTTATCTAAGTATAGTTAAAGTTGATGGGGAGAAGATGTCTTCAATTTGGTGAAGAAACCTCCTCCTTCAATAATAAATATATTTGGATTAATCCCTCTGTGATTCATTTGACAGTGGGGATTGGGGGAAATTTGGAAGGTGAATCTGATCAGCCTGTTCATGGTAAGAAGTGAAACATGGTTTCATTTTTAATTAAAATGATGCCATAGTTATTTCACATTAATTACAATAATTTAATGTTTATTTTCACTCTAATTAAACTAAATAATTATTAAATTATTGTACATAGAAATTCCTTTAAGGTTGGTTCTTGAAACGCGCTTGCCTTGGAGAGCCAACCAGGTGAGAATTAATTTATAAGTCTTCATTGCATATTTAATATATTTTACATAAAGATTTACCTTAATTTATGTGTAATTTTATACTATAAATTACTATGTGTTAATCTTGGATCTTCTAGAATTTTCAAGAAGAAAACTATGCCAATAAATGGTTCCTTATACATTTATTGCATGTTTGAAAATTAATTTTCCAAGGATTTTCATTAATTAAATTATAACTTATTTTTGGTAAAAAATAGATGTAAATAAAAATAAAGGGTTTGTTATTGAATGTTGTCATGAGTGTGGTTTGAACTCAGGTCCTTCTCTTTACATCAGATATTTCTAAGCTAGTCTTGAACTGTCAGACTATTATACAATTTAATAAAAAAATTAAGTCTAATTTCCCGTTTGTTGAAAATGGCAATGTAAATAAAAGATAATACAAATAAAGAATAATTATAATAATTATTCAAGCTTGCAGTTTCAAGTATTACATGTTACATAATACATGTAATATCTTGGTGGCTGACATGGCTTACCAAGCCACTTTACAGAGATGGTTTTGGATGCTCTTGATTATTAGTCATGTATGGGCCCCCTTTGGATCTTGCAAGGGGGCTCTCTAGTTGCTGCTCCTTGTGTTTGAAATTCATAATTGAGTCAGAGCATTTTCAATCCTAACCCACCAAGTAACCAGCTCCTTGGTCCTTTCTTAGTTTTCCTCAAGAAAGACTCTTCATAGCATCTTGTTGAAGAGCTGAAATCTTGACAATCTGTTGTCCATCATTCTTCAAAATCTTGAACCTGTCAGATTGTAAAAACTACCGCTGACTGTTGTGGGAGAACTTATATACCAGGGGTGCAGCACTGAAGCTGAGCCCGCAGCCGCGGGCTCAGCGGCAAGCTGAGGCTGAGGTAAGGGGGTACTTACCAAATGTCATTGGACATTCCGCGGGGAAAAGCACGGGGCGCAGCATGTGACATTCTATAGTTGGCGCGGGCGATCAATCGAGCGGACGAAGGCCGCTTCAGTATGCGCGACGTAATGGACCGGGCGGAACCACGGGGTTTGGGGCGCCAGGCCGCAAGCGGAGCGGGGGCAGAAGAAGCGGAGTCGTGCGCAGGGGAGCGACAGACGGCTGCGGGGGTCAACGGGGTATAGTAGTCAGGGACAGGCTGCGGTGTGATGCGGGATTGAGGAGACAGGCAAGTAGGGCTCCAGGGACAGTACCGGGGAATGCGGGACATGATCGGGGGGGACTGTTGTATAAATAGAGGGTTGTACCAGGGCTGCGGGTCTTATCTTATCTTATCATCGGAGTAGATAGCTATCAACTACAGCGCATATAAGAAAATCTCATTGTTTAGAGCTCTCTCGGCGATTATTCAGCGTGTGCGGACAAGCGTAACTGTGTAGGGCAATATCAGGACGACGAACGCAAGAGGAACGGTCCCCTTGCTGAGTATAAGGTGTTGCAGGGAAACCAGTTGACTATCCGCTGACAGTGTTTATCCCGCAGAGGAAATCAAAGAACCACCGGAACCAACCAGGAAGAAGGGCAACCTACCATTTCTGTCACCGAGGTTGCTATTATTTCCACACTGTAAGTGACAAAAAGCCAAGAAGATATTCTAACTTGATGTACTGATTACCAATCCTACCGTTGCCACAGCAAATGAAGACAAGGATGATGGAACAAACCCTGACAATCCCTTACTGCCTCCTTTTTCCTTGAAAAGCCCCCGTGGCAAATCTGTGGCAATGACTACCACCACCACTTCCTAGTGCGTAAGCAGAAGCTTAAACCTACCTGCACAACCTTAAAAGGCATGAAAGTAGCCTACTCAGCGGCTTACTCATCCTCCTTCAGAACACAGAAAATTGCCTAGACTCCACAAACAAACAACAACACACTTCACTTCTTTTCTTTCTACAAATCAACCTTACCATCTCTGCTCTCTGCTCTTACCTCGTTTGACATCCACATCCCTCACTCAAACATCATCAAAGATTATCCACTTTCCTTCCCTTTTTCATAAACATCCCATTTCTCCTTATTTTCCCTTACAAATCAAATCAACTATCTCAATCTCAACGCTTTCTTCTTTCTCACCAAAAACACAAATCACCCTATCCACCACCGACTACACAGCCAACAGCAGCTTACCTCTACCCTTCTAGGTATGAGCGACTTTCTCTTTTCCTTTATCTCTTTTTCTCCCCAAACACTTGTACATAGTTTTTAAAACAATGAAGCAAGCAGTAAGACCTGATGATGCAATATATTCTAGACTTTTGTATTCTTTCAGAACCACCAAAGTTGAGCTTGAATTACCTGAAAAGGCTATGACAACATATTGAATGGCCTGTTATCTTTGAGATTATCTACATGTCATACCCATTATATGGCACAATGAAAACCACCATTCCCAACCTTCAAAAACTTACCACAGGAGAGAATACAGATGGACAAATTACCAAACAACAGCTTGACAACTGAACTGCATCATCTCATGTTGATGATGTATTGGACAAACTATGAAAGATTGTAATTGATCTGATGATGTCGTATACTATCATCCAGGAGAAACTGTCTTGAAATCATCCGCTAATTTTGTGAGATATGCAAGGTATTCAATACAAACTTTTCTGCTTCTGAAAAAATATGGTTGTGTCAACCAATCTGAAAACAGAATCAGTTACCGAAATGAATCCTTTAACCATTTGTGGCTGGAGGAATATTATTTCCCAACCAATTTGGTTTTAGAAATCATTTTGCAAGCAGAACTGGTTTCTGCAACCACATCAACTGGTTTTCAGAACCCATTTCTAAACCATTTTGGTTGACAAGGCGCCAACCAAATTGGTTGGGTGCAATATGGCTAGGATAATATTCCTGAAACCACCTCAAGTGGTTGTAAAAATACTTCAAAAATATTGGAAATTGGTTTGTCCGACTCGATCCTTGCGCTGTCGGCACAGAGTGAATGGAAAAATATTTTGAAAACCGGTTAACCCAGCTTTCAAAATATTGTTTTGCTTCAGTGGTGCAAGTACCCTGGGCATATCTTTTAAACCCGGCGACATCAGACCGGTCCGTCTCTCGGATCATCAGTCGGATTGCCTCCATGACGTCATGCTGGAATTATGATGAGCGTGTGATCAAGTCCACCCCGCTGTTTCCAAATTCCCAGCCCCATCCACTGAAACGATCCTCTATACAGCTTGTCTCTTCAAAGCCTTTCTCGTTTCCTTCTGCAGCTTTTGACCTGTCCTCATGCTCACCAACCCTTCACGCCATGTCCTCCTGCGGACTCAGCAACTTCTCCGATCTTCCAATCTTCACCATCGCTCCACTGCCCGGGTACTCTCCTCTCATCATCCCACATCAAACGCTCAGCTTGCCTTCTCAACCCATCCCATCGCTCGATCCCAGGATGTAGACGCTCATCCGACTTCGCTCTATACATTCACAGAGGATGAGTCGATGCTCAAAGATCTTGCCCAAAGGTTCGCTGAAGAAGTGGTTGCCCCAAAGGTGAGGGAGATGGATGAAAAGGAAACAAGTTAAGTGAAAATACGTCGGAGCGATTTTTCTCTCTGAGTTCATTCAAAGTCATGAGTCGAGGGAACAACTAATTAAATCCGGATATGCCCATTTCAATCTTTTAGTGGATCCGGAGATCATCAAAGGCTTATTCGACAACGGCTTTATGGGAATCGAGACATCTCAAGAACATGGTGGATCGGGCGCTTCGTTCACTTCAGCGATTCTCGTTATCGAAGAACTCGCGAAAGTTGACCCATCGGTCTCATTGATCTGTGACGTACATAATACGATCGCTAATACGACCATCAGAAACTACGCTTCCAAGGCATTATTGGACAAATATATGCCCGACCTCTCAACGTCCAAAGTAGCCTGTTTCTGTCTGAGCGAACCTGGGAGCGGATCTGATGCATTCGCGCTGGCTACCCGCGCGACGAAAGACTCGAACGGTGATTATATCATCAATGGAAGTAAGATGTGGATCACTAACAGTAAGGAAGCCGAAATCTTTGTTGTGTTTGCCAACCTGGATCCAAGTAAAGGTTATAAGGGAATTACTTGTTTCCTGTTGGAGAAAAGCATGGGTGTCGAGATTGCCAAGAAGGAAGAAAAACTGGGTATCAAGGCCTCCTCCACTTGCACTTTAAATTTCGACAACGTGAAAGTGCCGAAGGAAAATCTGATTGGTCAAGAAGGTCTCGGATATAAGTAAGATTAGAAAACCTTCTCTGAGCCAACATGTTGTCATATTTTCTAATCAATCCAGTTTATCATTCCAGATACGCCATTGAAATCTTGAATGAGGGGAGAATCGGAATTGCTGCTCAGATGGTCGGCTTAGCTCAAGGCGCGTTTGATAAGGCGGTCAAATATACCTATCAACGCAAGCAATTTGGCAAACCGGTTGGAGAGTAAGAATCTGCAGCGTACTCCTATGAGAAACTTGCAAGAGAGCCTTGATTGATTTCTCAAATCTTATAGGTTCCAAGGAATGCAATTCCAGTTTGCCGATGTTCACACCGAAATAGAAGCCGCGAGGATGCTGACCTACAATGCAGCCCGGTTGAAAGAAGAAGGCAAACCGTTCACAGAAATGGCAGCAATGGCCAAGTTGTTTTCATCTCAAGTAGCTCAAAACGCTAGTGGGAGTGCTATCGAGTGGTGCGGAGGAGTTGGCTTTACTCGAGAAACTGGCATCGAAAAATATTGGCGAGACTCCAAGATTGTCGGTTTTGTTTTTTCTTTCTCTTTTTTTTTCTTCTTCCTTTTATCTTGTCCATGAAATACATTTCTAACTTCTCCTCGTTTGGCTGTCAAAAGGGTGCCATCTACGAGGGGTCTTCTAACATTCAACGACAGACTTTGGCCAAGTTCATCCAGAAGCGACTCGGTTGAATGACAGAGACGACTGAGGAGGGGTGTTCCCTCACAGAAGACGGCCAAAAAATGAAATATGATTCTACGGCCAGGAGTAGAAGAGCATGCCAGGTGTAAATTTTATTTTATTTTTGGTCTGAAATCAAGCTTGGGTGCATGTTTTGTTTTTACAAGGAGAATATCTAAATCAAGTTTTGTCGTTTCTTTAATTTCATCTCTCCCTCATCTTTACTATTGTCACGCAAGTTTTTTTTTTCTCGATGACCGCTGTAATTTTATGACATGTAGAATTCAAAGCTTGTAAAGCAAATCGTTCCCTTTTATTTTGAGTGCATTCCAGAAACAGTGATCTCCGAACAATCCCTTGTGACTATCAGGAACCTGCGTCTAACTTATCACTGAGCCCAGGCTATCTCTCTCTGACAGTCTCTCACCTCTGATTCAGCCGCGCGCAGGTAGAAATGAAGGAAGTTGGTACTCTAATCTTTTGATCAAATGACTGATTGGAGATAAATAACATATTTATGATGATGTAGAGAGAAGGAACAGCGGCCCCGAATTGGATACGAGCACCTTCACTTACAGTGTTCAAGTGTACACTGACCCTGTTCGCTGTTGGTGCTCTCTACCCTTCTGTACCACCCAGAGATCTTGCTGATACATATAAATACGTACAGAGTGAGAGAAGCATGCCACTGATCTTAGCATGTATGATAAGTTGTAATGTAGATCAGAACATGTATGTAAATACATATTCTTCCAAACACAAAGAACGTTCCTCGATAAATTTGTACATCCCACGCGAATGACTCTAGAGGCCATGGATCCTGCATATTCGGTCCAATCATTAGGCGTATCATTGAGGGAGTTTAACAGCCTCTTAGTTGGACACCAATCCGGCGTGGCTTGGGTTCACTTTTCGCCACCATCATCTCAGGGATTCTTTGGAATGATTCATTTTATCTTATGTATGTACATATGTACATACATGAATACATACAATATGTTTAAGTTGGGATGAAACTTAATAAATATTACCCGATATAGTAGTACAATATCTAAAGACTTCAGCTAAAAGGTACATGAATAAATAAATAAATACAATAAGCGTTGGTGGAATTTCTTGGTAATTATTTATTGATTGATTGAATTATTTTCTGGTACATACATAAGTTGATCTCTTATCAACATTGAGCATGATCAATTTTAACCTCGAGGGTTGTGTGTGACGCAATCTCAGATAGAAGAGACGATTAAAGAGCTGCGAAGAAGAAGAAGAAGAATTCAGAACAGAGTCATGAGTGTGGTGGCCAAAATCTTTTTTTCCACACGCACAAGCGCCTACACGCGACCAAGCACCTGCACCGCAATGTGCATCCAGTTAGCCTATCACACACTAATCAAAGGTGGAGATGGAAGGAGGACGTAAAGAGGAACATATCCTTTCACCAATCTCGCGTCGGCCGTCGCGCTCAACTGGGTCATTTCTTGGTGACTAACAGGATGATTTGTTTTCATTCAAAGATGTCAACCCATTGATATGGACGGCGCCAGACTCAGATGAGCTTACAAGAGATCGCCAAGTCTGCTTTCTAGCGCCTGAGCCTAGATCACTGCACTCAGCCGTAAATTAAGGATGGTCCGATCTCTGTTGTCATTAACAACCAATAATTAGGAGATCAGCCAGAGGAATCGTAGTACCAATCACCACCTTTTTCCGGTTTATTAGTTAATTGCCGTCTCTTGCTATATCTGTCATGAATCATCAGTCATCGTATTAATAGCTCAGCTTAATCACAACACTCTTCTAGTTGTTAAACATTGTGTAAGTAGTAGACTTAATTATGTTATAGTTAAGTGTTGTCTTGAGCAATCATATTCACTAAATTCATTTTTTTATTCGGGAGTATCCAATTCTCCAGCTCTACTCAACACTTTAACCGACGGCTTGTTTTAGCCCATAAAGAAGGGTCTAGATCTTTAAATGATTAATTAGTGATCTTTTTTATTTTATCTCTTTTCTTGCTTGAGCCGTTCCGACTGAGTTTTCTCATACGACTCACATGTCCTTCTTTTTAAACTTGAGCCCACCGACACATCAACCAGTATCTTTGAGATCTTCCTGGTCTAGTAATTCGCTTGGGACGCGTTGCCTACGTGTGACCTGAATTGCCCCGAATAAGGTAGGGGACTATCAGACGAGTGCTTCTGCGGGTTGCCGAGAGGATGTGGTAGTTGGGGACAGAATCCTAGATCACGGGCCGGGGGGGAAAAAAAGACCAAGTATACAGCTTCAGCGCTGCGTGAGTTTGTCGTCGGCCATCATTCACTCCAACTAATCACGCGCAGCTGGTGGGTGCGCTGAGTTCTGGCGATCGTCGGTTCTTTTAATATTGTTCAAAAGAGATTGGGGAGTACCCCACGTACTTATTTATGTTCAGTCATCACACATACATATTTACTTGGAAAGAAAAAAACACCCACTATTGGTCAAACGTTCAGGATTGTTTTTTTTTTTTTTTGAAGCCCCTGATCATCGGTCTTAATGTCTCGAGGTCTTTTTTTTTTTTTTTTTTTTTTTTTTTTTTTTTTTTTTTTTAAAGTGAAATTTGGCCTAAGCATTGCACACTATGAATCTAGCAGACATCAATACAGGAAACAGAAGCTACCTGACAAATAATCAAACATAACTACCTAACAGGCTTATGCGATGAGAACAGATTGAGATTCGGCAGAACAGGACAGGAAAAAAGGAAAGAGAACATTCATAATTTTGGAGTCTGAAATGAAACAAGAAAACAAAAATCCTAGTAATCTTCATTGAGCAGGTTTGAAAACCTTCGGGAGCTTGAGATGAAGGTTGCCAAAGGAATTTCGGCCTTCTGGTTCTTGAGGAGTCTGTCGAGTTTGTCTGAGTTGATCTTGATTTTGCGAAGATGTCGTCTGAGTGTACACCTTTGTTTTCGGAGGTGAGGGCAGAAATTCATGAAATGAATAACTGTTTCCCTCGCCCCACAGAAGGGACAAAGGGGATCAAGGTTCCTGCGAATGCGGAAAAGAAAATAATTCAGTGCACAGCAGCCTGAAGCCAGCTGATTGATCAATGCAGATATTGCAAAGGGGAGCGTCGAGGGCGTAGAAATCCTGGGTTGGGCAGGGAGTGTTTGTTGCGCAATTTTCCTGCAGTTCCCCTTGGTAGGGAAGAATGGGGCATTCGGGTCTTCCAGAGCATCTTTCGCCAGGCTATCAGCCAATTCGTTCCCATTGATGTCCCTATGACCAGGACACCAAATGAAGGATGGTCTTTGATCGACTATATATGGCCTGGGTGGACCGCAGGGAAAGCCGTGGAATTTGAATTATGATAGAGGCAACCACACACCTAATTCAATATTCAATAATATGACATGAGATCTTATGTAACTGACATATCGAAGTTTGTGGTGCAGTCAGTGAAGTGGAGTCTGATGGAAGTTACACATTCAATTTGGGTTGAGACGTAGATCTCAGGTCAAGATTTATTTATTTATTTAGTGTACATATTTATCGGATTGATTCGATTTATTAAACATAAGACAGATCCATGAGTGCTGGAAGGTGCTTTTGTCTAAAAGCCTCGGGGGAGGAAGAAAAGGTACCACCCAACTACACGATCGTAGTGGGCATCTACTCTCCCCCGTGCTGGTATAACACCAGGCCATAACATTTTGAAAACACCTTTGAGATAAGATGTATTTAAATATGTTTTTTGTAAATGAATATGTAAATGTTTATTTATGTAAATAAGTAGACTTTGGTTAGACATGGGAGGCGATGAATTTAAATATATTGTACAGCGGTTGTTGCACATGTTTTGAATTTGTGGGCGCAATGGTTTAACGATAGAGTTATCTGGGTGTCATGTATGTATGCTCGGTGATGATGATCATCCGGCGTGAGATGATCTCGAGGCTTGGTTGGCGAGTATAAGGTATCGGTGGGTATTAGAGGGTTGTTATTGATAGATGATGTATTCTTATCTTGATCGAGAGTTATAGTACTGAGATGGGTGATGAAATATGAATTTGCCCAAGGGGGTGGTTGGGCGCGCACCTGATTAATTAATTTTAGATCTTATGGGCCTCCTCATAAAGATCCTAGAGTTAATGCTCAAGTTTTTCAACTAAATCTAAGATAATCGGGTCCTTCAAGCTCTGATTAAACAGAGGCTTTCTTTTTAAAGAAAGTGAATTTTTGTTCTTGATGTTGAAGTTGACCAAATCAGTAAATCTTAGAGCGCGTTGTATGTATGTGAATAGATGCATGAATAATCACGTTATTAGAGGGCCTTTTTTCAATGTTGCGTGTGTGTGTGTGTGTTTTTTCCGTTTGTAGATTGTATTGATTTAAATAAATATTTGTTTAAATTCTTCTTTTATAAATATGTACATAAAACATTTTATCCTTGAACCCACCACCACCACATGTCGTTCAACTCTATTCGGTTATTTGTGGATCCTCGAATATCCACCGTGGCTGTATTATTTATTTATTTAAATATTTTATAAACAAAAAAAATGAGAGGATAGAGTTTAAGCGTTTGTGAATAAAACACTCATCATGTTTGTCTGTCTTGACATCCATACAAAATCGATTTGAACTTGATCGATAGGAGCTTCTCTCTGAGTATAGTCTGTTCCGATTGTTAAGTTTTTACTACTAAGAACTACTCTGATCTACGTTGGTTGAGTTGAGAGAGTATGAATTACTACGGTATCAAAGGGATAAATTCAAGTTGAAATTTCCACAGAGATGGCCTCGGCCTTGGTCAGTTAAAGTTTTGTCCGAGAACATACATAATATTTTTCTTCCCATATAATTTATCTGAGTGAGTGTGAGTTGAGTTAAAAGTTAAAAAGTTACAAAAGTTAATCATGAATTAAAGCGACGAGGATCCTACATAATTACAAAGATCCGAACTGAATTTAACAATAAGCTCACAATTTAATTTGGCCAGAGTTCACCAGCAGCGTTTTTAAAAAACTTTCTCACTTATTTCTTCTTCCTACACCCAGTACATATTTATTTACCACACATCTCACTCTCTCTCTTCTCTCTTCCCGATGTGTGCCTCCCTACCCAAAGCCAAACTAGAGTAGCTGGGCGTTCATCAGTATCACTTCTTGCTTCTTACCCTCCGCCTTATCCCCCCTCCACCCCACCCTTCCACTTGAACAACATCTTCATATAAATAAATATTTATTTCCTTCAACTTGACTGAGCTCAAACTTACAGCTGTTTATCATTTACCAATACACCAACATACTCCCACCGTACGCATCTTCACTTCCTCAATAGGTTCTTGGTTCTAAATCCTTCCTCGACGTTAATTTCTTTACAGCTACTAAGGTTTTAAATATTTATTTACCTCTCTCTTGGGAGAGACAACAGATACCCACCCGGACTAACTACCGAAACTTCCCGCTTCCTCTTGGAGACTCTAATCTCTCGTATTGGTTCCGTCTTTGGCTCTCAACAAACACCCAGCAAATTACTATCGCCGGAAGTTTTCAAACAAGAGAGAAAGGAAAGGAAACCAATTAAAAAAAATAAAAACCTAGCTGAGTACTTGGGAGGGGAGGGGGGGGAATAGATATGACCACCGCCACCGGAACCGGTCTAATGAAACTACCCTCCTTGGGCTCGAGTCCACTTGACAGACAAGTTGTGCGTTGGTGGTTTACAAACTTCAAGTCATCAATCCATTGCCTCATCCTCCTATTCGTCTTCTTTTCTCTCTCCCTCTCTCTCCCTACTTATTCCCTTGCCAACATTTATACCTTAATATAACCTAATGTGGTCCACTGAAGTCATCTCCACGTGCATATTTCCATTTGGTTCCACCACCTCCGACCAACTACCTTCTTGCCATAAACTCTTGCAACATCACTTTCTCTCTCTCTCATTGCTATCAGCTACCCATTCACCCACCACCCATGCCTGTTGCCCTCTATCACTTCTCCTGATTCATCTATGTTCTTTCTTCCTATTCAGTCCATTGCTACCGATGATCATCCAACCGAACCCCGCCGAGCTTCGATTACCGACCCCAGTTTACATGCCCACTCATTCTCAACCATCAGTGGGCCCCCCACCTCAGCTAGCAGTCTTCAGTTGGCCCACGGTAGCCTTAGTACCCGGAGTAACACACTCCCTTCGCTCCGGGAATTCAATCAGCATCCCAACCGCGCCGAAACGGAACAAGGCTCATCAAGAATCCTTCAGCTCCCATCTCAGCCGGTCGACCATGGCTCATTCAGCGACCCGGCTGCCCGTCGTCGCGGAAGCGCTGCCGATCTAGATAACATCCTACTCAACTCTAACTCTCCCGATCACCGCTATCATCATCATCAACATCCCCCCATTCCCGGCTATCCCTTCTCATCCACTACCCTCCCGAACCAGCCCTTACAGCCTGAACAACAGCCCAGCAGTCAGCTAGCCCAACCCTCCAAATTCGACCCATCCACCGGCCCACCTACTTCACCCTCTTTCCATATCCACCCCATCCCACAGAACCCCAACAGTCCTGTCTCCCCAAGAAGCTTCCCCTCTATCCCATCCTCAAATCATCACCCCGAGCTCAACCCCGTCTCTATCGGTCCAGTCACCAACAGAAGACCCTCTTCCGCCATGAGACGGAGGGGTTCGCGCGTCAATGAACTGGATAGTGTTCAAGCCGAAGATCCGTCCAAACTCCGCTCCCCTCAGGGCTCTGCTACCCACTCCGCCGGATCGGATCATTCCCGTGGCTTTCCAATTCCTGGCGGGTCTCAATGGCCTTATCCTACACCACACCACCGCCATCACCCCCACCAAAGACCCTCAAGTCCAATGAAGCGTCGCCACAGTAGTCAGAGTATTTCTGACTCGACTGTCTACCACAGCTTACCGGCCGATCAAAGTGGACCGGCGAATCATCCTTGGAATTTGTCCGGGCTTCCTTCTAACCATTCTACCATCGAAACATTGGGAGAGTACACTATCCCTCCTAGTGCTACTCGACTTGACCTACGTAGACAGTCCGCAACCTCGACTGTCAGCAGTAGCACCGGGACATGGCTCGATCGGAGGCAAAGCGGAGAGAGTGGCGGATGCGAAGGAGGGGATGATTATCAAAGCTTGATACCTGCTCATTCATTGCGACATCGCTCTTGGTCATCATCCTCAAATACACCATTCTCATCAAGTCAGAACACGGTAGCCGCGAGCATGGGGAATGAGGTGTTTCCTTCAGTGCTACCTAGGCAATCAGACGAGGGCCGACCGACCTACCAGGCTGGAATGGGCGTCGTAGCTGATCACGGGGGATGGAACCTTACCAAGTCCAACCCATTCGATGATCAACTAGCACGTCGCGGATCAGGCGTTGAGGAGGTACGCGAACTCAAAGACAGGTTAGCTGGCACACGGCTCGACCGTCTACCACTCCATTCACGCCCCGTCCCGGAGGAAAGTGATGAACATGACATGAACCATATTATCCAGGGTAATAGACTTAGTACAGGTGGAGCCCTCAGTCCCTATTCACGCTCTCCTGAATTGAAGATCAGTCACAAATTAGCTGAACGGAAACGACGAAAGGAAATGAGGGACTTGTTCGACGAATTAAGAGAAGTCTTACCTGTCACAGATGAAAGGCACTCGAAGGGAAGCAAATGGGAAACCTTAAGTCGAGGTAAGTACTACTGATTGGCTCACCTGTGGCTATTTTCCAACTCACGTGCTTATGAAACTTTTGTTGTTGTGATAGCGGTTGATTACATGCAACAGATTCGAATGGAAAACGAAAGGTTGAAAGCAGATAATTTACAATTACAGGACCAGCTTAACTCGTTCAATAGCCCTCACATAAACCGCATGGAGCCCGATCCAAATCGTTCTCAATTTTCTAATCATGGCGGTCAAGGTGGATTCGGCTAAAAGTAAATAAATCAAATTCTCTCTCAGGTTTCCTTTTCTCTCATTTCTCTTCAGTCACTTTTCCCTTTCTTTTTTTATTTTTATATACTTGATTTGTCATTGAATTAATTCATCGTTAGATTCCACATTTTGCTCACAGACTGGCATGGAAAGCAGGAGATCCACAAGTTGATCAAAAAAAGACAGAAAAGAGAACTAGAAAACACATCGTTTTGAAAACACACACCACGGAAGAGCTGAGACTGTATTTTTATCAATCATTTGTGATCATTGTTACTGTTTTTTTTTTGTTAGTTGAAAAATCCTGCGTTTGACGGTCACAAAAACCTACCATCAGATATTGGGGGAATCCCCTTGAATTCTTGAAAATTGTGTTCACTGAAGTCTCTAAGGATTTGCACCAGATAAATTAATGTGATTGATAAAACCTTACCATTATAACCCTTCCCCTCCTTTTCATATCTTGTGTGCAATTGGCTGTCTATAAATACATGTGTGTGAATTTGACAATTGCCTTCTAGTAATTTGGCAATTTTATGTCATCAGAATTAAAGCTTGCAGCCTCTCTGCTTTATAATACCACCATCAACCATTTCACATTCTAATTGGAGATCAGACACATGCAGGCTTTCAGACCCTAAACTTAGCTCAATCTACATTTCCATTTGGAATATCCCAAAAAAAATGTTTCTGTGATGCAAAATAATGTGAAAAACTCATTAGAATTGAGTGTGTGGTAGAGTTACCAAAGTAATCAAAAAATTCAAGTGTGAAATGAAATACATAATTTATCCAAGTAAGATGAAGAGCTTTGAGTCTGAGGGTAAGGGTTTCTGTTAAGATCTGAATAATCTGAATATTATCCCTCTGCAACTTGTTGTGCATAAACATGTGCTCTTATGTCTTAAACCCAGTTGAAACTCAAATAAGTATTTCCTTACTCTTGATCCTCTTATTTCATCATTGATCTTAGCCAATGACAACATTTCTCTTGCTTGGACCTTCAAGACTTGATATTGGCCTCTTCCCCACTTGATCCTCTTCTGGAATCATGTATGTTGAGTTTTTCCTTCTTCTGTTCCTCCCAAAAATCTGCAAAAATTCACTCCCTTATCTTTATCTTCATATATCAACTTGGATCAGACTAGAATACTACATCTATATACTAAGTTTTATTGTAATTACAAACTCTTAGTTCTATTTGTTTGATTGCTCTCTTTTTTGACTCACTTTCTGATATTAAAATTTGATTAGTTTGAATTAACACCTCAAAGTATCTGTGACTTATAAAAAACATTTTATCTTGATTAATTTGTCTTGCATGACTAAAAGAGACTGAGATGTCAGTATAGTTAATTATTTTACAAGAACTTGTTTTTTATGTCTCTCAAATTTGATTAAAAATTTCTTTATTCATTATTATTATTATTTTATTCATGATCTCTTCCACAACTTGACCCACTTGTATCTAGACTATAAATACACAACCTAGTACCGGTAATGAAAACTCATCAGTTCTCCTCAGTCAAATCAGTCCCCAATTCTGAGTCCCCCTTGAGTCTGTTCAAAAATCCTTGTCCTCTTCTTTCTTTTAAATTTCAACACAATTAACAGTTGAACTGACTCCTTCCAATCTGCAACATCAGATTTCTTAACTTTGTAAACATGTCTGAAACTGTCACCCAATCCACTCAATTCCTGCTCACTGTAGACAGCTACACTATCTGGATGTACCCAATGGAGTCCAAGATTGACAAACTCGGAGCCCTCAACATAGTCCTTGGAGTGATCAAAACCAATGAAAAAACCTCTCAGGCTGATATTACCAACATGTCTTTTCTCAATTGCAAGGCCTAAAACAGGATAATTCAGAACCTGGACTCAACCAAACTTGCCCTTGTCAGTACTACTCTCCCAACAAAAGAAAAATTCAACAGATGTGCCCTCTGGAATCTTCAGAAGGAAAAATACGCTGGGAACAATCTAATTGCTTGATTGACTGCTCTCAATGCTTTTCTGGATCTAGAGTACTCCAATATATCCTTGCTTTGCTCAGAAATACACCTCACCAACAAGAAACTTGTGCTTGCAAATACTCTCAATGACAATCAATTCAAAATAATGATCATGCTATAAAAGTTGCTGCGCTGATTGTTGAGTTTCCTGTTAGTCTGCTACCATGATGTATCACCAGCTGAACCATGAGCACTACCAACCAACACCCTGGCAGTCACAAGCGTCTGTAGCCTAGTTGGTAAAGGCAGCACTCTAGCATGTGTCTCAGCTTAGCTGAGGTTGTGAGTTTGAATCTCACCAGACACATCTCCATTTTACAGTCTTTACAGGTTATGAGCCCAGATTCTACCTAAGCGCTACTCGCTTACATAAGAGACTGAATGAAGATGTGCATGCTTCATGTAAGACCAAAAACCCCTCTAAGCCTACATCAAGGTCCCGGGTTCAACTCCCACAGTGGCCACACCTACATGGGTCCAAATCCCCATACATCCTTGGGTCAAATCCCCACACTTACGGGGTCAAATCCCCACACTTAATGGGTCTAATCCCCATACCTCTTGGGTTCAATCCCAACTCTCCACATCATGTAGCAAGGGGGGGTGTTGAGTTGCCTGTTAGTCTGCTACCATGATGTATCACCAGCTGAACCATGAGCACTACCAACCAACACCCTGGCAGTCACAAGCGTCTGTAGCCTAGTTGGTAAAGGCAGCACTCTAGCATGTGTCTCAGCTTAGCTGAGGTTGTGAGTTCGAATCTCACCAGACACATCTCCATTTTACAGTCTTTACACTGATCATTTCAGTCTTTCAGAAACATTGTTGCCATGGGATTTGCATCTGAAACCTTTGAAGCAATCATCAAACAAATCAAAGCTTTTTCTACTTTGAATAACATCAAACAAGGGAAATCAATCCCTTTGACCTCTTTGAATATGTATACAAACACAAGAACTCCCAATTGCAACTCTAAAATGACCTTGACTTTGCCACCAATCTGTTCTCACTGCAAGAAAACCAGACATTGTCCCCACAACTGTTGGGTGAAGTTCCCTGAGAAGGCTCCAAAGACTGATTCTGCTCATCTTACCATTCTCAACAACTTTCAGCAACAACAGAGCATCACCTACTGGTGCACCCTTTGGTACTTGGATATACACCAACACCAAACTATGCACAATGTGATTGTCTCCTCACCAACTTTTCTGCAATCTCCCTGTCAATCTCCTTCAATTTCACTCACCTCCCTCAGAATCAATTGCTTCTTCTTCCGGTCAACACCTAGCTCCCTCATACAATCCATTGATAACATTCATTAAATCTAACATCTCTCGAACAGTCACTTGAATCTGTGTTCTTCCATCACAAACCAATCACTTACTTTCACTACCAAGACCGATAACATTCAACATGCTCATATTTCAATTAATTTTTTCAATCCTCATTCAATTTAACAATAAAAAAAAATCTCACTTCAGATTCTTTTGCTCTTTTGGTCAGAACAGAGGGGTTGTGTTGAGTTTTTCCTTCTTCTGTTCCTCCCAAAATCTCCCAAAATTCACTCCCTTATCTTTATCTTCTTATATTAACTTGGATCAGACTAGAATACTACATCTATAATATACTAAGTTTTATTGTATTTACAAACTCTTAGTTCTATTTGTTTGATTGTTCTCTTTTTTGACTCACTTTCTGATATTAAAATTTGATTAGTTTTAATTAACGCCTCAAAGTATCTGTGACTCATAAAAAACATTTTATCTTGATTAATTTGTCTTGCATGACTAAAAGAGACTGAGATGTCAGTATAGTTAATTATTTTACAAGAAATTGTTTTTTTATGTCTCTCAAATTTGATTAAAAATTTCTTTATTCATTATTATTATTATTTTATTCATGATCTCTTCCACAACTTGACCCACTTTTATCTAGACTATAAATACATAGCCTAGTACCAGTAATAACAACTCATCAATTATCCTCAGTAAAATCAGTCCCCAATTCTGAGTCCCCCTTGAGTCTGTTCAAAAATCCTTGTCCTCTTCTTAATTCTTTTAAATTGCAACAATGTACATATAAAACTTCTTTGCTCCAGGAGAAAATCCTTTCTCAGGAAACAGACAACTTACATAGTTTTTCAAACTCCTCTTCCTCAATCACTTGCCTTCAACATCAATATCATCTCCTTTCTCTCTTGTGTTCCTCTTGCCAATCCCTTCTGATAAACTTCCCTTTTCATTATCTATCCTCTACTCTTATTTACCTTGAGCTCTTTACATCTCTGATTCCCTTCTTATAAACTTCCTCTGTTTCCATCTCATCAAGTGTAAGAATACCATCCATAGTAGGCGCTGATCAATTCAACTCTCCTCCATCATCAACTATATTTATAACTAATAAATCCTCTTTATTAGTTATTCTTTCTATTTTTCCTTCCTTGTTCAGTTTTCAGAGCTTGTTATATTATATTTTTTTTCTTGCCTTTAGACACAATTCTTTCCCTTTTCTTCTATTATTGGATTTACTGCTTCATTTTACTACCTCAGAAATACACTTTAGTTTGTTGATTAACAGTTTTCAGGTGAGAAGGTTAAGTGCAAGGCTGAGTGGAATGGATAAGCACCAAGATTAAAGTCAAAGTTAATTTGAGCTAGTCTAGAAAGCAGTTATTGGATAGTGTCAAATATAATTTCAGGCTGCAACTAATATTGGGCTCAGCTTACCATGGCCCAGTAATTACCATATCTTCCAATCTTTGAATGCTCATCAGCTTTAAATTAAATTACAATTACCATTTGTGTGACTCCTAACCAATCAGGTGGAAATTTTAATTCATATTTGACCCTTACTCAGATCATTAAGTCAACACTATGTACTACCATTCATGGCAATTTGAATCAGCTTCAAAGATTATCCAATACCCTTTCCCAGAATAGCTTGAATGCACTATCAACTATCATCTTGGTGCTTAAACATTTATCATAGCCTCACACTTGACACATCCATCTTAGGAATCTTGCCTTTGACTCAAAGACACTCACTTGACAACTCACTCTCAACTTTCATGTGCTTTTGTTTTTAATAGTTCATCTTCAAACATCATGCACTCTTCTTTTTACTGATAATGTTAAAAAATGTTTGTAACTCTCACCTTGAGTACATACTCTATCATTAGTCTTCCATGCATCTTCTACTTATCTTTGATAATAGTGGGTTTTCTTTTATTATAAATTCTCTTGTACTTTATTTATCTATTTATCTGTTCCCCAGTTAATTAATATAACATTGTGTTATGCTTACTTTTGGAATATTCAGCTAGCTTATATCATCCTGGCTGAGTACTAAAATTTATCCTCTTGAGTTCACCTATCTTCATCTTTTAAGTTATCCTCAGACTTACCTTCAACATTTTTCCAAAGTTATCTTTGAGACATAACCTCCTCTTCCTCATGTGCTTTAGCCAACTAAATCCCCCTTTCAATGTTGGGTTGTTTGCATGAAATTATGTTAATTAACTCATTA
Organism: Puccinia hordei; assembly: GCA_007896445.1. Lineage (NCBI taxonomy): Eukaryota > Fungi > Basidiomycota > Pucciniomycetes > Pucciniales > Pucciniaceae > Puccinia > Puccinia hordei. The sequence continues at coordinate 751,821 of RDRW01000054.1, read as the reverse complement.
CAACAAGTTACAAACCTTTCTATCTGTATCTTGTTTCTTCAACAGTCACCTTCCAAGCTTGTTGTAATCCTTCTTTCCAGTGATGCAATACAAACTAGTTTCAACAAGATCACAAGGTCCTGAAACACACCTGATTGACCAAGAAATTGACTGCTGAAACACTTTTGTCACTCCCAACAAGAACCAGTATTTTCTCAAGACAATTCCTCCATCTACTCATTACCAAAATTTCCCTATCAATCCATTGACACAAATTTCTGATTTGGAGGAATCTTCTACCCCTTCTGGTTCAAACTTCTGAGGGAAACCTTGCCACAGAGAAACCACTCAACAACCACCAACTCCTGCTTTGGAATCCAAGGCACACAACAAGTTGCCTTTGGCTAAACTTGTGGCACTCATTTGAGAACTAAAGGTAGAAGGTAATGGTAGTGGTACTCCCAAGTTTTTTACTCCCAGAATGAAATCCCCAGATAAGGTTCTACCACATAAATTCTTTGAAACTTTGAGGTTTCGTACAATCCTGTAAGATCCTCTTCTCCACCAACCCTGTGTGGAAATAAAGACAACCCCAGCAACATATCTGGTACTGTCTGACACGGGTCCTTGATGAAAGACCCCAAGTGTCCTTTGTACTAGTTGGTTCTGGTGATCTGTGTTTGCCTCTGCAGGAAAACTGAAGGTTATTAGATGACTAACTTGATTCCCTACAACACGTTCACTTAGCAAGTGGAACTTTCCACTTGCCTTTGCCTTCCAGGTGACGTCTTCAACAGTTTTCCCTGTTTTCTAACTTCCTTTCCACTTGTCTGCACACGCTGAGGAGGATGTAATGTGTTTTGAAAAGAGAATTATTTCTGCTGATGATGCTAGCAGTCTACTCTGATGATAAGATAAGATAATACCTCAAGTCTAGTAATACAACACTACTTATACAAAATCCACCTTCCCCTGCTGCTGTCAGTTGAGTAACCAGGGACGTGGGGCAGGGAGGAGCAGACCTTAATAAGACAGCCAATGATGCTGCTGTCAGTTGAGTAACCAGGGACGTGGGGCAGGGAGGAGTAGACCTGGGATAAGGAGAAGAAAACAGGATGGTTGTATTTCATGTGAGTGAGTGAGTCAGAAAGGAAATGAAGAGTTAATAAACAATGAGAATGAAGAGAAGATACAGAAAAGAGAATAACCTTAATAAGACAGCCAATGATGCTGCTTTCAGTTGAGTAACCAGGGACGTGGGGCAGGGAGGAGCAGACCTAGGATAAGGAGAAGAAAACAGGATAAAGAAGAAAACAAAAGAGATTACACCGGAAAGAAATGAGATAGACTAGATACATTAGGTTTCACAGGTAGAGATGTCACAGCTTGTAGTAAACCCTTATTCTCATTATTCCCATAGAATATCTCCTCAATACTGCATCACACCCCAGCCTGCCCCCAAATCCTATCCCCGTTGACCCCAAGTCCACCCCACTTCTTCTTCCCCTGCTACATTTTCAGTCCAGATGCCCCAATCCCCATGGCTCCATCCACTCCAAATGTTTTTGCGCATAATGAAGCAGCCCTTGTCTGCCCAACCAGCCTCCTGCACCAAATTAGGAATCCGCAGCCTGAAAAATTGTGCTTTCCTTTCAAAATGTTTGGCAACATTTGGCCCCTTCCTCAGTCTGCCGCCGAGACCCCTGGTTGCAGGCTTAGCACCAGTGCTGCTCCCCCTGTATATAAATAATCCCACACCTGCAACCTTCTCCCTTTATCAAAAGAAAGTCTTGTATGCATCCTAATACTCAAGTGGTTGAGCCTCTCAATGTTTTGAGCATTACATTGAAATTCAAAACAGTACTAATTGGGACTGTATCCTCAACAATTGGGATGATTTTCAACAACACCTGTTCCCCATCTCAGAGACCCAGATTCTTTTAGAAATAAATTATCTTTCAATGAAGGAGAATGTCAAAGTTTTGACTTATATCTCCCAGTTCCAGGTCCTCAAGTCTCATGTTTATTGGAACAACACCACCTTGGTATTTCACTTTTGAAAAGGTGTACTGTAAAGGTTTGATCCCTTCACTGATCCTTTGTGGAGGGAAACTGTCACGCTAGAACCTCTCAGCCTCAGCCAAATGCAGTGAAGCACCTTACTTATTCATCCAACTTCAAATGCAACACTCAGGTTTTAACTTTTTGTTTATCTAAATGTGTGACACCAACTCAGGTGGACAGTCCAACCTCATCTTCAACAATTACCCTATCCTGTCCCTGATTTGAAGTATTCTCTTTTCCGGTAACTCAACAGCTCTTTGAAGCTTTTCCATTACTCCTTTCTTGGACTAGCTTGTCTGCTTCAACACTCTGCCTGGTGCTAAAACTTTTCAACTAGCCTTGCACACCCTCATGCACCTGGGAATATTTAATGTTTTGATCAAACTAAAGAATAATATTTCAATGAGACAATGTAATTATACAAGTTATAAGAAAGGAAAAATTGAGAAATGTACCTAAAGGAAAAACACAGTCTGGTGAGTGAGATAAGACAAGAGTAGAGAGTGAGGGAAGGAAAAGAGAAGTGATAGCAATGTTGTGAGAGAAGAGATGTGGGTCAAATAAGAGAGAAATTTGTCAGGTGTCAAGCTGATGATGATAAGGGCGCGAGTGACGAAGTATTTGGAGGAACGAGTCAATAAGGATTTAATAATGTAGAGTGGAAGATATTGACTAGGAAGATGAAATCTGAAAGGTTCCCCAGGGAAGAAGAAAAAGAGTCAATAGGGTTTGTCTTAAATAATTTAGGAGCTTTGGAAATGCAAGGAGAGAGAGAAAAAAAAGAGAAAAGGTACATGAGAGAAGATAAGAGAAAGGAGAAAGATTTGAGGTAAGATTTAATTATCTAAGCGCTTTGACATGATGATAATGCGCTACATTACGACTAGGGGAAACCATGATTTTACTTCCAACAGAATCTAATTTTCACACTTGAATCATTTGTCATCTCTGTTATGCTTTTCATTTTGACTTCTTTGGATACTTTTTTAAATCTAACTCTGAGTACTTAATTATTTCTTTCATCTTTGAACAAATCTCTAATGTCAACTACTGCCTATAAAAGCACTTTTACTTCCTCTACTTTCTTTCTTTCTTCACTTAATTAATATAATATTGTTTTACATTAACTTTTCCAATCAGCCATCACCCTTATTGCCCTTTTGAGTCCTACTGAGTTCATCCAGCCAAATCATATTGAGGCAAAGCACGGCGCTGCGGACCAATTCAGAGCTTGATGATGAGACTGCCAAACCGAACTTAGATGTATTTAGTTCAACCATATTAGTACCTGTTGTTTATTTATTCATCTCAATTAAATTTTCAATCTCATCTAACTCATCCACCTCTCATTTATCGGTCTGAAGGTATGCCTCAAGTTTCTTCTCTCATTGTTTTGTTTCATACTTCTCATTACCCAACTTCACTCAATCTTCAGGTGTGCCTCCACCAGCTCCCATTGTCTGATTCGTCGTGTTACTCACAGAACACTTCTCGCTGCTTAAGGTTAGTATTAATATTTTCATGATTGTCGTTTCCTTCATTCCTTCATGCATCTCAATTACATCGTCAATCTCATCTAACTCATCCACCTCTCATTCATCTGTCTGCAGGTGTGCCTCCACCAGCTCCCATTGTCTGATTTGTTGTGTTACTCACAGAACACTTCTCGCTGCTTAAGGTGTGCCTCCACCAGCTCCCATTGTCTGATTCGTCGTGTTACTCACAGAACACTTCTTGCTGCTTAAGGTGTGATCCCCTGGCGTTTTGTCCATTAAATCAAAGCTGAATCTTTGGAGTTATCTTTAAACTCCTTGACTCAAAGATATCTTAAACACATCCTCAAAGATTATCCTTGACTTCTCCTCCTGTTCCCTTGCGCTTCAATCAGACAAATCCCCCTTTGTACATTGGGTTGGTTGCATGAAAGTATATTAATTAAGTCTTACAACAAGTTTATAGACCTTTCTTATCTATTATATCTTGTTGCTTTGACATTCAACTTCTCAAACTGTTTATCTCTTTTGGTGATGCAACGTACACCAGTTCAAACTAGATTGCAGGGCCCTGCAGAACATCCTCTGGACCCTGACATTGAACAAAACCAAGTTGCTTCAACCTTGGTTGTAAATCAACCTCTTCTCAAAAAAATTCATCCCTCCACTCAAAATCAGAATGTACCTATCAATCCACTGGTGCAATTCTCTGATTCAGAGGAATCTTTCCATCCTGCGGAACCTCTTTCTCAAGGGAGACCTTGGCAAAGGGACCAACCTCAAGGACCACCTCCACCTTCTTTGGATTCCAATGAACCCAACAAGGCAGCCAATAAATCACCTACTTCTATGTTGGTGTCTCTTGTCAAAGCCTTGAAGAAGGAGGGAAGTAGTGGCCCTCCCAAGTTTCAAACTCCTGGAATACAAGCCCCAGATAGGTTTGATAGAAAACATTCCGCAAAACTCAGAGGTTTCTTACAATCCTGCAAGGCCCTCTTCTCCAATGACCTGGTAACCTTCTGTAAGATGCTGCTTTCAGCTCCTCACTGTCACACCGTGGCACTAGAAAACCAAGACCTTTTGTCTTGGGGAGACCAGCTTTTCTAGAACCTGAATGTATTGCTAGCTAGCTCAGTAGTTTAAGTGGTTAGTGGTCTCTCTCTATACAGGGTGTTGATAAACGCACACCAATTTTTTTTGGCGTGCGGGGCCTACACACCATTTTCTTTTGGCGTGTAGGGTCTACACGCCAAAAAAATTGGCGTGTGGGAGCGCACGCCAAACAAATGGCGTGTGGGTCCCACACGGCAATTTTTGTTGGCGTGTGGGCCCCGCACGCCAATTTTTTTTTGCATGCGGGTCCCACACGCCAATTTTTGGTGTGTGGGAACGCTCGTCAGCCGGCCAGGAGGAAGTCCTCCCGGCCGACGAGGCTGTATAACCTCGTCAGCCAGGAGGACTTCCTCCCGGCTGACAAGGCTGTATAACCTCGTCAGCCAGGAGGAAGTCCTCCTGGCTGACAAGGTTATACAGCCTCATTGGCCAGGAGGACTTCCTCCTGGCTGACAAGGTTGTATAACCTCAACCTCGTCGGCCAGGAGGACTTCCTCCTGGCTGACAAGGTTGTATAACCTTGTCAGCCGGGAGGAAGTCCTCCCGGCTGACGAGGTTATACAGCCTCATCGGCCGGGAGGACTTCTTCCTGGCTGACAAGGTTGTATAACCTCGTTGTTAGAATTAACAAAGCATTTTTCAGACATTTAGCAGAAAATGATTGACTTGGGCAGGATTTGAACCAGCGACCTTAGCTTGAAGCTAAGACACTATACTAGAAGTGCTGCCTTTACCAACTAGGCTACCAAGTCATTATCCAATGTGCTGATATTGGGAACACTGTGGATCACAATATTCAACACTCGTCAGCCGGGAGGAACTCCTCCCGGCCGACGAGGTTATACAGCCTTGTTGGCCGGGAGGACTTCCTCCTGGCTGACAAGGTTGTATAACCTTGTCAGCTGGGAGGACTTCCTCCCGGCCAACAAGGTTATACAACCTCGTCAGCCAGGAGGAAGTCCTCCCGGCCCACAAGGCTGTATAACCTTGTCAGCCGGGAGGACTTCCTCCCAGCTGATGAGGTTATACAGCCTCGTCGGCTGGGAGGACTTCCTCCTGGCTGACAAGGTTGTATAACCTCGTCAGCTGGGAGGAAGTCCTCCCGGCTGGGCTCGCTGACGTAATAGAATTGGCCCTCCAATTCTATTATGTCATCGAGGGGATATCACATGCAATATCCCCCCACACGCCAAACAATTGGCGTGCGGGGCCTCGTATAACAGTAAAAATGAATGGGTTCCACTTTGAGACTAGTGGCCATTCCAGATTGAGAATACCAAGCCACTAGTTTCTACAATAAGCCCCAAACACCATGTGACTGATTAATTACAGTACACATGGTCTACATACAGATTAAGCCCACATGATAATTCCACAAGGAGGTTGAGAATTATACATGTAATTATACAGGCACTGAAAGCACCCAGCCAAGTACTATTTAAGGAATTACTGTAAGCTGAAGGAAAGAAAACATATATAAACATACCCCTTTACTGCCTTCTTGGTTTTTCACCCAGGTTTCTCAGTCAACAACTAGAATTACATTCTAATAATTGGTAACCTTTTAGCCAGTATACTGTTTATTCAGCACCATTTCATCCCTTACAATTCCATCAACCAATTCCCTTAAACAAAGGAAGCAAATATGTCCTCCCTTATTGGTTAAACAAACCCCTCTGCCCTTAAATAGAATTTATTGCAGACCTGTTGCCAGGTTGGAGGTTATCTTTAGACAGCTTCCTCCTTTTACCTTAAAAGTTGAGCTTAAGAGTTACATAATACTCCACTCATCCAGCTTCAACATAGCTTTTACCTTGTGTCCTGCAGTCACTAAAGAGACCCAGGCTTACAAGAGTGGACCAGCTTTGACCTCAGACAGTTCCTCCCGGCTGACAAGGTTATACAGCCTCGTTGGTCGGGAGGACTTCCTCCTGCCTGAAGAGGTTTTATAACCTCGTTGGCCGGGAGGAAGTACTCCCGGCTGGGCTCGCTGACGTAATAGAATTGGCCCTCCAATTCTATTATGTCAGCAAGGGGATATCACATGCAATATCCCCCCACACACCAAACAATTGCCGTGCGGGGCCTACACGCCAATTTTATTTGGCGTACGGGGCCCACACGCCAATTTTTTCTTGGCGTGTGGGACCCAAACACCATTTGTTTGGCGTGCGCTCCCACACGCCAAACAATTGGCGTGTGGGAGCGCACACCAAAAAAAATTGGCATGTAGGCCCCGCACGCCAATTGTTTGGTGTGCGGGTTGGCATTGGCGTACGCTGTTGGCGTGCATTTATCAACACCCCTATATACAAGATCAGAAAAGGATAATAGAGAAGGATAATAGGAAGAAAGAGATAAGAGAAATGAAGGATCAGAAAGGGTGAAATTAAAAAGCTTACCTAACTCAGTAGATTAAGTGGTTAGTTGTCTCTACTGAGCTAGGAGGGGTGCAGGGGAAAGTGTAGCCAAGTATGGTGTCTTGTGATGATTATTTAATCTTGAGTTAGTTTGGTGAAGCCCGCGCGAGGGGGGTTTACACCTTCTCCCTTTATTGACAGAAAGTAATCTAAACATCTTTTTAATTAAGCAGTTGACCCTCTCAATGGTTTGAACCTTACCTCAAACGGATGAACAGAGTAATCTGGACTCTATCCTCAATAATTGGGAAACATTCAAACACCAACTGTTCACCTTGGTCAGTGACCCTAACAAAGTATGCAATGCCGAGTTGGAACTCAAATCTCTTTTGATGAAGGAGAACAGTAAAGCCTTGACTTACATAGATCAGTTCTGAGTATTACAGTCTCAAATTTACTGGAAAGATGTGGCCTTGCTTTTCCATTTCCAGAAAGGCCTACCTTTTTGAATCACCAACCAACTCACGGTCAGTGGTCATCAACTCTCAACACTCCAACAGTGTTATGGTCTGATCTGGGGAGAGGAAGGCACTGGGTCTGGGGTTTCTGGGGTTTTGGGATCCTATAATGTAGATTGCAGGATGAGGAAGGGATGTGGATCCTCGTCCTGACAGACTATATAGTGGCCTGTCTGTGACATGTAAGTGATAGGCTATCTACATGTGGTGCGGGCTCTGGTGCGGGCGGGCCCGCAATACGGCTCATGAAATTATCCCCCTTTTAATGCGTAATCCCCCGCTTGTTGTCTCATACCAAAAAAAAAAAATCCACCTCTTATGAATTCCGTCCCTCACTTCCTTCTCCGCGTCCGCCAATGAGTAGTTGCCGCATTTGGAAATCTTGAATTAAATCCTGCTACCAGTTCCTCACAATTCTTCAAGTTTTCCGCCGGTGTGGTAATCCATACCTTTTCACATACAAACATCAACAACTTACATTTCCTCTCACATATACTTCATTGTTATTACATAATCAGATTCTACATACAAAACTACCCCTAGTCACTCACTCAAAGTACCCCTGATTTCCCTTTGGTTCAGAAGTTATTGGCATTCTTAGAATATTACCACTTATAACCACATAACTTTACCAATACTACAACCCCATAGGATATTATACAAGGTATTGATTTATAAATATACAGTACATAAATAAAACACAGATATTACATACTTTTCTTTAGTTTATATCTTCTTTGGTATTAAGTTGTACAGCACAGTCATTTATATTACATAGTTACATCTTCTGCCTTTATCATCCTCTTTGGTTACTAGTCACATTACATTCCTTATATACATAGTTACTAGCTACATTGGCTCATCTTTCTTACACTATCACTACTCTCTTTTGGGTTGTATACCTCTGAACACATTTCCCCTTTCTCTTTACTGCCAGGATCAGCCATCTTGTGCCCTTTTGTATAAGTAGAACTCCCCTTAGTTCTATGGATAAATCATGCACTCCCCTTTTATTAAAAGTACAGTTTACATTTACATTCACCTTTAAACCTTTTACATTTACTTTTGCATCAACCTTTACCCAAATAACAATCATAACACATACCCCATACTCTTTCTCAGTGCTTTTCTCACTCCTCTTAAGGTCCCTGCCTCAGATTGATTAAACAACCTAAGTTCCCATTAGTAGCAGCAGTCTAAGGATTAGTAGAAATATAGCCACACCTCTTTTCTTTCTTTTTCTTAGTGAAACCCTTTCCCCTCAGCATTAGTCAAGAAGGGCAGCCTCATCAGCACCTGTAGCTTCAACATCTTCTATTTACTGGATTTGTTGTCTATTTCCCCTTCAAGCTCTTTCCTGATCCTTTAGGAGTTCCACACCGGTTCCCATGAATTCTCTTCCGCTCCAAATCCCTTCCAGCTAACCAGGTATTTGGTCTTTCTGCCTCGCCTTCTACAGTCCAGTACCTCTTTGACCTCCCACTTGTCCCCTCCGTCCACCATAATTGGCTCTGGGTCCTCCTTCCGGCATTCCGCGATTTCTTCGGGTCTGTGTTTGCGGAGTATTGACACATGAAATACAGGATGTACCCCCTTCATGGATACAGGGAGTTTCAGCATATACACGGATTTTGAGATTCTGTTACAGATAGAAAAAGGTCCCAGTCATCTATGTTCCAATTTTGGGCTTGGGCGGGTTGTTGAAATGGGGCGTTGATAAACGCACGCCAACGGCGCACGCCAACGCCAACCCGCACGCCAATTTTTTTTGGCGTGCGGGGCCTACACGCCATTTTTTTTTGGCGTGTAGGGTTTACACGCCAAAAAAAAAGGGCGTGTGAGACCCACACGCCAAAAATGGCGTGTGGTTCCCACACGCCATTTTTTTTTGGCGTGTGGGCCCCGCACGCCAAATAAAATTGGCGTGTGGGCCCCGCACGCCAATTGTTTGGCGTGTGGGCCCCGCACGCCAATTGTTTGGCGTGCGGGTCCCCCCTCGCTCACATAATCGAGTGGTAGGGACCACTCGATTACGTGAGCGAGGCCGGCTGACGAGGTTATACAACCTCGTCAGCCGGGAGGACTTCCTCCCGGCCGGCGAGGCTATACAACCTCGTCGGCCAGGAGGAAGTCCTCCTGGCTGACGAGGTTGTATAACCTCGTCAGCCGGGAGGACTTCCTCCCGGCTGACGAGGTTATACAACCTCGTCAGCCAGGAGGAAGTCCTCCTGGCCGACGAGGCTGTATAACCTCGTCGGCCGGGAGGACTTCCTCCCGGCTGACGAGGTTATACAACCTCGTCAGCCAGGAGGACTTCCTCCTGGCCGACGAGGTTGTATAACCTCGTCGGCCGGGAGGAAGTCCTCCCGGCCGACGAGGTTATACAGCCTCGTCGGCCAGGAGGACTTCCTCCTGGCTGACGAGGTTGTATAACCTCGTCGGCCAGGAGGAAGTCCTCCCGGCCGACGAGGCTATACAACCTCGTCGGCCAGGAGGACTTCCTCCTGGCTGACGAGGTTGTATAACCTCGTCAGCCGGGAGGAAGTCCTCCCGGCTGACGAGGTTATACAACCTCGTCAGCCAGGAGGACTTCCTCCTGGCCGACGAGGTTGTATAGCCTCGCCGGCCGGGAGGAAGTCCTCCCGGCTGACGAGGTTGTATAACCTCGTCAGCCGGCCTCGCTCACGTAATCGAGTGGTCCCTACCACTCGATTATGTGAGCGAGGGGGGACCCGCACGCCAAACAATTGGCGTGTGGGCCCCGCACGCCAATTATTTGGCGTGCGCTCCCACACGCCAATTGTTTGGCGTGTGAGAGCGCACGCCAAACAATTGGCGTGCGGGGCCCACACGCCAATTTTATTTGGCGTGCGGGGCCCACACGCCAAAAAAAAATGGCGTGTGGGAACCACACGCCATTTTTGGCGTGCAGGTCTCACACGCCAAATAAAATTGGCGTGTAGACCCTACACGCCAAAAAAAAATGGCGTGTAGGCCCCGCACGCCAAAAAAAATTGGCGTGCGGGTTGGCGTTGGCGTGCGCGCTTGGCGTGCGTTTATCAACGCCCGTTGAAATGTTGCGGCCGTCTAGCCATACTTCGTCCCCTACGTCCCATTCCGGTGTCTCCCTTGTTCTCCTGTTGAATTGGTCTTTCATTGTTGCTTGCGCCTCTTCCAAGCAATACTTGAGTTCATCTTGAACCTCCGCAAGGCGGCGGAGTTGGTCTTCCACTGCAGGAATGCATTGTTCTGTAGAGGGGGTTCCGCTGTATGCCGGGTTGAATCCCTAGTTGGCTTTGATTGGGGAAACTCCTGTTGATGTGTGGTTATTATTGTTGTAAGCAAATTTGGCCATGGGGAGGAGCAGGGCCCAATCATTTTGTGGGTAGCAAACCAAGTGCCGCAGGTATTGCTCGACCACCTTGTTGGCTATTTTGGATTGTTCATCTGTTCTTGGGTGGTACGCTGTGGAGGGTTGCAGTCTAATTCCCAGGCGGAAGCTCAATTCGCGTGTGATTTGGGAGATAAAGATACTTCCCCGGTCTGAGACAATTGTTTTGGGGGTTCCATGCAGTTTCCATACATGTTCCGCCATCAGTTCCGCTAGTTGCTCCGCATTCATGGTTTTCCTGCATGGGATGAAGTGCGCCATCTTGGTCAGTTGGTCTACTACTGTCAATATACTGTCAGTTGAGCGGGATTCTGGGAGATTGGTGATTAAATCATAGCTAATTTCTTTCCACAGGCCTGCAGGGATTGGGAGGGGTTCTAAGGTTCCAAATGGCTGAACCTCGTTGGCCGGGAGGAAGTCCTCCCGGCCGACAAGGCTATACAGCCTCGTCGGCCAGGAGGACTTCCTCCTGGCTGACGAGGTTGTATAACCTTGTCAGCCGGGAGGAAGTCCTCCCGGCCGACAAGGTTATACAACCTCGTCAGCCAAGAGGAAGTCCTCCCGGCCGACAAGGCTATACAACCTCGTCAGCCGGGAGGAAGTCCTCCCGGCAGTATTAAATCTATAACAAACAGTACTAATGTACTACAGACTGTAAGTCAATGTAAATAAATAAATAATAATAAAATACATTAATAAAAAATCAATTGGTGACGTGTATTCAAAGCAGGGGCTGCTGAAGCGTCACCAAGAAAGCAAAAATGGCCAAAATGTGGTCCAAAGATCCCACAAGTTGGCCAATAATACCCACAGGGTCCCCAGGGGGAACTCAAGACTATTTAAGGAGCTCTTCAACCGCCCAAAGAAGGCTCCTCATGCTTCCCACTACCCACTAACAACCTTACCCACTTCTTATTAGATATATATCTTTATAACACAGTCTGGTAAGCTTCTTAGTAGTTATTCTTTAGCCCTGTCTTCCCCAAAAACTTCACAGTGCCCATCCAGCTCCACCATCCATCCATCCAAGCGCTTCAAACTGTCCAGTTTCAGATCCCTCAAGGTTTATTACTAGTAAGTAATAACCCTCTTTCTTGAAGATATTCCCCCATTTCCATTCCTGGGATTAAACCACCCCTGTTCCAACAGGCCCCAGTGTTCCAGGTACCTAAATCCTCTGCAATTTATTTGTAAGATACCTTAGAGGGATCTAAACCACCCCTGATTTATCAGGCCCCTCTGGTTTTAATTATATTAAATTTATTTAATATAATTATTACCCCAATTTTCTCTCAATTTTTACGTCACAATTCCCCCATATCTTTTGGGAATTGCAACTGTTCACCTTACCCAGAGTCTTGTAACTCTTTCCATTCATTCTTGCACCACCTGTAGCTAGAAGGACTTGTCCTTGGCATCAGGGAGGCTGACACGCAGCCTCAAGCATTGGCACCAGCCGACGGTCAGCGGAGCGGTCCTCCGCGCGCGGGGCCTCCGGGGCTTCATTGCACTTATTGCGGGTCAAATACCCATTATAAGTCTTGATTTCAAGAGTTGACGGACGACTTAAATGGTAGGCGGGTGGGGATCTATAACGGTGATTATTTCCTCCCTAGATCGCGTGAACCAATCGAGGCGGCCGTGCCGCGCGACGTGGTCCGTGCAGCGGCGGCAGGGCAGGGGGAGACGGCGGAAGGCCCAAAGGCGGAGGTCAAATCCTCGGTCCGCATCAAGCAACGGAGGTTTGGGAGGAGGATGGGGAGGGTTTGGAGAAGGGAATGGCAGAAGGTTCTTTTGGGGCGGGGGCAAATAGTGCAGAAGTAAGTCCTCCCAATTGTGCACCGCCAAGGGTATCTACTACATTTAGAGAAACCCTACCTTGTGCCACGGTCGTGAGCGAATCGAGAGTCTTTGGTTTCCCAGTCCGCAGGATCTCAGCAGTAGAAGGCGTCGTTCTACGGAGGGTGGAATCGTGCGGGGCAAAGTATAAGCCGGTGGCGCGGAAGGTTAGGCCGCGGAATGAGCCAATGCCCCAAAGCTTGAACTCACCGTTGAAGCCCATCCAGTGGGGGAGAGACCCCTATCTTACCCCGGGACTCGAAGTAATCAGGGTGATGGCTGATTAAGGAAAGGTAACGTAAAACAATGTTGTATTAATTAAGTGAAGAAAAGAAGAAATGTAAAGAAAGTACAGTTGCTTTTATAGGCAAGTATTGACATGATGCTTTCGTGAAGATGAGTAAGGAAAGTATTTACTCGCAGTTAGATTTACACGAGTGATTGAAAGAAAGTCAAATGAAAGCAAAATCGATGATATGACAATTAATTCAAAGATACAAGACAGAGATTCCCAGGTGATGTAATTGGTAAGTGCGAGGCTTGATTGAAAGGGTTAAGCGCCAAGCTGAGAGTCGAGGCATGCAAGCTAGTCCGAGTAAGGGTTATTGGATAAGCGTCAAAGAGCTGTTGAATCACCGGAAAGGGAAATCTTCGAATCAGGGACCGGATTGGGTAATGAGTTTTGATGAGTGTCCCGTTGATTAGGTGCCACGCATTTGGTCCTTTGAAAGTTTGAAACTGAGTGTTGCATTTGAAGTTCAATGCATATGGAAATGCTGAGCCGGGTTTGGCTGAGAGTGAGAGTTGCAGCGTGACATCGACCCACCCCAACAGATGATCCCTCGCGACGAGTAAGTAGGCGTACTTACCCGCCTTGATGTGGACAACATCCAAGGAAATCCGACTGAACAACAAATCCTCCCCTGTCGGGATTCCCACCTCCTTGGGGAGCGCCGAGCTCCGACGCTGACACGCCTCACAGCTCTGGACCCAGTCACGGACCGACTTCACCATACCAGGCCACCAGAAACGCTGCCAAACGCAGGCACGCGTCTCCACCTCGCCCCGATGCCCCAACTCCTCGTGGAGGCTCCGAAGGATGACTTCCTGGCTCGCTCAACAAGTCGCCACCACCAGCGGTATGGGAGACCGCCGACGCCAAAGTTGACCTTCCCGCACAAAGAAGTTGACGCTATTCCGACGAACCCACGCTTTCAATTTGGTTGAAGTATCATCAGGGAAATTGAGGGTACTTAGGTAGGTTTCCATCAGCTCGTACTTCCAGCTCTGGCAAAGAGGAATTTCAATGCCGACTGTTGTCGCGCCCGCTGTCATCAGCCGTTCTTCCACGTCCAACGCCTCTGCTGAGCGAAACCTCTCCGCTCCCTCCTCTTCCGCCACTCGCAACAATGCATCAGGCATTGTGAACGTCATCCCCGGGACATGAACCACTTTGAAAGAAAACAATTGAAGGTAAGCCACCCATTGAGTCATTGGAGCATTAGGGAGAGTAGGAGAATTGATCATCCTCGCCAGTGCTTCTGCATCAACTAGGAGTTCGAAGAACACCCCCCACAACACGTGTTGCAGCTTCCGCACCACCTTGGTGACCCCGCAGAGCTCAAGCTTAACTTGGTTTCCGTGAAGGTGATTGACTCGTAAAGAACCGGCCGATCTTTCCCATCCTCCTCTTGCGTCAGCACGCCTCCCGCACCGAATTCACTGGAGTCAACCGCCAACCAAATCCCATCCTTCCCGTAATCGAGATCCTTGAGCGTGTTCTCCCTACCGACGATCTCCTTCAGCCAAGTGAACGCGCGATCACATTCCTCGGTCCACTTCCACTCAGTCCCCTTGCGAGTGAGCCGCCTCATCGGGCTTGCGATCTCCGCAAACCGCTCAATAAACATCTGCACATAACTACACAACCCTAAACACTGAAGGATATGAGTTACGGTTTTCGGAACTGGCCACTCCAAGACTTTGTTCAACTTAGCCCGAGTGATTCTCCTTCCGCGAACTGAGACTTCATGACCAAGGACCTCCAAAGCCGGAACTCAGACCGCAAACTTCTTCCCTGAAACCGTAAGGCCCGCGGTCTCAATTCGGAACAAGATCCGCTCCAAAGTGACCGCATACTCCCAAATGAAACGCCTGATGCCCGGGTTGTCCACCAAGACCGTCCCTCCGTAATCCGACTTCGGTCCCTTGATACCCGCGTCATCAATGAAGATCTGGACAAGATGAGGTAAGTCGTCCTGGAGGATCCACGCCATCTGCGCTTGGTAAACCGCTACCGAGTTGGTGGCTCCCTGCGGGAGACGAGTCAGCTGCATACACCCCAACCGTGTCTCAAAAGCCGTGAGTGGCCGCGACTCGGGGTGCAATTCCCGCTGATCGTACCCGCCCATGACATCACCCAACCCATAACAAACACGTCCCGCCATGGACTCAACGAACTCATTGACGCGCGGAGGAAGCCCTGCATCCAGAATGGTAACGGAATTCAGTCTCTGAAGATCATGAACAATCCTCAAACTCGTCCCATCCTGTTTCAGCACCGGAAAAATTGGGCTGGAGTAGCTTGAGCAAGACTGCTCATACAACCCCGTCCGCACCCGCTCCCGTACCAACTCCGTGAAGGTATTGCGAATGGTCGCCGGAACCGGAATTGGCTTGATCTGCCACAGTTCGTGGGGTATCACCGGAATCCGATAAGGCTCCCCTATTCCCCTGTCCAACAGCCCTCGCTCTTCAGGGGAAAACGCCAAAGCCTTCGCCCGCAAAGTGACGACCTGGGCTAAGAGCTTCCACTCTTCCTGGCTCACCCACCCCGGAGGTCCGAAGTTGAGACTTGCCATCTGTTCCTCCGTGATACGCTCCGTCGGCACGAATTCCGGAGGCCGCACCCAAAGTACCTGAGCCCAGTATTAGTCTGTACTTCTCATCTTCGAAGTTAGTCTCGAATTTTTCTTCAAGAATACTTCGAGGCAAAGATATCCTCGAGTTACTTCGAAGAATATCTTTGACTCATCCTCCAGTCCCCTTTGCGCTTCGATCAACCAAATCCCCATCTGTACGTTGGGTTGGTCGCATGACAGTATATGAAATTAAGTCTTACAACAAGTTTATAGGTCTCTCTCCCTATCATATCCTGTTGCTCGACAGTCAACTTCTTTGACTGTTGATCTCTCTTGGTGATGCAACGTACACCAGTTTGAACTAGGTCACAAGGTCCGGCCGAACACTCCCTGGACCATGACATTGACCGACGCCGAGCCCCCCCGACTCCCATCGACAATCGACCCTCGATTGAACAAATCCCTCCTTTGACTCGAAATCAGAATGCGCCTATTGACCCACTTTGGCAACTTTCTGATTCGGAGGACTCTTTCACGTTCCAGGAACCGCTCAACCAAGGGCGACCTTGGCGACGGAACCCCCCTCCTTAGCCACCTCAAAATCCTTCAGGTTCCAAAGAACCCGAAAGGGCGGCCGATGAATCACCGACTTCGATGTTGGTATCCCTTATCAAGGCCCTGAAGACTGGAGGAGGTAGTGGAACTCCCAAGTTCCGGACACCCGGAATGAAAGCTCCCAACAAATTTGACGGCGAGCAATCCTCGAAATTAAGAGGTTTTTTGCAATCCTGCAAAATTCTCTTTTCCAATGACCCGGCAACCTTCTCCCTCGATTGACAGAAGGTACTTTACGCTTCTTCATATCTCAGTGGCCGAGCTTCTCAATGGTTCAAGCCTTACCTTGAATTGCTGAACAACACCAAACCGGACTGCATCCTCAATAACTGGGAAAAGTTCAAACAACAATTGTTCACATTATTCGGAGATCCCAATGAAGTTCGCCATGCCGAGTTCGAACTCAACTCTTTTTCGATGAAGGAGAACGGTAAAGCCTCGACCTACATTGCCCAGTTCCGAGTCTTACAATCTCGCATCGACTGGAACGACGCAGCTCTTCTGTTTCACTTCCGCAAAGGCCTACCTTCTCGAATCACCGACCAGCTTGCGGTCAGTGGTCATCGACTCTCGACACTCCAACATCTCATCGATCGCACTATTGAGTTGGAAAACTGCTATCACGACTGATCTCGAAACAAAAAGACCGACTCAACTCCTTCGACACAAGATCAATCCTTGAAGAAATCTTCGAATTTGACCTCAAAGAAGATCCACCCCGCAACATCAAAACCTTTGACCTCAACCCCCCAACAAACTCGAACCAAGATTCCTCAAGAGATCTCCAAGGTGCTCAACACCAAAGGGTTCCTCAAGGCGGATGAAAAGGCGAGAAGGGAAAAGGAGGGACTTTGTATGTATTGCGGTGGAAAACATAAATTGGATGCTTGTGCTAAAGAGCAGCCCGTGAGGCAGCTAAGTTGTCAAAAAATTAATGAGTAGTTCTCTTATGATTCACAAAGAAAACTACTTATCTTCTACCTTTCCGCGAGTCAACCTTCGAGCTTGTGAGACCACTGAGAGTGTTCCAAGTTCGAGATTTATTTTGTTTGATTCTTCGAATCAACCATACAGGGTCCTTCTCGACTCTGGTGCTAATGTGTCTTTTATTAGTTCGACATTTGCCAAACAACAGTCCCTTCAGCTCACTGAGACATCAAGATTCCCGATTTTCTTGGTAAGTTCTTCGAAGGAGCCCAGTTTCTGGGTTTCAAAGAAGGCGAAGTGGACCTTTCAATTCAAATCTTTCCCCAGCTTCGAATGGGACCTTTTGGTCTTGGATGCCCAAGGGATGGATGATACCATCCTTGGCCATGACTTTCTGGTGCATTGGAACCCAGATGTTAACTGGCAAGAAGGAGTAATTAACCTTTGACCCAAAATATCTCCAGACACTAACTCTTCTCTCCCAGTCAAAAAAGAATTAAACAGCTTACCCGACTATGTCATTCAGTTAGATGACACTTTTCCGCCAGGAGACTTCGAATATCCTGCCTCTCCCTCTTCCATTTCTTCAAAAGATCATGGAGTAATTGCTTATTGCTCTAACTTATCTCTGACCTCCTTCTTCGAAGAGAAGGAGTTACCTTCATTTAAAGGTTTTCTGTACTCCCTGATCCTCTCACATCCTCCTTCGACGACTATTCCAAGCCTCGAAGAAGATGATGAGATCAAAGACCTCGAAACCATCCGAAAGACTCTTCTTCCCATCTACCATGAATTTGCTGATGTTTTTTCCTCTTCGAGAGCTGATAAACTCCCTCCTCGAAGACCATATGATCACCAGATTGAACTCACAGGTCCGGCACCTTCGCCTGGCCCAGTCTATTCTCTCTCGAAGCAAGAATCTGCTGAACTTCGAGACTACATTGCGGAAAATGTAGGAAAAGGTTTCCTTTGACCAAGCAAGTCAAATACAGGTTCTCCTGTGCTTTTCGTCCCTAAGAAGGATGGGTCCCTCAGACTCTGTGTGGACTACAGAAGGCTGAATAATGTCACTCGAAAGAATGCTTATCCAGTTCCTCCCATGTCTCACCTTCTTACTCTTTTCCATGGAGCTACTCACTTCTCGAAGTTCGATCTTCGAGGTGCCTATAATTTGGTTTGAATCGCCGAAGGTCATGAATGGCTGACGGCTATGAGGACCAGATTTGGTAGTTATGAGTATACTGTGATGCCTTTCGGGCTTTGCAACGCTCCTTCCACTTTTCAGAACCTTGTCAACGATATATTCGCTGACATTGTCGAAGTATACGTAGTAGTCTACCTCGACGATATTTTGGTTTACTCAAAGAACCTCGAAGAACACACTTCCCATATCAAAGAAGTGCTTCGAAGACTTCGAGAAAATAACCTTTTCGCCAAACTGTCGAAATGTGAATTTCACAACTCGTCTCTTCACTTCCTTGGGGTAGTCATCTCTACTGATGGTATCAGTATGGACTCGGACAAATGTCAAAAAGTCCTTGACTGGCCCAAGCCCTCGAGTGTTAAAACACTCCAAGGTTTCCTTGGTTTTGCTAATTTTTATCGCAAATTTATAAAGAATTATTCCAAAACCATAGTGAACCTTACTAATCTCCTTCGAAAGGATACTCCTTTCATTTTCACAGTCAAAGCTGAACGGGAGTTTAATACTCTCAAGAAAGCTTTTACTACGGCACCAATTTTGGCTCACTTCAGTGAAATGTGTAAAACCATTGTTGAAACTGACGCAAGTGACTATGCCATTGCAGGTGTTATATCTCAATTCTCCGCTTCTTCAAAGCATATTCACCCTGTAGCCTTCGAGTCAAGAAAGCTGCAATCCGCTGAACTCAATTATGCGATTCATGATAAGGAACTTCTTGCAATTGTCCATTGCTTGAAAAAATGGCGCTCTTATTTGCTCAGCCTACTCAAACCTTTCGAGATTTTGACTGACCATAATGCTCTTAAATATTTTACGAGCACTAAAGTTCTTACTTGCAGGCAGGCTCGTTGGTCTGAACTTCTTTCCGAGTTTAATTTTACTATCAACTATCGACCTGGCAAATTAGCAGTAGTTCCAGATGCTTTGTCACGTCGAGACGACGTTTATCCCTCGGAGGGGAGAGCCTTCGCTGATAATAACCCTGCTAATGTTCGAACTATATTTTCTTCTTCTTCCCCTGGTATATCTCTTAATTCAATACATCTGGGACAACTCAGCAAAGAATTCCTCGAGTTAGTTCGAACTCAGAAGGATGACCCTGTTTGTCGTCAACTTCGAGGAAAGACTCGAAGGACTATACAGTCGACAAAGATGACGTGCTCCTTTATAAGGGCAGGTTTGTTGTTCCAAATGATCCTAAAATCAAACTGGATATCTTCGAATCAAGACATGATTCTCCCCTAGCTGGTCACTTCGGCCAGGATAAGACTTACCAACTTATAGCTCGAGACTTCTATTGGCCAGGAATGGTCAAGGATGTAAAAGATTATGTAAACCGTTGTCATACTTGCAATAGGAACAAATCCTCGAAGCATTGGAAGTATGGGTTGCTTCAGCCGCTTCCAATTCCACCATTTCCTTGGCACTCTCTCTCTATGGACTTTATCTCTCAACTTCCCCTTAGTGATGGTCATGACGCTATCCTAGTGATAGTGGATCGTTTTTCGAAGATGTCTCTATTCCTTCGAACCAAGACTACTTGTACCTCATTAGACCTTGCGAACTTGTTCATCGAACATGTTTTCTCAAAGCATGGTCTCCCGGATAATATAGTCAGCGATCGTGGCTCATTGTTTGTTTCAGGTTTCTGGACTTCACTCTGCCAACAACTCAAAATAATTCGCAACCTATCAACTGCCTATCACCCCGAATCAGATGGTCAAACCGAGCGAGTCAATCAAATTCTCAAACAATATCTTCGAATGTTCGTCAGTTATCAACAGGACAATTGGAGCCAATGGCTCGCCTTAGCCGAATTCGCCTACAACAACGCCACTCACTCCTCAACATGACAATCACCCTTTCAAACACTCTATGGTCGGAATCCAACCTTCGATTCAATTCACCTCTCACCTTCAACTCCAGCCTCCGATTATCTCTTGAACCTCAAGCTTCTTCAAGATCAACTTCGAATCAACCTCGAAGCAGCCAGTCAACGATACAAGCTTCAAGCCGATAAACTTCGACTCGTATCTCCAAGTTACAACATCGGCAACAAAGTATGGCTCGACTCCAGCAACATTCAATCAACTCAACCCGCCAAAAAACTTTCCGAACGAAAATTAGGTCCTTTCACCATCGAATCAATCATCTCAAAGAACGCTTACCGACTCACCCTTCCCTCGAAGTGGAGTGCTATCCACCCAGTTTTTCATGTATCACTCCTAGAGCCAGCTAAGGATCTTTTCCCGGGCAAGACTCATCCCCCTCCAGAACCTGTTAATGTTCAAGATCACCTCGAGTGGGAAGTAAGTCGTATCCTCGATTCGAGATTACGCAAAGGCAAACTACAATATCTTGTCGAATGGACTGGATTCCAGTCCGACGAAGATCGAACCTCTTGGGAACCAGCACAACATCTTTGAAACTCTCCCGCCTTGGTTCAGGATTTTCATACCATGTATCCTAGAAAACCTCGAGAATCCTCCTAATACTTTATCTCATTCTATTTCACTTTTTTCTTTCTTTTTCCCTTTTCTTTCTCTCTTTGTTCTTTCTCTCATAACTTTTCTAGACACTCTCTTAAATTGTCAAATTCTTTTATCTCTCAACAAATCTCTCAAAAAAAATAAACTAATAAAATTAAAATAAAAATAAAAATAAAAATAATAAACTATCATTAATAAATAATAAATAATAAATAATAAAAAACTCTATTCTTCTTCATCTTCTTCTTCCTTCAATTTCTTCTCAGCTTCTTCCCAACTTTCTTTCAAATCCTTCACCAATAACATAAACTCTCGCATATCTTTTCCTACAACCAAGTTCGACATTCGCTTCGCAATTCAAACCTGAATCATCTGATGCTCGTCAAAGATCGAACTAATCTTCTTTGACGCTTCTTTGGTCCTTGACTTCTTGCAGGACCAACCTTCGTCCCTCTCCAACTCTTCCTTGTAAATTCGCTTTCTCGAACTACCTCCTTCGACGAAACCTTTGGTTAAAACTCGAGCATCGGTTTCCCTATCTTCATTTTCCACTCCTCTTTCCTCCTCTCCCACTCTTCTCTCCTCATCGATTCCATTCTCCACTTCTCTCCTCTCCTCTTCCTCCACTCTTCTTCCCTCTTTGACTTCTCTTTCTTCGACTCTCTCTTCTTCGATGATTGTTCCAACAATAGCTCCGACTCTCCCTACGGCCCCTTCGATGACTTGAGTCACCTCCGGATTGTTATGTTGTTCAAGCAAAACAATTGGGTCCGGTTCGTCATACAGCGGTGGTGGAGGAGGTGTCATGGTGGTGTATCTTCGATACGGCCCTAACAACGCTAACAAACCAAAATTCATCATTATCAGCAATCTCAAAAAATACATTCCTTTTCTCTCTTCTCTTTGTCACTTACTTAAATCTCCCGGTTGTTCCAATTCTGGCGTCTCAAGTAAATTCGGTATCCGATAATTCACTCGAGTAATGGCTCTTCTTGGACGAGCACCTCAAATTTGGACGATGGAAGGAGATCTGGAGGGTGGTGGTATTGGAGGAATTGCGGTCAAAACGGCGCGACTACTTATAGCCGAAATGGGCAAAGCATCCTCCGAACCAAAAGGAAACCCATGTTCAAAGACACAGGGCACCCGAACTATTCGACACATCTCACATTTCGACCTATCCCCTCTTGTCGCGGTACTTGGCGAGCACGTCAAGTTCTGTCGAATGCATCTTCGGCATCTTCGATCGATGACTTCGACTTCTGACATTTTCGTTTTTCCTTTTCTTTCTCTGTTGTATTCTTCTGTATCTTTTCTGTTCTTCTTCGATTTAGTTAAGTAAAGTAGTAGTGTGGGAAGTAAGATGGTGGGAATTCTTTACCTTCGACCTTTGCAGGAGCTTGGCTTTTATACCCGGGCATCTGTCACGCTGCAACTCTCAGTCTCAGCCACACCCGGCTCAGCATTTCCTTATGCATCGAACTTCGAATGCAAGACTCAACTTCGAACTTTCAAGGACCAAATGCGTGACACTTAATCAAAGGGACATTCAAACCTCATTACCCGATCCGGTCCCTGACTCGAAGATTTCCCCTTCCGGTGATTCAACGGCTATTCGACGCTTATCCAATAACCCTAACTCGGATTAGCTCAAATGCCTCGACCCTCAGCTTGGCGCTTAACCTTATCAATCAAGCCTTGCACTTACCCTTCATATCACCTGGGAATTTCCATTTGTATCCTCAAATCAATTGTCATATTATCAGTTATGCTTTCATCTGATTTCTTCAATCACTCGTGTCAATCCAACTTCGAGTACATACTTTCCTTACTCATCTTCACACAAAACCCTCATGTCAATATTTGTCTATAAAAGCAACTGTACTTTTCTCTACATTCCCTTTTCCTCACTTAATTAATATAATATTGTTTTACGTTACCTTCCTTAATCAGTCATCACCCTGATTAAATCCGAGTCTGATTTGAGCCCAGTACTTATTACTCACATCGCATCCTCGAAGCTAGTCTTGAAGTTATCTTCGAGAATACTTCGACTCGAAGATATCCTCGAGTTACTTCGAAGGATATCTTTGACTCATTTCCCAGTCCCCTTCGCGCTTCGATCAACAAAATCCCCATCTGTACGTTGGGTTGGTCGCATGACAATTAGTAAGGTTCACTATGGTTTTTGAATAATTCTTTATAAATTTGCGATAAAAATTAGCAAAACCAAGGAAACCTTGGAGTGTTTTAACACTCGAGGGCTTGGGCCAGTCAAGGACTTTTTGACATTTGTCCGAGTCCATACTGATACCATCAGTAGAGATGACTACCCCGAGGAAGTGAAGAGACGAGTTGTGAAATTCACATTTCGACAGTTTGGCGAAAAGGTTATTTTCTCGAAGTCTTCGAAGCACTTCTTTGATATGGGAAGTGTGTTCTTCGAGGTTCTTTGAGTAAACCAAAATATCGTCGAGGTAGACTACTACGTATACTTCGACAATGTCAGCGAATATATCGTTGACAAGGTTCTGAAAAGTGGAAGGAGCGTTGCAAAGCCCGAAAGGCATCACAGTATACTCATAACTACCAAATCTGGTCCTCATAGCCGTCAGCCATTCATGACCTTCGGCGATTCAAACCAAATTATAGGCACCTCGAAGATCGAACTTCGAGAAGTGAGTAGCTCCATGGAAAAGAGTAAGAAGGTGAGACATGGGAGGAACTGGATAAGCATTCTTTCGAGTGACATTATTCAGCCTTCTGTAGTCCACACAGAGTCTGAGGGACCCATCCTTCTTAGGGACGAAAAGCACAGGAGAACCTGTATTTGACTTGCTTGGTCAAAGGAAACCTTTTCCTACATTTTCCGCAATGTAGTCTCGAAGTTCAGCAGATTCTTGCTTCGAGAGAGAATAGACTGGGCCAGGCGAAGGTGCCGGACCTGTGAGTTCAATCTGGTGATCATATGGTCTTCGAGGAGGGAGTTTATCAGCTCTCGAAGAGGAAAAAACATCAGCAAATTCATGGTAGATGGGAAGAAGAGTCTTTTGGATGGTTTCGAGGTCTTTGATCTCATCATCTTCTTCGAGGCTTGGAATAGTCGTCGAAGGAGGATGTGAGAGGATCAGGGAGTACAGAAAACCTTTAAATGAAGGTAACTCCTTCTCTTCGAAGAAGGAGGTCAGAGATAAGTTAGAGCAATAAGCAATTACTCCATGATCTTTTGAAGAAATGGAAGAGGGAGAGGCAGGATATTCGAAGTCTCCTGGCGGAAAAGTGTCATCTAACTGAATGACATAGTCGGGTAAGCTGTTTAATTCTTTTTTGACTGGGAGAGAAGAGTTAGTGTCTGGAGATATTTTGGGTCAAAGGTTAATTACTCCTTCTTGCCAGTTAACATCTGGGTTCCAATGCACCAGAAAGTCATGGCCAAGGATGGTATCATCCATCCCTTGGGCATCCAAGACCAAAAGGTCCCATTCGAAGCTGGGGAAAGATTTGAATTGAAAGGTCCACTTCGCCTTCTTTGAAACCCAGAAACTGGGCTCCTTCGAAGAACTTACCAAGAAAATCGGGAATCTTGATGTCTCAGTGAGCTGAAGGGACTGTTGTTTGGCAAATGTCGAACTAATAAAAGACACATTAGCACCAGAGTCGAGAAGGACCCTGTATGGTTGATTCGAAGAATCAAACAAAATAAATCTCGAACTTGGAACACTCTCAGTGGTCTCACAAGCTCGAAGGTTGACTCGCGGAAAGGTAGAAGATAAGTAGTTTTCTTTGTGAATCATAAGAGAACTACTCATTAATTTTTTGACAACTTAGCTGCCTCACGGGCTGCTCTTTAGCACAAGCATCCAATTTATGTTTTCCACCGCAATACATACAAAGTCCCTCCTTTTCCCTTCTCGCCTTTTCATCCGCCTTGAGGAACCCTTTGGTGTTGAGCACCTTGGAGATCTCTTGAGGAATCTTGGTTCGAGTTTGTTGGGGGGTTGAGGTCAAAGGTTTTGATGTTGCGGGGTGGATCTTCTTTGAGGTCAAATTCGAAGATTTCTTCAAGGATTGATCTTGTGTCGAAGGAGTTGAGTCGGTCTTTTTGTTTTGAGATCAGTCGTGATAGCAGTTGTCCAACTCAATAGTGCGATCGATGAGATGTTGGAGTGTCGAGAGTCGATGACCACTGACCGCAAGCTGGTCGGTGATTCGAGAAGGTAGGCCTTTGCGGAAGTGAAACAGAAGAGCTGCGTCGTTCCAGTCGATGCGAGATTGTAAGACTCGGAACTGGGCAATGTAGGTCGAGGCTTTACCGTTCTCCTTCATCGAAAGAGAATTGAGTTCGAACTCGGCATTGCGAACTTCATTAGGATCTCCGAACAATGTGAACAGCTGTTGTTCGAACTTTTCCCAGTTATTGAGGATGCAGTCCGGTTTGGTGTTATTCAACAGTTCGAGGTAAGGTTCGAACCATTGTGAGGCTCGGTGTGAGCCTGGGTCTCTAAAGTGAAAACAGGACACAAGGTTTGGGGGGGCACTACTGGTTGTATTTCAAGGATATGGGATACAACTAGTAGAGGAAAAGAGAAGAGGAAAGGGGAAAGGGGAATAATTGATCTTTTTATTGATTGTTTGTTTGTTTAGAGTGCTCTTATAAGATCAATGAGCTCAACCTGGAAAAGTTGGCTAAGCTGTGCCAGAGTCTTTAGAAATGCAACAGCCTCCTCACACACTAAGGAAACAGTGGAGGGAAAACAGAATTAGTAAACTAATCTGCCCTGATTTTTAGACTTGTAGTCAAGGTTCTAAAAGGGTAACCTGCTGATGAAGTGATCTGATCTCTTGATTTATGGAGGAAGGAAAAGGGAAGAGGGGAAGGATAAGGGGAAGACAGAGAAGGACTACTGTCAGAGAAACAAGGTTCAAAAAGGGGACTGACTGACAATACTTGAAGTACTGGGTGAAAGAGGCCTTTTGTTGGTTAGAGTGGTGAGCTGTAACTTGCTGAATCCTTGGATGTCTGAGTTGGTGGTTCTGGGTGTCTTGAGGTTGTGTATGCTTCCTGCAACGGGGGATAAACCAACTTCGAAAATTTTCAAGGTTTGATTATGTCATCTTACATGTAGATGTGGTTGGCTGGCCTTGTTTCACTTGCCCAGCCAGCTGTAGCGTAGAATTATTTATTTAATTACTCCATGAAGGAGTTGAGCAATTACAAAGTGTTCAGTGAACACCAAGGTCAAAATTTAATGAAGAATCTGAATCTGAATTCAAAACAACCTTAAAACCTGATTCTAAAAAGATATGAGACAGTTGTGACTTGAAGAAGAAGATAAGACAGACTTTAGGTCAGCTGTGCTGTCTCTAAGGCTGACACTCGGCCACTGAGATATGAAGAAGCGTAAAGAACCTTCTGACAATCGAGAGAGAAGGTTGCCGGGTCGTTAGAGAAGAGAATTTTTCAGGATTGAAGAAAACCCCTTAGTTTCGAGGATTGCTTGCCGTCGAACTTGTCGGGAGCTTTCATTCCGGGTGTTCAAAACTTGGGAGGTCCATTACCTCCTTCAGTCTTCAGGGCTTTGATAAAGGACACCAACATCGAAGTTGGTGATTCATTGGCCGCCCCTTTGGGTTCGTTAGAACCTGAAGGGTTTTGAGGTGGTGAAGGAGGTGGGTCCCGTCGCCGAGGTCGCCCTCGGTTGATCGGTTCCTGAAAAGTGAAGGAGTCCTCCGAATCAGAGAGTTGCCGAAGTGGGTCAAGAGGCGCATTCTGATTTCGTGTCAAAGGAGGGATTTGTTCGATAGAAGGTCGATTGCCGATGGGAGTTGCGGGGGCGCGGCGTCGGTCAATGTCATGGTCC
Organism: Puccinia hordei; assembly: GCA_007896445.1. NCBI lineage: Eukaryota > Fungi > Basidiomycota > Pucciniomycetes > Pucciniales > Pucciniaceae > Puccinia > Puccinia hordei. Next base: position 725,107 of record RDRW01000054.1, on the reverse strand, counting down.
AGTGGGTGTTCGGCCGGACCTTGTGACCTAGTTCGAACTGGTGTACGTTGCATCACCAAAAGAGATCAACAGTCGAAGAAGTTGACTGTTGAGCAACAGGATATGATAGGGAGAGAGACCTATAAACTTGTTGTAAGACTTAATTAATATACTGTCATGCGACCAACCCAACGTACAGATGGGGATTTGGTTGATCGAAGCGCAAAGGGGACTGGGAAATGAGTCAAAGATATTCTTCGAAGTAACTCGAGGATATCTTTGAGCCGAAGTATTCTCGAAGATAACTTCGAAGCTGCTTCGAAATTCAAGGTTCAAAGCATCTCTATCTTTGAGGGAAGTTTCCCCGCAGTCTTGGTGGTTCCTTGTAGCGTCAAGAGTGTGTCTGAATATGGCTCCATGAGAGTTGACATGGGTTGGTGCCACCAGCCATAGCACATTCGAGACGAAGTGCCCTTAACCCCGGGGGTACTGTCATACGGTGGTATATGACACTACAAATTTCCAATATGAACTGGTCATTCAGCTAGTTTCATAGCCTTTTGGTTAAGGAGCATAGTTCAGTTTGATTGGAAATGCTGAGTCATGACACTAATCTTCTTCGAAAGGATACTCCTTTCATCTTCACAGTCAAAGCAGAACAGGAGTTTAATACTCTCAAGAAAGCTGTCACGCGACAGCTCGGCTCAGCTCGAAAAGTCGAACCAATCATCTCAGCTATTCAACTTCGAGACATTCGAACCATTGCTATTCATCTTCGAGAAAGCACTCCTTCGAAATGCATATGCACATTGCTCATCGAACCTACTCAACCTTTCACTTTACAACCTCGCGTGACACCTTCGAAGAAATCAACTTCGAACCAAATCCATACGCCATACTCCAAAGACAGTTCTCATCCTTCGACTGGTTCAATAACCCATTCTCCGACCCAGCCTACTTCGACCTTCTGACTCCGGACGGAACTTCGAGACCGTTCCAATTCTTCGAAGCACAGCATTTCAATTCAACACAGCCAAGCTTCCTTTCTCCCAGGTCTTCCATCTTCGAGTCACTGTCATGTTGTATAGATTCGTCATGTGCTTTCCAATTATTCTTCTCATACTTGTTAGCACAGCGCATTGGTTTCTTCTCATTCATTCATTCAGTACATTTCAGTTTCACTATAAAAGCACTTGTACTTTTCCGCTTTCTCTCTTTCCTCAGTTAATTAGCATCATACGTTTTACGCTTCAATAGTTGGATAGTTATTATTGCCATAACCGTGCCAGCGTCGCTTTTGTTCCTAGCCATCTTCAAAGTAAGTTCCACTTATCTTCGAAGCATCTTCGAACATATCTTCAAAGTATCCTCAAACCATTAAGGATTATCTTCGAAGCATTCCAATTACTTACCTCCCTCCTCGCGCTGCGACCAGTTAAAGCTCCCCTATTAGTACGTTGGGCTGGTCGTATGACAAAAGCTTTCACTACCGCACCAATTCTGGCTCACTTCAGTGAGATGGGTAAAACCATTGTTGAAACTGACGCAAGTGACTACGCCATTGCAGGTGTAATATCTCAATTTTCCGCTTCTTCGAAGCATCTTCACCCTGTAGCTTTCGAATCAAGAAAGCTAAAATCCGCTGAACTCAATTATGAGATTCATGATAAGGAACTTCTTGCAATTGTCCATTGCTTGAAAAAATGGCGCTCTTATTTGCTCAGTCTCCTCAAACCTTTTGAGATTTTGACTGACCATAACGCTCTTAAGTATTTTACGAGCCCTAAAGTTCTTACTTGCAGACAAGCTTGTTGGTCGGAACTTCTCTCCGAATTTAATTTTACTATAAGCTATCAACCTGGCAAATTAGCAGTAGTTCCAGATGCTTTGTCACGTTGAGATGACGTTTATCCCTCGGAGGGGAGAGCCTTCGCTGATAATAACCCTGCTAATGTTCAAACCATATTTTCTTCTTCTTCCCCTGGTATATCTCTTAACTCAATACATTTGGGACAACTCAACAAGGAATTCCTTGAGTTAGTTCGAACTCAGAAGGATGACCCTGTTTGTCGTCAACTTTGAGGAAATGACTCGAAGGACTATACAGTTGACAAAGATGACGTGCCCCTTTATAAGGGCAGGTTTGTTGTTCCGAATGATCCTAAAGTCAAACTTGATATCTTCAAATCAAGACATGATTCTCCCCTAGCTGGTCACTTCGGCCAGGATAAGACTTACCAACTTATAGCTCGAGACTTCTATTGGCCAGGAATGGTCAAGGATGTAAAAGATTATGTAAAACGTTGTCACACTTGCAATAGGAACAAATCCTCAAAGCATCGGAAGTATGGGTTGCTTCAACCACTTCCAATTCCACCATTTCCTTGGCATTCTCTCTCTATGGACTTTATCTCTCAACTCCCCCTTAGCGATGGTCATGACGCTATCCTAGTGATAGTGGATTGTTTTTCGAAGATGTCTCTATGTCTTTGAACCAAGACTACTTGTACATCATTACACCTTGCGAACTTGTTCATCAAACATGTTTTCTCAAAGCATGGTCTCCCGGATAATATAGTCAGCGATTGTGGCTCATTGTTTGTTTCAGGTTTCTGGACTTCGCTCTGCCAACAACTCAAAATAACTCGCAACCTATCAACTGCCTATTACCCCAAATCAGATGGTCAAACCGAACGAGTTAATCAAATTCTCGAACAATATCTTCGAATGTTCGTCAGTTATCAGCAGGATGACTGGAGCCAATGGCTTGCCTTAGCCGAATTCTCCTACAACAACGCCACTCACTCTTCAACTCGACAATCACCCTTTCAAACAATCTATGGTAGGAATCCAACCTTCAATTCAATTCACCTCTCACCATCAACTCCAGCCTCCGATTATCTCTCAAATCTCAAGCTTCTTCAAGATCAACTTCGAACCAACCTCGAAGCAGCCAGTCAACGATACAAGCTTCAAGCCGATAAACTTCGACTCGAATCCCCAGCTTACAACATTGGCGATAAAGTATGGCTCAACTCCAGCAACATTCAATCAACTCGACCCGCCAAGAAACTTTCCAAACAAAAATTAGGTCCTTTCACCATCGAATCAATCATCTCAAAGAACGCTTATCGACTCACCCTTCCCTCAAAGTGGAGCGCTATCCACCCAGCTTTTCATGTATCACTCCTAGAGCCAGCCAAGGATCTTTTCCCAGGCATGACTCATCCCCCTCCAGAACCTGTTAATGTTCAAGATCACCTCGAGTGGGAAGTAAGTCGCATCCTCGATTCGAGATTACGCAAAGGCAAACTACAATATCTTGTTGAATGGACTGGATTCCAGTCCGACGAAGATCAAACCTCCTGGGAACCAGCACAACATCTTCTAAACTCTCCCGCCTTGGTTCAAGACTTTCATACCACCTACCCTCGAAAACCTTGGCAATCCTCTTAACACTCTATCTCATCCTATTTCACTTTTTTCCCTTTTCCTTTTTTTTCTCTCTTTGTTCTTTCTCTTGTAACTTTAACTTTTCTAAACACTCTCTTAAATTTTCAAATTAAAAAAATCTTTTCTTATCTTTCAAAAAAATCTTTTAATAAAATAATAACTAAATAACAAAATAAATAAAAATAAAACCACTCTGTTCTTCTTCATCTTCCTCTTTCAATGTTTTCTCAGCTTCTTCCCAACTTTCCTTCAACTCCTTCACCAATAACATAAATTCTCTCATATCTCTTCCTACCACCAAATTCAACATTTGTTTTGCGATTCGAACCTGAATCATCTGATGTTCGTCAAAGATCGAACTGATCTTCTTCGAATCTTCTTTGGTCTTCGACTTCTTGCAAGACCAACCTTTGTCTCTCTCCAACTCTTCCTCGTAAACCCGCTTCCTCGAACTACTCCCTTCGACGAAAACTTCGGTGAACAATCGAGCGTCGGTTTCCCTCTCTTCATTTTCCACTCTCCTCTCCTCCCCTTCCACTCTTCTCTCCTCCTTGACTCCATTCTCCTCTTCTCTTCTCTCTTCTTCCTCCAATCTTCTCCCTTCCTCGGCTCCTCTTTCCTCGACTCCTCTTTCCTCGACTCCTCTTTCCTCGACCCTCTCTTCTTCAATGATCGCTCCAACAGTAGCTTTGACTCTTCCCACAGCTCCTTCGATGACTCAAGTCACTTCCGGATTGTTCAGCCGTTCAAGCAAGACAATTGGGTCGGGTTCATCATAAATCGGCGGCGGTGGCAGTGTCATGGTTGTGTATCTTTGATACAGCCCTAACAAAGCTAACAAACAAGATTCTCAAAATTATCAGCAATCTCGAAATCACATTCTCTTCTCTTTGTCACTTACTCAAATCTCCCGGTTGTTCCACCTCTGGCGTCCCCAATAAGTTCGGTATTCGATAATTTACTCGAGTTATGGCTCTTCTTGGACAAGCACCTTGAATTTGGACGATGGAAGGCGACCTGGATGGTGGGGATAAGGGAGGGACTCTAGTCGACACGGTGTCCAGATCTTCATTGATGACGCGGGTATCAAGGGACCGAAGTCGGATTACGGAGGGACGGTCTTGGTGGACAACCCGGGCATCAGGCGTTTCATTTGGGAGTATGCAGTCACTTTGGAGCGGATCTTGTTCCGAATTGAGACCGCGGGCCTTACGGTTTCAGAAAAGAAGTTTGCGGTCTGCGTTCCGGCTTTGGAGGTCCTCGCACTGCCAGCATAATTGCCTAGGTTGAGTTCATCCCAGTTAAACTAGGATGCAACCAACCAATTTAAAGTAGGTTGACCTCAACCAATGAAATATCAAACCAAGGGGGGTCCCTTGGGTTTATATTTCATCAGTTGATATCAACCAAGTTTAAATTGGTTGAGTGCATCCCAGTTTAACTGGGATGACTTCATCCTAGGTAAATATGCTGGCAGTGTCGGTCATGAAGTCTCAGTTCGCGGAAGGAGCATCACTCGGGCTAAGTTGAACAAAGTCTTGGAGTGGCCAGTTCCGAAAACCGTAACTCATATCCTTCAGTTTTTAGGGTTGTGTAGTTATGTGCAGATGTTTATCGAGCGGTTTGCGGAGATTGCAAGCCCGATGAGGCGGCTCACTCGCAAGGGGACTGAGTGGAAGTGGACCGAGGAATGTTATCGCGCGTTCACTCGGCTGAAGGAGATCGTTGGTAGGGAGATCACGCTCAAGGATCTCGATTACGGGAAGGATGGGATTTGGTTGGCGGTTGACTCCAGTGAATTCGGTGCGGGAGGCGTGCTGACGCAAGAGGAGGATGGGAAAGATCGGCCGGTTCTTTACGAGTCAATCACCTTCACGGAAACCGAGTTGCAATACTCCCAGCCAAAGCTTGAGCTCTGCGGGGTCACCAAGGTGGTGCGGAAGCTGCAACACGTGTTGTGGGGGGTGTTCTTCGAACTCCTAGTTGATGCGGAAGCACTGGCGAGGATGATCAATTCTCCTACTCTCCCTAATGCTCCAATGACTCAATGGGTGGCTTACCTTCAATTGTTTTCTTTCAAAGTGGTTCATGTCCCGGGGATGACGTTCACAATGCCTGATGCATTGTTGCGAGTGGCGGAAGAGGAGGGAGCGGAGAGGTTTCGCTCAGCAGAGGCGTTGGACGTGGAAGAACGGCTGATGACAGCGGGCGCGACAACAGTCGGCATTGAAATTCCTCTTTGCCAGAGCTGGAAGTACGAGCTGATGGAAACCTACCTAAGTACCCTCAATTTCCCTGATGATACTTCAACCAAATTGAAAGCGTGGGTTCGTCGGAATAGCCTCAACTTCTTTGTGCGGGAAGGTCAACTTTGGCGTCGGCGGTCTCCCATACCGCTGGTGGTGGCGACTTGTCGAGCGAGCCAGGAAGTCATCCTTCGGAGCCTCCACGAGGAGTTGGGGCATCGGGGCGAGGTGGAGACGCGTGCCCGCGTTCGGCAGCGTTTCTGGTGGCCTGGTATGGTGAAGTCGGTCCGTGACTGGGTCCAGAGCTGTGAGGCGTGTCAGCGTCGGAGCTCGGCGCTCCCCAAGGAGGTGGGAATCCCGACAGGGGAGGATTCGTTGTTCAGTCGGATTTCCTTGGATGTTGTCCACATCAAGGCGGGTAAGTACGCCTACTTACTCGTCGCGAGGGATGATCTGTCGGGGTGGGTTGATGTCACGCTGCAACTCTCACTCTCAGCCAAACCCGGCTCAGCATTTCCATATGCATCAAACTTCAAATGCAACACTCAGTTTCAAACTTTCAAAGGACCAAATGTGTGGCACCTAATCAACGGGACACTCATCAAAACTCATTACCCAATCCGGTCCCTGATTCGAAGATTTCCCTTTCCGGTGATTCGACAGCTCTTTGACGCTTATCCAATAACCCTTACTCGGACTAGCTCGCATGTCAGCTTGCTACTAGTTCAGAGACAACCTGACTAGAACAAAAATAAACATAAAATAAAAAATATAGTATTAATCATTTAACAAAGAGTAATAAATGAGTGATAATAAGATAAAGCAACATAAAAAAGTAATATGTAAATAATAAACACATTATTACATAGTAAATTAATAATAAATAAATAAATACAGTATTAAGTATAAAACAATGAATATGCTAATAAATAATAACATAAGTGGAAATATTATTTCATAATCTTAAAGAGCGTGTAAAATAACCTAGGGTACTTCAGCCAAAGTACCCCAGATAACTTAGAACTTCTAGTAGTAAAACAACTTGAAAGAATATTACCACTAAAAGCGCTGAATTAATTATTATACATTAAAATACAGAATAAAAACCATAAATACATGTACAAAACCACGAAATAACAATGTATTTAAATAAGAACATAATAAAATAAATTCATATGACACTAATAATATAAGTATATAATACTAGTAATGTACTATATTATCTATTTATTTATTTATTTTATTTAATTAAATACTAAGTACACTAAGGATGATTCAGAGGGACAAAGACCACGAACCAGAGGAAGGAAATAAAATGAGAACCTTCTGAAAATAACTATTGAACAACTGTTCAAAATAAATATATTACATCCTTAGTGGGAAATTATTGATTGACAGATCTCTGCAGTCATGCATTCCCAAAGAGCCTGCATGACAGGGATTAAACAAGAGGCTCTTGAAGCGCCCACAGAACAAACAAATACATGTATTTCACATTGTACACAATACAAAATAATTAAACTCTGACAAATGTGATCAACAGGTACATGTGATATTTAATCAATACATTTTGACATGTAATTAAAACCTTTGATCAACACATCTAACAAACCTTTTCAGAGGTTCAGAAGCGCCTCAAGATGCCAGCAAAAGAGCTTAGACAGGCTGTACCCATAGTAGACAGCCTGTACATATGGAAATTTGATTAAACAACTACATGCATTTGTATTAAATCTTAACCCCTTCCTTTTGAATGTTCCCATAGCCAAAAATACATCTTGTGTTTCGCCATCAGGGCTCCAGAAAGGCATTTAAGGAGCCCTTGTTCCCCCTGTATTTTGATGGATCATGCTTTTATATATATACTACAACCTTTGCCCACTTACATAGCTCTACAATTGTTATTCTGTCTGGTAAAGTCCTAGTATCTGTCTCTTAGCCCCTTCTTACTCCCCTGAAATTGCCCAGTGTCCACCCAGCTCTTCCAACACCCTTTCCAAGCGCTTCCAACTGCCCTATTTCCCCCTGGAAGAACCTCAAGTCTGTAAAGGTAATTTATTACTAGTAAGTAGATAAACCTTTCTCTTGAGATTCTCCCCCCATCTTTTATCTGGGATTTAAAACACCCCTGTTTACAGGCCCCAGTGTGTTCAGGTACCTAAATCCTCTGCTTGCAAGATACCTTTGAGGTATTAAACACCCCTGATTTATCAGGCCCCTCATATTTTTAATTATATTAAATTTATTTAATATAATTAATCATTTTTTACCGCTCATACCTCATATCCTTATTGGTATTACCTCTTATAAATCCTCCCAGAGCTTTATATTGCTCTTTATCTTTTATTTTGCACCTTGTGTAGCTAGAAGGGTTACTCCTTGGCATCACAGAGGCTGACAATTGGGGGTCTGGCCGGGAAATTTCTGAAATTTATTTCTGAAATAGAAAATCCGCTTTTTTTTTAAAAAAAACATTAAACCATATAAAAAATATACATTTCTATTTTTTCATATCTCTTATCAAAAAAAAACATAAAAATCCAATCCAAAAAACTAATAAAAAAACTCTGTTTTTGTTTTTACTTTTGACTTATAAAAATTTTATAAAGTAAATAAAAAAAAATTCATTTTTTTTCGAAAAATAAAAAGAAAAAAAACTCTAAAAAATCAGTTTACATATACTAATTATCAATTTTCTTATTTTTTTCTTTCTCAGTGAACTTACAGGACAACGCAGCTTTAGTTCAATATTATCTGCGCTCTCTCAAGTTAAGAAGAGAAGAAGACATCAAGAATTACATCCCTAGCGATTGGGATCTCCTTACCGAAGAGGAGAGGCTAATTTTGGCGTCTTATCACACTCACATCCGCGAAGAAAAGGATCTCGACGCGGAACTTAATCTCCAGGCCTATCTTCGTGACCTTAAAGCTAAGAAAGAACAGATTTCTAGAGAGAAATACCAAGCAAGAAGTAAGTTTTTTTCAATATACATATCAAAATCTATAAGAAAAATAAAAAATAAAAAAACTAACAAAATTAATAAAAAAAAAACGACGAACTTATACCTTTTTGTTTTGTTTCTTAGTGGCCTCCTTTGAAAAAGAGAACACCGCTCCGTCAGTCGACAACGGTACCAGCAACCCTCAAGAGGAGGGAACTAGTAAGTTTTTTTAAAATATACATAAAAATATATAAAAATAAATAAATAAAAAACTAATAGAAAATGGTTAAATCTACTAGATCCAACCACCCCAGTTTACACGGTCTCCTCCCAAGTCCGACACGAGCTCGAAGCCGCAAAGGAGCTCCAGCAACGCGTCAAGAGCCTGCAGATGACGAGCATTGCTCGCAAAGAGGTCGATCTGACCATACCAGGAGTGATTCGGGTCCCGCGAGACTCACCTCCGCCAAGTCCAGGAGCGGAAACGGCGATGGATGTAGACGAGATACTCCCAAGATCGTTGGAGGCTATCCCGGTACGCCCTTCCACCCCGGAGATACAGGTGCTCTCGAAAGACGAGCAGATCCGACTCCGGGTGAAAGAGCACGTCTCCATCTGGAGACAGTGCCAAGCCGCCTTACGGAAGGGCCCTACCGCCGAGCTGAGAGCGTTGTTAACTTCGGCTCAAGAGAGCCAGAAAGCCCTACAAAAGTTGATCCCCAACGACGAGATCGAAAAATATGTAAAGGGATGGAATCCTTGGGAAGAAAAGAGGTTACACTTCCCAGTCCCTCCCAAGAAGCTCTCCAGTCTCAAGTTCAAAAAGAAGGACGGAGGCAAGAGCCGCAGCTCTTCGTCAATAAACTTCGATGATCCAGTCCGCTGGAAGAAGGCCACCGATCTTCTTCACGTAGCAGCCAACCTCTACAAGAATATAGATTAAGTCCTGTGTTAATAAATTCTTTGTTTGATTCTTTAGAATCATTAAATAGTAATATAACTACTATTGATGTAAACAATGAGACAAATTTGAGAATTATTACTAAAAAAATCGAAGATTGTTTGGAAAATACTAAATCATGTGTAAACTCAAACATTTTAGGAGTAATAAAGAAATTAGAAGCTCCATTACCAATTGATCTATCCGGTAGACACTGTGAATTGTTAATAGAAATTGGGAAAGACAGTGAAATGATTAAAGACACAGTGAAAGAAACCAAGAAAATCACGAATGATACTCTTGATTACCTTGAGGAATTACACTCATCTCAAGTTTCTATGGCAGAATATGTCATTAATTCTTTGAAAAAACCGGAGAAAAAGGAAAATAAAACAATTGAAGAATTGATAAAGAACTTAAGCTGTGATATGAACAAAAAATTAGATAATTTAGAAAACACGGTGAATTCTAAGTTATCTGAACTTACTTCAGAAATAGAATCCCTGAAATTGAAAGATAATGTAATCTCTAAATTGTCTACCATAATATCAGGAATAGAATCTCTGAAAACAATTAAACAGGAACAACAAAACATTTCTGATAAAGATAATTGTAACAAATATTGTGATAAAGAAATAAAACCCATAAAGTATCAAGATAGAGATGAAGCCCCTCATATAAATCTTGATCATAATATATTCCAAGATAATAAACCACATGAATATCTTGAGCAACCACAAAACCTTAGCTATAGGAATAGTGCTCAACCTATGGATAATGACCAACCAAGGTTCAATAATCCCTTTATGCAAAATCAGCCATTAAATAGAAATCCTAGAATGTCCACACAGTATAAAGGAGCAGATATGACAGCTATACATAAATTAATGCCCCCTCTTAAAGATTGGCCCAAATTTGATGGTAAAGGGGAGTATGACCATATCAGCTTTATTGAATATATTGATCACATAGTAAGAACTTACCAAGCTGATGATGAGGTTATCACTTCCAGACTTACTGTTTTATTTGAAGGAATGGCCTCCTCTTGGTTTATTACTAAAAGCAGAGCTGTAGGAAATCAACCCTGGTCTGTATGGAAACAGTTGATTAAAGCTCATTATGGTACCAGGATTTGGAAGAATGAAAAGCGTAAAGCCTTTGAAAGTGATTACTTTGACCCAACAAAAGAAACAGCTGCTGAGTGGTGTCTGAAACAAAGGAAAAGAATAGAATGTGTACATATCAATGTTACTGATGAAGAAGCCAATGTCAGACTTCTAAATCAATGTCAAGGAACATTGGAATCTATAATGAGATGTAGACTGCCATCTATGAGAGTAGACTTAACTGAATTCAGTAGTGTACTACATGAAATGGTTATACTCAATGGATTGAACAAAAAATACACAAGAAATAACTTGCCTGAGAGGAGAGAAGTGCAGAAAGAATCTCCCAAACCTAACAATCCAGCAGAAGCACCCAAGAAAATAGTAATACCTGAGTGTTACAACTGTGGTGAAAAAGGACACAAGAAACCTGATTGCCCTAATCCCCGCAGAAAGGTAAATGTTGTAGAAGTAGATTCTAGATCAGACAGTGAAGAAGACACCCATTCTCAGTTTGAGATAGTTACTAGTAAACCATTTGAAGAGGAGACAGCTAGGATAGCAGTGATTCAAGCTGATATTGGAGATGAATTGTCTATTAACTCTATTCATGGAGATTCTAATTTACCGCAAAAATGGGATAAATCACTTAAAGTAGGACATGTATCTGATGCAAAACTCCTTACTAACAAACCTGAAGCAGGAATGAGCTATACTATGGGAAAGACCAGTTATACCACTGTTATAGTTAATGATAAGGAAATGAAAGTACTACTAGATGTAGGAGCCTTTTGTTCTTGTACCAGTATTATTTTTCTGGAAGAAAACTATCCAGACTGGGAAGATCACCTGATGCCAATGCCAAAAGCCAAGTTTAGTAGTTGTAACTCCAATATGAAACCTGTAGGAGTCATAGCCATACCTCTTATTTTTCCACATTCTAAAGGATCCCTTAGATTATTGGTAGAATTTGTGGTACTACAAGATGCTGTTTGTGATTATTTGATTCTGGGAAATGATACATTCTGCATGTATGGCATAGATATATTCCAAAGCAAAGATAGATTCTATACTATTGGAGGAGAATGGAAAAGAAAATTCCAAATTTGTAATATCAATATTAAAATATCTGATGTTACAACCAAACCTGAGGTCCCAAAAGAATTACTATCTTTCCAAGAGGAATATCTGTCCCAAGCTGCAGTAAGTGAAATACTGAATGAAGATCAGAAAATAGATGTTCTGAAAACTTGTTTTAAACACAAAGAGGCCTTCTGTACTATAGAAGAACCCATTGGTAATATTAAAGGACATGATATGAAGTTGGAACTTACAGTTAACAAGCCGTACCCACCTCAGTTAAGAAGACCCCCTTATCCCTCTAGTCCTAAATCAAGAGAAGCTTTAGAAATTCACATAAAAGAATTACAAGAACTGAAAGTGTTGAGAAAAGTAGGACATAATGAACAGGTAGAAGTAACTACACCTGTTATAATTGCATGGCATAATGAGAAATCAAGAATGGTAGGAGATTTCCGTGCCTTGAATAATTATACTAGACCAGATTATTATCCCATACCAAGAATAGATCATTCTCTACATAATTTATCTAAAGCCAAGTACATTACAACCATGGATGTACTGAAGGGATTCCATCAAATACCAATAGAACCAGATAGCAGGAAATTCCTCAGAATCATATGCCATTTGGGAATCTTTGAGTATTTAAGAATGCCTTTTGGGATAAAGAATGCTCCATCCCACTTCCAGAGGATGATGGACTCAATTTTTGGATCCTTTATCAGACAGAATTGGATGATGGTATATATAGATGACATAATTATTTATTCTGATGATTGGGAAACTCATTTAGAAAAAATCAATATAGTACTTCATACTGCTATAGAAGCTGGTTTGAAAATGTCAATTAAAAAATGCAACTTTGGATATGGAGAGCTCAAAGCACTAGGAAGAGTTGTATCAGGACTGTCTCTAGCAATAGATCAAAACAAAGTAGCTGCAGTTTTAATGAAATCTATGCCCCAAAATAGAACTGAAATAATGTCATTCTTAGGTTTCTGTAGTTACTACCGCCAACATGTTCCAAATTTTGCCAATATCAGTAAAGATTTATATGCTCTCTGCAACCATGACACCATATTTGAGATGACCTATGACAGAGTACGAAGTTATGAGGAATTAAAAAGACTCCTTACAACTGCCCCAGTACTGGCACAACCTGATTACGACAAACCATTTCTATTATATATTGATGCGTGTCTGGATGGGTTAGGAGCAGCATTACATCAAGAATTTATAATTGAGGATAAACCTACGGAGAAACCTATTCTCTTTATATCTAGGCAAATCAACAGTACGGAGAAAAAGTATGGTGCTAGCCAAATGGAGTGCTTAGCTCTTGTTTGGGCATTAGAAAAGTTACACTATTACTTAGAGGGTACCAATGTTGTGGTTGTAACAGATTGAACAGCTGTAAGAACTCTGATGAACATGAAAACTCCAAACAGACATATGCTTAGGTGGCAAATTGCAATACAACAATATAGAGGACATATGACTATTATTCATAAAGCAGGAGCCAAACACAAAAATGCTGACGGATTGAGTAGATGGGCTTTACCAAATAACCCAGATAACCCAGCATATGACCCTGAAGATGAAGATATATTTCCTATACTAGGAATACATGTATGTGATTTAGATAAAGCTTTCTATGAATTGGTACAAAAGAGTTATGATAACAATAGTGAGCTTTTAAAATTAGTGGAGATACTAAGGAATGAGAACAGTTCACCTGAATTAATAGCTAGCTTACCAGAGGAATTATCCAAGCAGTATAAACTAGGAAAGTTCACTTTACTAGATGGGTTGCTATACTTTAGAAATAGACACTCTAGTGTACTTGTTTTAAGTGACCCATCCCAGATTAATGACATCTTGAAAGAATGCCATGATAATATCAACTCTGGGCACTTTTCTGAAGACAGAACTGTAGAGAGAATCAAGTATACTGCATGGTGGATTAACTGGAAAGAACAAGTCCATAAATATATCCAATCTTGTGATACGTGCCAGAAAGGAAATAAACAGACAGGAAAAAGATTTGGACTTCTTCAAAAAATAGCTGAACCTACCAATAAATGGGATATAATTAATATGGATTTTGTGACTGGCCTACCCCCAGGAGGTTCGTATTCCTATAACTCAGTATTAGTAGTAGTAGATAGATTCTCAAAAAGAGCTAGATTCATACCTAATCATAAAGATGATACTGCCATGGAAGTAGCTCTGCTATTTTGGAACACAATTATGGCTGATGTTGGGATACCTAAAATTATCATCAGTGATAGAGACCCCAAATTTACGTCTGAATTCTGGAGAAACTTACATGATATGCTTGGTACTAAACTAGCATTTTCCACTGCATATCACCCCCAAACTGATGGTTTAGCTGAAAGGATGATACAAACTCTGGAAGATATGTTACGCAGATTTTGCTCATTTGGAGTTGAATTTAAGAACCATGATGGATATACTCATGACTGGGTTAGCTTATTACCTGCTCTGGAAATTGCATACAACAGTAGTAAACATTCTTCTACAAAAGAAGCTCCCTATGTTCTGGAAAGAGGATGGATACCACGTATGCCTAAAGATACTCTAAATGATAAATTGCCACATATACATCCTACTGCACTAGACTTTAAAAAGATGTTAGATTCTACGCATCGGCATGCTAAAAGATGTGTAGAAGAAGCGGTAGAATATAATAAAAACAGGTGGGACAAAAGTCATAAAGAACCTGAATTTCAGATAGGAGATAAAGTTCTGTTATCTACAATTAACTTCAACAATTTGGGAGGAAGTAGAAAGCTCAAACCACCATTTATAGGTCCATTCACAGTTAAACAACTACATGGAAAAAATGCGGTGGAAGTAATATTAACTGAAGAATTGTCAAGAAAACACCCTGTTTTTCCTGTAAGTTTGATTAAACCTTATTCTACCAGAGAAGAAGAAGAGCCAATGACTCCACAGCAGATCCCATTAATGGATACACCACCTTCTGATCAACTGAAAGTACATAAAATCTTGAAAGATAAGAAAGAAAGGATACAAGGAAAAGACACAAGACTGTATCTAATCAGGTATAAAAATCAATCAGCAGATAAAGATGAATGGTTACCAGAAAATAATATCCCTGATGGCGCCATTCACCTCAGAAACTACAGAGCATCCAAAAGATCATTATGAATGTCTTTTGTAGTTGTACATGAGAGAAACCTGTGATTTTTTTTTCAGAGAGACTTATCTTGAAGGTAGGGAATGTCAGCTTGCTACTAGTTCAGAGACAACCTGACTAGAACAAAAATAAACATAAAATAAAAAATATAGTATTAATCATTTAACAAAGAGTAATAAATGAGTAATAATAAGATAAAGCAACATAAAAAAGTAATATGTAAATAATAAACACATTATTACATAGTAAATTAATAATAAATAAATAAATACAGTATTAAGTATAAAACAATGAATATGCTAATAAATAATAACATAAGTGGAAATATTATTTCATAATCTTAAAGAGCGTGTAAAATAACCTAGGGTACTTCAGCCAAAGTACCCCAGATAACTTAAAACTTCTAGTAGTAAAACAACTTGAAAGAATATTACCACTAAAAGCGCTGAATTAATTATTATACATTAAAATACAGAATAAAAACCATAAATACATGTACAAAACCACGAAATAACAATGTATTTAAATAAGAACATAATAAAATAAATACATATGACACTAATAATATAAGTATATAATACTAGTAATGTACTATATTATCTATTTATTTATTTATTTTATTTAATTAAATACTAAGCATACTAAGGATGATTCAGAGGGACAAAGACCACGAACCAGAGGAAGGAAATAACATGAGAACCTTCTGAAAATAACTATTGAACAACTGTTCAAAATAAATATATTACATCCTTAGTGGGAAATTATTGATTGACAGATCTCTGCAGTCATGCATTCCCAAAGAGCCTGCATGACAGGGATTAAACAAGAGGCTCTTGAAGCGCCCACAGAACAAACAAATACATGTATTTCACATTGTACACAATACAAAATAATTAAACTCTGACAAATGTGATCAACAGGTACATGTGATATTTAATCAATACATTTTGACATGTAATTAAAACCTTTGATCAACACATCTAACAAACCTTTTCAGAGGTTCAGAAGCGCCTCAAGATGCCAGCAAAAGAGCTTAGACAGGCTGTACCCATAGTAGACAGCCTGTACATATGGAAATTTGATTAAACAACTACATGCATTTGTATTAAATCTTAACCCCTTCCTTTTGAATGTTCCCATAGCCAAAAATACATCTTGTGTTTCGCCATCAGGGCTCCAGAAAGGCATTTAAGGAGCCCTTGTTCCCCCTGTATTTTGATGGATCATGCTTTTATATATATACTACAACCTTTGCCCACTTACATAGCTCTACAATTGTTATTCTGTCTGGTAAAGTCCTAGTATCTGTCTCTTAGCCCCTTCTTACTCCCCTGAAATTGCCCAGTGTCCACCCAGCTCTTCCAACACCCTTTCCAAGCGCTTCCAACTGCCCTATTTCCCCCTGGAAGAACCTCAAGTCTGTAAAGGTAATTTATTACTAGTAAGTAGATAAACCTTTCTCTTGAGATTCTCCCCCCATCTTTTATCTGGGATTTAAAACACCCCTGTTTACAGGCCCCAGTGTGTTCAGGTACCTAAATCCTCTGCTTGCAAGATACCTTTGAGGGATTAAACACCCCTGATTTATCAGGCCCCTCATATTTTTAATTATATTAAATTTATTTAATATAATTAATCATTTTTTACCGCTCATACCTCATATCCTTATTGGTATTACCTCTTATAAATCCTCCCAGAGCTTTATATTGCTCTTTATCTTTTATTTTGCACCTTGTGTAGCTAGAAGGGTTACTCCTTGGCATCACAGAGGCTGACATCGCATGCCTCGACTCTCAGCTTGGCGCTTAACCCTTTCAATCAAGCCTCGCACTTACCAATTACATCACCTGGGAATCTCTGTCTTGTATCTTCAAATTAATTGTCATATCATCGATTATGCTTTCATTTGACTTTCTTTCAATCACTCGTGTAAATCTAACTGCGAGTAAATACTTTCCTTACTCATCTTCACGAAAGCATCATGTCAATACTTGCCTATAAAAGCAACTGTACTTTCTTTACATTTCTTCTTTTCTTCACTTAATTAATATAACATTGTTTTACGTTACCTTTCCTTAATCAGCCATCACCCTGATTACTTCAAGTCCCACCTGAGCCCAGTATTAGTCTGTACTTCTCATCTTCGAAGTTAGTCTCGAATTCATCTTCAAAAATACTTTGACTCGGAGATACCCTCGAGTTACTTCGAAGAATATCTTTGACTCATCCTCCAGTCCCCTTTGCGCTCTGATCAACCAAATCCCCATCTGTACGTTGGGTTGGTCGCATGACAGTCAAAGCCATCACTTTGGTCAAGCTGTCGGGGACAAGGTTGGCCAATTCCTGGAGGAGTTCTGGTTCTTGCGGTTTGGATGTGTGCGGCTGGTCACGGTGGACGGAAGTGCGGAATTCCAAGGAAGTCTGATGAGGCTTGTTCAGTCATGCGGGGCAAAGTTTGGCAGGGTCACGGAGTATTATCCGGAAGGCGCCGGGATTATTGAGCGGGGACATCAGCCAATCAAGAACACGCTGGTCAAGATGTGCGGAGAAGACGGCCGGAAGTGGCATCAATTCCTTCTGGCAGTCCTTTTGGCAGATCGGATCTCAACCAAGCGAGGCACCGGTTATTCAGCGTACGAACTCCTGTATGGGCGACAGCCTGTGTTGCCGGTGTGGAACTACTCAAAGGACAGAATAGTGCTTGGAAGGGAAATGGATGACTACACTAGTATTAATGTAAGTTATACCAAAGGTGCTGATATAAGAGCTGCCTTCCTGACTAATGCTATGGGGATGAGTGTAACACTAAGAATAAAATAAAGGTGTGGCTAATTTCTATCTATTCTTAGATGACTAGTACTGATGAGCTTTGCTACTACACTTATAAGGTGGGAGGAATGGAGGAGGGGTGTGAGTGGTAGAAAGTATATAGTATAAAATATAATGTGGGGCAGGGTTGGCAACTATGGAGTCAAAGTGGGTCAAACAAGACAGGGGACAGTCTTCTTATATTGAGGTTCAAGCTGGTATTTATATTTATATATTTCTAAGAGTGATGGTAACTCTACTAAGTTATGTATACTAATTATATGGGATCTGTAATGTTGGTATATGTAGAGGGTAATTTAGTAAGTCAGGGAGTCCATAAGGGAACAAGAGGGAGGAACAGGTGTCCTTATATATCTGAGAGAGAAGATGAGCCATCAGGCTAGAGAAAGGAAACAACCAGGCTATGACATGTAGCTGGTGGGAAAGGAAAATATGACAGATGAAGTAGAATAGACAGTGACACATATGAAATGGTCATGACAGTGACAGATGAGTAGTGGAAAGGTAGAGTTTATGTATATGATGTAATATGTTATGTAGTATAGAATGTGTAATATTTATTATGTATTTTGGTTGTGAAAATATATCTAATTATAATATGTACTTATTGTATTCTATACCTTGCTTTATACTATAATTTGCTTGTATTATTCTGAGTTTGCCTGTAACTCTTGAACTATGAGGAATTTGGGGGTAGTTGTAGTGGGTGACTAGGGTTAAAATGGGGTGTAGAATCTGATTATGAAATGATAACAGTGAATATATGTAAGGTTTGGTATTTATGAGTATTTATTTGTAAGTGAATGTGATTTATTAGTGGTAAATAGTCTTGGAAATTATAGTAATGATGTGGAATGGATCACCACATCCTCCCCCAACTTATTGTCTGACCCCAGACAATGCAGCCAAAGAGAAAAGGCTGGAAAAAGTGATCCATGGAAGTCCAGAGTATTCCTGTCCAAAGTCCAAATGATCCATATCCAGTGAAAGCCCAAGCCAATATAGTCCAGTATAATTTGATCCAGCTCCAGTGTCCATAGTATCCAGTATTCATTAGTCCAGTGTCCATGTGTCCAGTGAAAAGTATTTTAATCTTCTTTTAGTATATATATTATAGTCTTTAAAGTGGTTGAAAATCCTACTAGTATGCCATCTTGATGAATATTTTCTACATGTAAAAGTATCCTTGAAAATCTTGAGTTTATTTTAATTATAATCTAGGTTCATTATTTATTAGACTCAAATACTAAGCCATCAGTGTACTTGTATACATGTATTTCTAATAAATGTTCATTCTAGCCTTCTTATTCTTATTTATATCTTCTTGAAATTCTTGGTCACTAATAAATGCTTACTAATAATTCTTCAGGTGGTGGTATAGCAGGAGCAAAAATTCTGCTTAGTCTGGTTTTATATATCTTCTAATCTGAGTAATCCTTTGGCCTCTGGGTATTGGTGCTGATTTGACTATGTCCTCTGGGGTATGGTAAAGTATCCTGGTGTTGGGTTCCAAGTGGTTCCTGGTCTCTGTGTATTGGTGCTGATTTGACTATGTCTTCTGGTGTATGGTAAAGTATCCTGGTGTTGGGTTCCAAGTGGTTCCTGATTTGGTTGGATGAAAACTTTTAAATGGGTGAATGGTGAAAACTGAGAGACTGTTTAATGGGTTGGAATGAGTTGGAATGGGTAGAGAAGTATATATAGAATGGAAAAGAGAACCTCTGTGTGATGTGATGTTGATTGGTTGAATGAGTAGGAGATAGAGTTGGTGGTGAGATGATGATAATGTGTAGTGAGTAGAAGATATGTAGAATTTGTGATTTGATGATGATGAGTTGGAGTGTGTAGAAAATGTCTAGAGTTTGTGATGAGATGATGAAGATGTGTAATGAGTAGAAGATATGTAGAGTATGTGATTGGATGCTAAGGAGTTGGGATGCAGAAAATATGTAGAGTGTGATGGGTAGATTTTTGAATGAGTAGAAACTGAGTAGATAATCTGGTGAAGATGAGATGGAATGAGTAGGAAGAATAATCTAGAATCTCTGATTTGGGGATGATGAAGTGGAATATATATATAGAAACTGTGTAGAATATGTGATGTTGATGAATTATTTGATGTCTGGTGGTTGAAGAATCAGGTCAGGAGGGGTAGAAAAAAATCAAAAATTCCTGGTAATTTTCCCCTTTGGTAGTGCAGTGCTCCTCCCCCAACTTATTGTCTGTCCCCAGACAATGGAGGGAAAATAATTGTGAGAGAATGACAGGTTGGATGGATGATGAAATGATGATGAGGTGGGATGAGCAGTAATGAGTAGAAAAGATCCTGGGGAAAGAGGTGATGAGAATAGAAGGTTTTGTGGGATTATTATATAAATGTAGTGTTGATGTATTTGTATTGTGTTTTATTGGTTTAATTCAAAATTATTATTTGATTTGATTTTTTTTTATTTTATTTTATTATGTATCTGATTTAATTTTACTAGTTTTATTATTTTTTTTCATTATTTTCTGATGTAATTTACTAGTTTTTTATTTTTTTATTATTTTCTCATTTTAATTTACTAGTTTTATTATTATTTTTATTATTTTTTTTACTGAATAATTTTATTATGTATTTGAAATCTTATTTTATTTTATTTTATTTTTATTTTTATTTTTTTTTTATTTTATTATTTTTTTATTATTTCTTATTATTATTTTATTATTAATTTTAATATGTTTGAAAGAAAAAAAAAAAAACTATGCCGGGTTCAATGTCTGAGCGGGTATTAATATGTATGCGGCGTTCCGGTTCGTGCACCGGCATCGATAGTGTATGCGGAGGGATTCGGCGGAGTCCAAACGAGGCCGCTACTCTAGTTATCTGAGTAAGAAGCAAAAAGAAAATAAAAAAAAAACCAGAAAAAAAGAAAAAAACAACTAAAAACGAGAAAGCTGGGTCGGTCACCAGAGTCGAAAAGGCTGAAGAATCCCCCCTCCAGACTGTAGTCTGAGAAGCGGGTTCCTCATAAGAGAAAAAAACTATGCCCGGGTTGAGCACCGGCGTCGAAAATACTAGGATAACCGTGTCGTCCTGGTTCGTCCACCAGAGTCGATACGGTTAGGGAGATTATCGCTAGTTGTTGTGGTAGAAGTGAAGGGAAAAATACGCGTTTCCGGATCGTACACCGGCGTCATATAGTGTATGCCAATCATCGCTGTTCTGGTTCGTCCACCAGCGTCGTTTATGTAGATTTCTTTATTTAAGCAGCCTGTTTTCCTTTGTTTTCCTTTCTTCCCCTTCTTTCCTATACAATTATAT
Source organism: Puccinia hordei (assembly GCA_007896445.1). Taxonomy (NCBI): domain Eukaryota; kingdom Fungi; phylum Basidiomycota; class Pucciniomycetes; order Pucciniales; family Pucciniaceae; genus Puccinia; species Puccinia hordei. The sequence continues at coordinate 704,044 of RDRW01000054.1, read as the reverse complement.
CCCCCTTTTTTTTTACTATGTCCTCCCCGAGTCGTCCATTATCCATTTCTTCTTTGTCTTCTTCAACAAATAGCAACAATTCTTCTTCTCCAAGTTCCGGTACCTCCGTCCGGCCACTTGTTGCCAATGTGGAGTCGTTTGGCCCCTTCGTCCGCGACTCCTTTTCTTTAGAGGAGCTGGCGGCGCTCCATGATACTGTTAACGATCATTTGACTGAATTTGCCCGGTCGAACCACTGTGATCCCCGGGCCGCGGCAGCCTCTCGGTACCAACTGTACAGCCGACTCCAGGATGCCTTCGACTCTGTATGTATGCTTCAATATTCAAAAAGATCTGATTTTTTTAATAATAATATTTTATTTTTATTTTTTTTTTTATTATTTTTTTTATTTTCAGATAATGATGCACACCATTATCCAAGAAAAGCAAGAGAACAGGGAAAAGGGTATGATTTTTTTTTTTTTTTTTTTTTTTATATTTTTATATTTTTTTTTTTTATTTTAAATGGGTAATTCTCTGACAAAATATTTTTTTACTTGATTTGCAGCAAACCTTCTAGATAATTCTGTGCCATCCAATTCTTCCAGGGTGTAAGATCCTGCTGGGTTCCTGTTTTTGATTTTGTAAGGTCCATTCCATCTGTTTTCAAAGAGTTTTCCCCATTGTGAATCCAGGGATTTATTGTAGACTAATACCATATCTCCAATTTTTAGTGGTCCTCTATCCTTTTTCTTTTTATTCCAGTAGTCCACAGATTGTCCCCTGGTCTTCATTAGTTGTTGGTGTGCCCTTTGAAGAATGGAATCCCTATTTTCCAATTGATGAGTCCTTGCCAAAAGAAGATCCTGAGTTGTTTTTTACCTGGGCCCAATTTATTCCTGAAAAGGTCTCCAATTCCAGGTCTATGGGTAAGATTGGTGGTTGTCCAAATACTAATTCATAAGGGGAGAATCCTGTGGTCCTTTTTGTAGAAATCCTGTCTGAAAATAAAACCAAGGGTAAATAACTCCTCCACTTCTTTCCTTCCTGTCCACAGAGCTTGACCAAGGTATCTTTGATTGCTTGATGGCCTCTTTAAATCATTCCATTGGCCTCAGGATAATAGGGTGTGGTTACTTTTACTTTTATTCCAGCTTCCAGGAGAGTTTGTTTAAAGTCCTGACCAAATTCTGATCCTCCATCCACAGTGACTGACCAAGGAGCACCATATCTGTGGATCCAATTTTCCAAGAACCATTAAGAGATCTTCTTTGCTTGTATCCTTTCTAGGCCAACTGCTTCTACCCACCCAGACAGGTCATCTCTTGCTATTACCAGGTATTTCCATTTTCCAGCTTTAATATGAACTGTATCCAGGCTGACTCTTCCAAAAAGTGTTGATGCTCCTGTAGGATTCTTGGGTTCCATTGGTAGTACTGAGTTCCTCTTCTGACAAGCTTCACAGGATTGGACCCACTTGGTTACACCTCTTTTTAGTCCTGGCCACCAAAATCTGAGCCTGGTCCTTCTATAAGTTTCTGATACTCCTCTGTGGCCCAAAGATTCATGGAGGGAATGGAGGATGGAGATTTGAGCTGTAGGGTGAGTGACTACTATCTGGGAAAAGGGTTTGTTATTTCTATGAAGTATATTATTGGAGAGGAAGAATGAGGTTGATTTGTGTAAAATTTGTTTGAATTCCAGTTTGCTGCATCCAGGTGGTTTGTTCATGGTTAAAAGATATTCCTGCAGATGTTTCCAAACTCCTTGTTGAAGATTACCTGCCTCCTCCAACTTAGCTGATGTCCCCAGAAGCAATCCAACAGAAGCATGTTTCAGTCCAAATCCAGGATGGGGTTTGATCCAATCTTCATCTTCATCAACGCTCTGGCAATCTTCTTCTCCTGGGTCCAAAGGTCTTCATGAGAGTGAATCAGGTAATGTAAAAGTTTTTCCAGGTGTGTGTACTAAATCAAAGGAAAATAACTGAATAAAAGCAATCCATCTGTTCATAGGGGCATTGGGAAGTGAAGGGTTGTTGATCATCCCAATAAGACATTGTGCATCCACTCTAAGCTGGAAATGTTGGCCCCATAGTCTGGTCTGAAGTTTCTTGAGGATTTTGGTGACACCACATAGCTCTAACTTGGATTGTGAGTATTCTGACTCTCTTTTTGAAAATACCACTGATTCATAGATAACAGGCCTGTCTAGTCCATTGGAATCTTCTTGGGTGAGTATAGCTCCTGCTGCAATATAACTGGAGTCCACTGATAATTTGATGAGTCCTGCTTCAGGTCCATAGTCCAATTTACTGAGGGTGATGTCTTTTCCAATAATTCTCTTCAGTTCTTCAAATGATGCATGGCAATCTTCAGTCCATTCCCATATTGAATCTTTCCTAGTAAGTTTTCTGAGGGGTGCAGTGATAGTGGAGTAATTTTTGATAAACATTCTAACATAAACACAAATACCCAGGAATCCTCTGACTTCTGTTGGTGTGGTAGGGACTGGCCATGTTTCAATTTTGTTGAGCTTCTTTGTTGATATTTTCCTTCCTTCTTTGCAGAAAACATGTCCAACCAGATCCAGGGCAGGGACACAACAGGCAAATTTCTTTCCAGATATGGTGAGTCCAGCTTCTTCAATCCTATATAGAATCCTTTCCAGAGTAATGGCATATTCATAGATAAACTTTCTGATTTGGGGGTTTTCCTTGAGTTTTTCTCCATTGTAGTCTGAAATAGGTCCCTTGATTCCTCCATCATCAATAAATATACCCATATGCTGAGGTAATTCATCCTGGAGGATCCACATCATCTGGGCTTGATATACTGCAACTGAATTGGTGGCTCCTTGGGGCAATCTGGTGAGTTGAAATCTTCCTAGTGGGGTTTCAAAGGTGGTTAATGGTCTTGATTCCTTGGCTAACTCCCTTTCATCATATCCCCCCATAATATCTCCTAGTTCATAGCATGCCCTTCCAGTAAAGGATTCAATGAGTTCTTCTGGGGATGGTGGTAAGCCTGCATCTTTGATGGTGATTTTGTTAAGTTTCTGAAGATCATGGACTATTCTGAGTTTTCCATCTTGTTTTTTTACGCAGAATATAGGGCTGGAATAGCTGGAAAAAGATTGTTCATAAAGGCCAGTTCTGAGTCTTTCCCTTATTAATTCTATGACTTGAGGTTTGATTGGTGCAGGGATTGGGATAGGTTTTTGCTGCCAAGGTTCATGAGGAATGACTGGGATGATGTAGGGTTGTCCATAGGTATGTCTGAGTAGTCCTCTTTCTTCCTCCACAAAGGCCAAGGAATTTTGTCTGAGAGTAATTACCCATACTAATAAGAGATATTCTTGTTCTGATAGCCATCCAGAGGGTCCAAAGTTGATGAGGTCCAGCCTTTCTTGAGTGATTTTGTGGGTTGGTTTGAATTGTGGAGGAAAAGGGGTAAGTGGAGTGGAGTAGGGATTCCTGGAGAGTTGGGGTCTTGTCAGAGGTGGATTAAGAGAAAGGGGCATAGGTTGGTTTACAGGTTTGATTTTTTTTAGAGTTGATTTGTATTTTGCTAAATGAGTGACTGGTGTTTTATATTTTTTTTGTTGGTTTGCCAGGTCCCCATCTGTCAGGGAGAAGAGTTGGAGTCCAGGCCTTGGTCTAAAAAATCCCTGGTAGCTGAGTTGACTGGTAGAGTAGTTTCCCACTTTTGGTTGCTAGGCAGAATGATGGGTACCAAATAAGTTTGTCCAGAAGAGTCCATAATAGAAAGTGATTCCCCTTGAGCTCCATTGTACTTGATTGTAGCTGATACATCCATTAAGAAAGGCTTCCCAATAATTAGTTGAACAGGTCCTTCAGCCACCCAGAAATGTACTATCCTGGATACCTTTCCAATGGTTACTTCCACTTCCTCAGCAATTCCTGGTATATTGGTATGGTGACCTCCAATTCCCTTAAGTCTCATAGATTTAGCAGTGAGTACCAATCCTAGTTGGTGAGCCAGCCCTGCAGGTATGATATTGACCATTGACCCAGTATCCAAAAGAGCTTGGTGAGTCTGTCCATTTATGTTGAGATTTACATATCCAAGGGGGCATGAATAGTGAGTGGTCTGGTCCTGCGGTCCTTCCTCATCTTCTCTCCTTATGGTGTTAGCTGACTTAGTGGGTTCCAAAGGCAGCCTTCTGTTTGAGATCCTCTTTTTGAAAGCATCAGTGACACCACTAGAGATAGCAAATATTTCTCCATAGGCCAACTCCATTTTTCCTTCAGTAAGCATCCTTTTGGCAATATCTTCTTCTGCTCCTGGGTAATCCTTGGCCAAAGTCTTCTCTAGGTAGGTTTTCTTTGATGGTTTTTCCTTGGGTGGAGTGATGGTTTCTTGTGTTTCTGAGTCCAGGAATGTCAGCCTTAGAGTCATCACAACTGACCTAAAGCTTGCCTTATTCCCTTTTTCTCCCAATAAATAATGAACAATAGCCTTATATCTTTTTATCCTCAATCTTAATCACCATTTTGACTGCAAATTCTGTTTCCTCATTAAATTTTGACCATAGTGCTCACTGAACACTTTGTAATTGCTCAACTCCTTCATAGAGTAATTAAATAAATAATTCTACGCCACAACTAGTTGAGCAAGTAAACCAAGGCCAGCCAACCACATCTACAGGTGAGATTACATAATCAAACCTTGAAAATTTTCGAAGTTGGTGTATCCTCCATTGCAGGGAGGATACACAACCTCCAGACACCCAGAACCACCAACTCAGATCACCAAGGATTCATCAAGTTACAGCTCACCACTCTAACCAACCAAAGGCCTCTTTCACCCAGTACCTCACCAGTATTGTCAGTCAGTCCCCTTTCTGAACCTTGCTCTTCTGACAGTAGTCCTTCTCTGTCTCCCCTTCTCCCCTTTCCTTTTCCCTTTCCTCATCCATCATCAAAGCAGATCACCCAAGTTCAAATCATCAGATCAGATCAAGTCATCAACAGGTTACCCTTTTTGAACCTTGACTATAAGTCTAAAAATCAGGGCAGATTAGTTTACTAATTCTGTTGTCCCTCCACTGTTTCCTTAGTGTGTGAGGAGGCTGTTGCACTTCTAAAGACTCTGGCACAGCTTAGCCAACTTTTCCAGGTTGAGCTCATTGATCTTAAGAGCACTCTAAACAAACAAACAAACAATAAAAGATCAATAAATTCCCCTTCCCCTTTCCTCTTCTCTTTTCCTCTACTAGTTGTATCCCATATCCTTGAAATACAACCAGTAGTGCCCCCCCAAACCTTGTGTCCTGTTGTCACTTTAGAGACCCAGGCTCACAAGGAATCTGACATGGGGGTCTGTTTTTGGGTTCTGATTCTGTATCCTGCCTGGGGGAACTGGGGTCCTGGCCATATGTAGTAAGTCTTCTGTATCCATGTCCATAATGTTGTCTTTTTCTTTCCTGATCCTTTTGTCTGCCATTTTGGGTTCTACTGGGTCCTTGGTTCCTCTGGTTCTCTTTCCAAGGTCTGCTTCATAGATGGTGGATGGTTCAAGGTTTATTGCTTCTTCCAGTTGTCCAAAGGAGGATGATACATTGGGTTGGTCCTTGGGGAAGGCCTCTACTACAGATTTGATTGGTCTTCTGGGGTCCCATGGAATCATAGTTTTGTCTGGAAGTCTGAAATCTCTGCCATCTCTGATTACTGATCCTTTGGTAACATCTTCTTCTAGGGTCTTACATCTGGTGGTACTGTGGGTGTTTTCAAAGCAATAGTAGCACTTTAAAGTATAGGGCCTGGGAGCTGAATTGAATCCTGGGGCTGGTCCAACTAGATGAGGAGGGGCTGATCTTCCAGCAGTAAGGGATGCAAGTTGTTTGGTGATATCTTCTAATTTCTGATCTGTAGTCCTGGCTTCCAGAGGCTTAGTGGTCCATGGCTTGGTAGTTGAAACAGGGTTAAAGGTATTTACTGGAGTACTTGGTTTGGAGATGGTACTGATTGGATTCTGGGTAGGGTTTTCTGGTTCCATTAGGCTCTTTTCCAAGACTGTAGCTGACTGAACATCTCTGTGTATGTAGGTGAACAAAACCTGGGTGCTGGGAAGAATATGGCCTCCATCCTTGAGTGAAACCATCTTGTTGTCCCTGAGAAGTTCCTTGGTGATGGATATGGCTAGAGTTGGTTTGAGAGCTTTGAGCAGCAATTTTCTGAAATCCTCCAAGCTGGTGTAGTATCCTAGTCTGACCAAGTAGTGGGTAATGGTTTCAAATTTGGTCCTAAAGCATTTGAATTCCTGCAAAGTGCTGATCCCTCCAGTTTGTGTAGACAGGTTTACCAAGTTCCTCAAGTCTTCTTCAGTGTACTTGACCAAGGGGAGAGAGGATCCAAACCTAGTAAGTAGTTGCTCCTTCAATGTCTCCCAGTCTGAGTCCTCATAGCCAGTCATCTCTTCTACCTCATCCTGGAGGTCTGATCCTCTTAGAAAGAAAATAATCTGTTTGCATAGTTCATGGGGAGAGGCACCATCAGCTGACCCAGCAATCTCATACCTTTTTATAAATTTATCCACAGGTATCTTTGATCCATCAAAGAAGAGGTTCCTGTCCATTGGTTTGATCTTGACTGCTCTATTGGAGGGCATAGAGTATCTGGGCATCCTGGGTTCCTTATCCAAAAGGTGAGTGAATGGAGTTTCTGAATGTTGGTGAGAAGCTACTGGAGAATGAGGGTGTGGTGCAAGTTGGTCTTCAGAAGTTGCTGATGAGTTGTTGTTGTCTCTGTATTTTCCAGGATTGGGGATGTTGCCAACATTGGTCCTGGAAGGCCTGGCTGGGTTGGGGTGGGAAGTCTGTCCTACATTGGTATTAATTGGTTGGCTGACTGGAGGGTAGATACTGGGGGCTGAGTAGAATCCTGGGAATCCTTGTTGAGACATGGCTGGTAAGAGGTAGGTTTACAGATGGAAGTGGTATAGGTATGTAGATGTTCAGTGTATGTATAAAGAGTGTATGTATAAAGAGTGTATTAAGGTATGGGTAGTGAATTTAGATATGTATAAGTCTTTTTTTTTTTTTTTTTTTAAGAAAAAGTTTTATGAAGATATAAGTTGACTAATGTATATGTATTTTTTGTTTTTTTAGAGGTTGAAGATATGGAGAAGAGAGAAGGGAAAGGTGAAGTAGTGATAAAGCTGATAGTAATAGGGTTACTAGGACTAAAGATATCTGAGGAAGTCAGGCCACTGTTGGGACACCACTTGTGGAACTACTCAAAGGACAGAATAGTGCTTGGAAGGGAAATGGATGACTACACTAGTATTAATGTAAGTTATACCAAAGGTGCTGATATAAGAGCTTCCTTCCTGACTAATGCTATGGGGATGAGTGTAACACTAAGAATAAAATAAAGGTGTGGCTAATTTCTATCTATTCTTAGATGACTAGTACTGATGAGCTTTGCTACTACACTTATAAGGTGGGAGGAATGGAGGAGGGGTGTGAGTGGTAGAAAGTATATAGTATAAAATATAATGTGGGGCAGGGTTGGCAACTATGGAGTCAAAGTGGGTCAAACAAGACAGGGGACAGTCTTCTTATATTGAGGTTCAAGCTGGTATTTATATTTATATATTTCTAAGAGTGATGGTAACTCTACTAAGTTATGTATACTAATTATATGGGATCTGTAATGTTGGTATGTGTAGAGGGTAATTTAGTAAGTCAGGGAGTCCATAAGGGAACAAGAGGGAGGAACAGGTGTCCTTATATATCTGAGAGAGAAGATGAGCCATCAGGCTAGAGAAAGGAAACAACCAGGCTATGACATGTAGCTGGTGGGAAAGGAAAATATGACAGATGAAGTAGAATAGACAGTGACACATATGAAATGGTCATGACAGTGACAGATGAGTAGTGGAAAGGTAGAGTTTATGTATATGATGTAATATGTTATGTAGTATATAATGTGTAATATTTATTATGTATTTTGGTTGTGAAAATATATCTAATTATAATATGTACTTATTGTATTCTATACCTTGATTTATACTATAATTTGCTTGTATTATTCTGAGTTTGCCTGTAACTCTTGAACTATGAGGAATTTGGGGGTAGTTGTAGTGGGTGACTAGGGTTAAAATGGGGTGTAGAATCTGATTATGAAATGATAACAGTGAATATATGTAAGGTTTGGGATTTATGAGTATTTATTTGTAAGTGAATGTGATTTATTAGTGGTAAATAGTCTTGGAAATTATAGTAATGATGTGGAATGGATCACCACACCGGTCGATATTGAGATGCTCACTTATCTCGCTATCGACTGGTTGAAGGTGACAACTTTGGAAGAATTGTTGGAAGCGCGGGCGGAACAACTCCTCCAACGAGAGGAAGTTGTTGAGAAGGCGGCGAAGCGATTGCGGGAATCTCGGGCGAAGTCGGTCCGCTATTGGGACACGCGTTGCGCTCACCGGTTGCGGGACCCGTTACGGAAGGGCGATCTTGTCCTTCTGTACAATCGGAGCTTGGAAACCCAGTGGGGGAAGTTGTTCGCAAACCGATGGAACGGACCTTATCGCGTGGTCAGCAAATTTCCGGGGGGAAGTTATCAGTTGGAAGAATTGGACGGAACCCCGTTGAAGCGGAAGGCGGCGGCATCCCACGTGAAGCGGTTCTATGCTCGGGGATTGACGTCGTTTGACAAAACCCTTGTTTCAGGATCTGAGGACAAAAATGATGAAGACTTGGATTTGGAGCCAACTCCTTCGGAGCAACCCGCCGATGAGTCGGGTTGAGCGGATTCTCCCGGCGCCGAGGAAGAGGTGGCCGGTGAGCGTTCCTTGCGGCAAAGTGCGAGGAACAAACCGCTGAGGACAGCGGCCAAAAGCGGGGGAGGATGGGGGCCATAGGCCAAGCCTTAATTGGTGAGGGGGTGCGCTAGCTGGTCTACAGCCGGATAAACTAGCCACCCCAGGATGTCAGTCACCCTAATGCGGGATGTATTTGTGTTTTGTGAATGGGTTTACTGGTTTCCTTTGTTATATATTCAGGACGGCGAGGGGTACGGGGAATTGTGCGGAAATTCCATCTGGGGCGGTCCAGGTACCTCGGCGGGCGGGTTGGGTTTTCCTTTCAGGATTTCATAGATTGCGGGTGCGGTTTCTTTCTCTCATCTTTAGGTTGCGGGTGTGGTTTCTCTTTCTCTCAGGATTGCGGCGTGGTATTTCCCTCAAGTCATCAATTTCCTCAAGTTATCAGTTTCCTCAAGTCATCAGTTCTTCAAGTTTTTCTCCAAGTTTCAATCTCAGTTTCAGGATTTAGTATCTCAATTTGGGGGGAAAAAAAAATAAAAAAAAAAAAAATGGAAGAGCGGGGACTAAGTGGTTCTCAATCCAGGGCGGTCCGGGCACTTGTAACTTACGTTTTTTGTTTTGTTCTCTTTCAAGTATCTCACTATGGCACAGGTGTTTGTCTCAGGTTAGCGGGGCAAGCATATGGGGCATATTATTTCAGCATAGGGGATACAGAAGAAGTATGAGATACAAGCAGGAGAGTGAGTGAAAGAGAGGAGCCCAAAGCGCTCAGCCCAAGAACACAGCGGGTCGGAGGCGGGCGCGCAGCGCGGCGGAAGACCGGTGGAATTCTCGGAGCATTTCTCGGCGGGTTTTGGCGGGGATTGTCACCGCCTTCTTCAACAATCCTTTGACCAGCGAGGTCTGACCTTCCAGGAACGAGGGGAGGTCCGCTTCAGGGACACCGGACTCGAATTCGTTGTTGGGGATTGTGGCCCGGTATGGTGACTCAAGGAAACCGGGTGCGGGAGCAGCGCCAAGAGGTTGGGAGGAGGAGGGGGCGGGAGCCGGAGAAGGAGTGCGGAGAGGGGGAGGGGAAGCGGGGCGGGGTGGTAGGAGGGAGGTCATAATGGAGGGGAGGGGGTAGGTGAAGGGCGAGGAGGGGGGGGGGTGGTGGTGTTGGTGGAGGTGGAGGTGGTCGGGTAGGTGAAGGGGGTGGGGGACGGACTGGGGTGGGGGGGACGAAGAGGGTGGTTCAGGGGGGTGGTTGAGGTGGGGAGAGGAGGGGTGGATGATGGAGGAGGGGGAGCATGGAAGGGAGTCTGGGCTCGGCGGCGCGGAAGGGGAACCAGGGATGGGCGTGGCGGAGGGATCAGAGAGCGGCGAGAAGCGTTTGGGTCCATTCCAGCGCCAACGTTGACGCGGTGGCGAGTCGCCCAGGCTCGGAGGGCGGCGGCCCAGGTCGGTCCGTCGGGGAAGTTTCTCCGTTCAGGTTTTGGAGTCATTTGATCAGTTCCGACGGGGGTTCTCACTCGATCGGAGCAATGGCGGCGTCGAGGAGGGGAAGGGGTGGAAGAAGGGATGGAAAAGTGGTCCGGAATCTCGGAGGAATCTTCGCAGCGGCGCCGTTTCTGACGGGATTGAGTTCTGGAACGAGAACGAGGCTGGGGACGAGGAGCGTTTCTGCGGGACAGGGAGCATTGGCAATGGGACCGAGTGCAGGCCATGCAGGCAGCTCCAGGCGCGGGTTGGAAGCAGGGAGAAGAGAGGGAAGCGTGGCTGGACCGTGCGGCGCAACAATCACAGGGGGGTTGGGGATGGGGCATGGTGGGTATGGGATAGGGAGGTGGGTATGGGGGAGTGTACGATTGAAGGTATGGGAAGGTAGTGGTTAGTGTGGGAATCGCTGAGGACAGGATTCAAAAGCAAGGGGGATGTGGGAGAACTTATATACCAGGGGTGCAGCACTGAAGCTGAGCTCGCAGCCGCGGGCTCAGCGGCAGGCTGAGGCTGAGGTAAGGGGTACTTACCAAATGTCATCGGACATTCCGCGGGGAAAAGCACGGGGTGCAGCATGTGACATTCTATAGTTGGCGCGGGCAATCGGTTGAGCGGACGAAGGCCGCTTCAGTATGCGTGACGTAATGGACCGGGCGGAACCGTGGGGTTCGGGGCGCCAGGCCGCAAGCGGAGCGGGGGCAGAAGAAGCGGAGTCGTGCGCAGGGGAGCGACAGACGGCTGCGGGGGTCAACGGCGTATAGTCGTCGGGGACAGGCTGCGGTGTGACGCGGGATTGAGGAGACAGGCAAGTAGGGCTCCAGGGACAGTACCGGGGAATGCGGGACATGATCGGGGGGGAATGTTGTATAAATAGAGGGTTGTACCAGGGCTGTGGATCTTATCTTATCTTATCATCTTAGTGGATAGCTATCGACTACAGCGCATATAAGAAAATCTCATTGTTTAGAGCTCTCTTGGCGATTATTCAGCGTGTGCGGACAAGCGGAACTGTGTAGGGCAACATCAGGACGACGAACGCAAGAGGAACAGTCCCCTTGCTGAGTATAAGGTGTTGCAGGGAAACCAGTTGACTATTTGCTGACAGTGCTTATCCCGCAGAGGAAATCAAAGAACCACCGGAACCAAACAGGAAGAAGGGCAACCTACCATTTCTGATACCGAGGTCGCCATTATTTCCACACCGTCAAATCCAAAGACAGTCCCTTTTGAGGCCGATGCTTCAAGCAGTTGCTATCGGGATGCGTACGACTCGCTCAAAACACCTTGGGTTGCTCCGGAGTCAATGAGGAATAATAGGGAGAGGTAGGGTCTTTGGGGTGTGGCTCTGGAAGTTGTGATGGTGCATGAAAGGAAACTGTCATGACTCAGCATTTCCAATCAAACTGAACTACGCTCCTGAACCAAAAGGCTATGAAACTGGCTGAATGACCAGTTCATATTGGAAATTTGTAGTGTCATATACCACCGTATGACAGAACCATTGGGGATCAATTTCATTTACATGTAATGTCTGACTAGCACCAATACTACATGAAAACTCTGCTACGCTCAGGAAAGGCACAACGTTCATTCCCGAGCATCTCCATTTTTTGACTTGTCAGCCCTGGTGATCACAGATGTGTCCATGGCGTTGGGGTCTGGCTGGGTCTTAGCCAATCCAGCGGTTGCCTCTCCCCGTGCAACTCAGAGTCAAGCTCCATGGCCAGGCTCGCTGCCTCGTTGACGGTAGCAAATGTAGTGCGGGCAAAAACCAGTGCAGTACGAATGTCCCTTTCTAGGCCCTGTCGGTATTGGCTGATGATGGTTGGGACCTCCCATCCGGTGGGGGTGGCGTGGGTGTAGTCGGCCACTGTCCTTGTCTGTCGTAGCGCTTGTAACACATGTTCCCCCTTTCTTTTCTTCTCAGAGTCAAAATACATTGCTCCAAAGTCGTTTGTCCACCCGGCGTACGAGAAGTCCGCTCCTTCCGTGACTAGGTTGATGTACGGGGAGGACCACACGGCGGCGGGTGTGGTAAGGTAGGAAGCGGCAAATAACAGCTTTTTTCCTGTTGTCTGGGAACATGGAGCTGTTGAAAGAGGTGTAAATCGCCACTTGCCGGGCAAAAGTTTCTGCTTTCGTCCCGCGCTCACCATCAAACTTGTTGGGACATGCGATCTTTGGTCCGCGGAGTGGGGTGGGAATGGTTGGTCGGGATGGTTGGTCCCGTTGCGCTTCAGCCGCTTTTTGGCGGGATTGTTCATTTTCTCTTGCTTGGGTCATCTCCTCAAGCTGTCGTCAGAGTTGCTCCACGTCATCCATCTTTTGGGCGGGGATGAGGTTGGGGTTTCTTGGGTTATCTGTTTGTCAGGTTTGTTTGGGTTTCTTGCCTTTGTCTCTGTAGTGTTAGATCCTGCAATATGTTATGGTCTGATCTGGGGAGAGGAAGGCACTGGGTCTGGGTTTTCTGGGGTTTTGGGATCCTATAATGTAGATCGCAGGATGAGGAAGGGATGTGGATCCTTGTCCTGACAGACTATATAGTGGTCTGTCTGTGACATGTACGTGATAGGCTATCTACATGTGGTGCGGGATTTGGTGCGGTGTGGAAATAAAGGTGACCTCGGTAACAGAAATGGTAGGTTGCCCTTCTTCCTGGTTGGTTCCGGTGGTTCTTTGATTTCCTCTGCGGGATAAACACTGTCAGCGGATAATCAACTGGTTTCCCTGCAACACCTGATACCCAGCAAGGGGACCGTTCCTCTTGCGTTCGTCGTCCTGATGATGCCCTACGCAGTTCCGCTTGTCCGCACACGCTGAATAATCGCTGAGAGAACTCTAAAACACTGAGATTTTCTTATGTACGCTGTAGTTGATAGCTATCTACTGTGATGATAAGATAAGATAAGATCCGCAGCCCTCGTACAACCCTCTATTTATACAACAGTCCCCCCAATCATGTCCCGCATTCCCCGGTACTGTCCCTGGAGCCCTACTTGCCTGTCTCCTCAATCCCGCATCGCACCGCAGCCTGTCCCCGACTACTATACCCCGTTGACCCCCGCAGCCGTCTGTCGCTTCCCTGCGCACGACTCCGCTTCTTCTGCCCCCGCTCCGCTTGCGGCCTGGCGCCCCGAACCCCGTGGTTCCGCCCGGTCCATTACGTCGCGCATACTGAAGCGGCCTTCGTCCGCTCAACCGATCGCCCGCGCCAACTATAGAATGTCACATGCTGGGCCCCGTGCTTTTCCCCGCGGAATGTCCGATGACATTTGGAAGATACCCCCTTACCTCAGCCTCAGAATGCCGCTGAGCCCGCGGCTGCGGGCTCAGCTTCAGTGCTGCACCTCTGGTATATAAGTTCCCCCACAGCGGGCGGGCCCGCAATACGGCTCATGAGAGTTATAGTATAAGTACATATCATAAGTAGTTATCTATTTCATTTACAAGGTTAATCATACATAAACTCTATAATTACTACATAACATACACTAAATCATAAACTACTCTAAATAAAATCCACTTTCTCATTACTCATCTGTCATGATTTTCCTTTCCCATGAATTAGTTTCCATAGCTTTGTCACTTCTTTCTCTCAGCTTTATGGCTCATTGCCTTTCTCAGAGATATAAGTACACTTGTCCCCTCCTTTTGTTCCCTTATAGACCCTTTGACTTACTCACTTGAATATACCAGCATTCTTGATCCCATATACTAGTATACCTATTTAGTAGAGTCACCATCAAACCTATAAATATAAATATCAATATCAATATCAATATCCATATGAATATCCAATATCAATATCAGTACAGCTCAGTCACTAAGCTCAAAATAAATATCATATCATATCATTATCCCCCTCTCTTGTTTGATCCACCTTGACTCAAGAGTTATAAAACCTTTCCCCATGCCACAAATACTTACACCCAATTATTACATATACTTTTCATAAATCACAAACCCCTCTTCCACTCCTCCAACCTTGTAGGTGTAGCAGAGAATCTCACCAGTACTAGTCATCTAAGAATACATAGAAATCAGCCACACCTTTTGTTTTATTCTTAGTGTTACTCTCATCCCCTTAGCATTAGTGAGGAAGGCAGCTGTATGTCAGCACACTTGGTATAGCTTACATTAGTACTAGTGTATTACCCATCTCCCTTTCAAGCCCAATTCTTCCCTTGAGTAGTTCCACACCGCTGTGGTAGACATTTCTGTTCTGGAAGGGGGGTTTTTTTTTACATATATATTTTACAACACCCCACTATCTTTTTTACCACAGTAATTTTAGTTTACATACACAGTTACACTATGTGTACTGTATAGAGGGTGTATATCTAAATTACACATGCATTTCTGCATAAATGAGGCTGTGTAGCAACCACAAGCCACATACAGCCAGCTGCATAGTAACTTTTGGGGCAGTGCAATCCACTCAAGAAGACTACACAGCAATACACAAAGCTGTGCAGGTCACTTGAGATAAATACATAGCAACCAGTGGCTGTGTAATCCACACTTGTAACAACGGTGGGCTGCTACACTATTTGACCGCTAACTGTTAGCGTAGTGGTTATTTTTTTTTCCAGGAAATTTGTAGTGTTAGCTGACGTTACACTCCGCTAAACTAACAGTTAGCGCAGCGAGAAGTTTTTCAGCCAAATGTTTTTTAGTGTTAGCTTAGGAAAATAACGGCTACACTAACAAGTGAAATAAAAAAAAATCTGTTAACACATTTTGAAGTTTCCATTAGCATAACAGCAGTAGATCTACACTAACTTTTAGGTGTTGACTGAATTTTTTCCCACTAAATCTTAGCTGTTAGCTGAATTTTTTCCTGCTCCACTATGCTCATATAGCAGATTTATTTGGTCCGCTAACTGTAAGTCTAACCAGTTGAAATGGCTGCTGCACATAAGCTGGTGTTATGGCTTCAAAAGGTAAAATCCTGCAGCATTAAAGCTGTTTGCAGAGAAATCCAATTGCTTTCTTGTGTTTGAATTTAAAACAGGATAAAAATTTAGAGCCAGCCGAGTGAACAATCTGAACAGAATTTTTTGGGTGGATTAAATCCCTGCTTGTTTTACCAATAGTTGTGGTGATGTGGTTGGGCAAACAAAAGGATGTGGGAATGTTGAAATTTGTTCCCTTGCAAAAATTGTCTTGTATTGAGGCTGTGATTCTTTTAAGCAATATTTTCATGAATCCTGTTAAAGTGTTTCTTTTCCAGATTTACTTGCTTCCTTTGAGTTAAATAAGCATTTCTTCTCATTCTCTGATGGGAATTCTGATTACTGTTCTGGGCAATTTCCATAGGATTAAAATGTGTTATTCAATTGAAATTTGTCCAGGCAGCAATCATATTTCCCAAAGCAATGAGAGAAATGCATATCCAAACATTGGAAACAGCAAAGATGAAAAGGAAACAAACAATTTGTTTTTGAAAAAAAATAAAAATTACAGATAGAAATTTAAAAAAAAAAAAACAGAAATAAACTGGT
The DNA here is from genome assembly GCA_007896445.1 of Puccinia hordei. Taxonomy (NCBI): domain Eukaryota; kingdom Fungi; phylum Basidiomycota; class Pucciniomycetes; order Pucciniales; family Pucciniaceae; genus Puccinia; species Puccinia hordei. Next base: position 688,281 of record RDRW01000054.1, on the reverse strand, counting down.
TTGATTGCCGTAATTGCACAAGTACAGGAGTTATTTTGATTGCTCTACTTGTGCAAGCAGAGATTTTATGATTGCTCTACTTGTGCAATCAGAGATTTTTGATTGCTTTAATTGTGCAAGTACAGGATCCTAATTGAGCAGAGTGGACCAGCTTTGACCTCAGACAAGGGAATTTATCACTCCTGCTGTACTATAAGTAAGTGCAACATACGTAATCATTGTCACCCTCATTTGTGAGTAGGATTTGTAAAGGCTGAGGTAAGAAAGGAGTAATCAGGCAAATTGAATGTAGCACAGGAGGTTTTAACACAGGAAGATGTGTATATATACCTAAAAGCCCCATAGTCCTATGGATCAACAAGTGGTACTCCTGTTCCCATTTGAGTGGCCTTTCTAGCTCTTGGGTCAAACGCTCCACCTCCTCCTTGAATGTATCCAGAACTAATACCAATTGGATTTCCTCCTGTACACTTTGATGAAGAGCCCATGGCACCAAGCATGAAGAAAATTACAGTCCCTCCAGAGTGAATTTTACATATTCATCTGAAGGAATGAAGTTGCGTCCAGGCCTGAGTTATCTGGCTTGGTCAGGTGTTCTGGGTCAAATTCTATGAAGCACTCAGATCTCCAATGGTTAAAATTCTTGATGTCTTTGTCAACAGGAGCCTTTTTCCTCTTGATTGCAGCCAGAATCCATTTCTTCAATTGTATACCCAAAGTACGGGCAGAGTTTGTATTCAACAGGGGTTCTTGCTCTGATTTTACTTTGAAGGCTTGTACATGGAGGTCTTTTTTTCTTTTAACAACAGCATCAACATACCATCTTTGTCTTTCTGCTTCCTGAGTGTATCTTTTTAGTTCCTACCCCGGGATACTGAAAGCATGTAGTCTGCCATTGGCCTCTTCTCAGGCAATAACTTTCTTAGGCCCAAATCAAATTTTCTAATATTTTACAGCACACCAACAGGGAAATCCAGGGCAATATCCTCCAGTATTTGTTTGAGTATTGTTAATGTGAGCCCTTGAGTTTCTCCAGTACCATGGATATCTTCCAAGTAGATAACTGAGTTGTGTGGGAACCACAAGCCCATCAATACTGTAACATTACAAGCCTTCCAGGTTGTCTTTCTGCGCCTGTTGTTTGCAGACTTGCATGAATATGTACAGCAATTGGCCTAGTTTGTACAAGTAGTTGGTTCAAATGATTTTGGAGCAAGTTAGTCCCTGGTAAAACCAAGCCTTTTTTGGAACCTTGTGAATTTTTTCTTGCTCAGTTATATAGAATTACACCTCTTCCAAGTAGGTGGGCTGGAAAAATATATTGGGGGTTGTCAAAATGCTGCAATACACAGTGTTCCCATTAGCAACACATCAGGTATGTACTTGGTAGCCTAGTTGCACAGCCTGCAAGCAGCTGACAAAATCAAAATGTTGGGACAATGAATTTTTGCATATTCATTATTGAACCCACACACCAGTTTGAACTTCAGAAGGATGAGATTATGTCAGCTCCTACCAACTCTGCCTGATTCAACACTTAAAGATTTGGTCCAGTCAAGGAATTTTTGAAATTTGTCTGAATCTATCCTGATACCATCAGTGGAGATTAAAAACCTAAGAAAGTGTAGAGAAGAGTTATGAAATTCACATTTCAATAACTTAGCAAAGAGTTGATTTTGTCAAAGACATCAAAGCACTTCCTTAATATGGGTAGTGTGATCTTCAAGGTTCTTTGAATAACCAATGTATTGTCAAGGTAAACAACTACACATACTTTGACAATGTCAGAAAAGATATTGTTGAAAAGATTTTGAAAAGTTGAGGGAGCATTGCAAAGCCCAAAAGGCATTACGGTATCCTTGAAACTACCAAATCTGGTTTGCATAGCTGTGAGCCATTCATGGCTTTCAGAAATTCAAACCAAATTATAGGCTCCTAAAAGATCAAACTTCAAGAAGTGAGTAGCTCCATGAAAAAGAGTAAGAAGGTGAGAAATAGGAGGAACTAAGTATTCTTTTCAGTAACATTATTCAGCTACCTGTAATCAACACAGAGTTGGAGTGACCCATCTTTCTTGGAAACAAAAAGTACAGGAGAACCTGTATTTGACTTGCTTGGTTGAAGGAAACCTTTGTCTACATTTTCAGCAATGTATTGGAAGATTCTTGCTTTGAGAGAGAGTAGACTGGGTCAGGAGGAGGAGCCAGACCTATAAGTTTGATCTGGTAATTGTAAGATCTTGAAGGAGGGTTTTTTTTGCTCTTGAAGGAGACAACACATAAGCAAATTCATGGTAGATGGGAAGGAGAGTCTTTTGGATGGCTTTGAGGTCTTTGATATCATCATCTTCCTTGAGGCTGGGAATAGTTGTTGAAGGAGGATGTGAGATTGAGAGGATCAGGGAGTACAGAAAACCTTTGAATAAAGGTAATTCCTTCTCTTTGAAGCAGGAAGGGAGAGGTCCAGTAATTTAGAGCAATAAGCAATTACTCCATGGTCTTTCAAATAAATAGAATAGGGAGAAGCAGGATATTCAATGTCTCCTGGTGGGAAAGTGTCATCTAACCGAATGGCATAGTCAGGTAGGTTGTTTGATTCTTGATTGACTGGGAGAGAAGAGTTAGCAGATGGAGATATTTTGGGTCAAAGTTTAATTACTCCTTCTTTCCAGTTAACATCTGGATTCTAATGCACTAAAAAGTCATAGCCAAGAATGGTATCATCCATTCCTTGTGCATCCAAGGCCAAGAGATCCCACTTGAAGCTGGGAAAATATTGGAAATGAAATGTCCACTTTGCCTTCTTCAAAACCCAAAAACTGGATTTCTTCAAAGAACTTACCAAAAATATTGGAAATTTTGATGTCTCAATAAGCTGAATGTCAGCTTTCTGTACTCTAATCCACTTATTGTGGCGTTTACAGTAAGGACTAAAAAAATAAATTACACTTTAAAAAGTGTAATAAGGCAATTTCCAATAATAACATTATAAAACACTAAGTATAAAAAAAAACAGGTTCTAACCCTGCTGCCAAAACTTCTAATAAGGGATTTTAATCCTAGAAGGGCTAACCAGATTTTATACACGGTTCTTCCAATCCAATTAAAAGTGTTTAATTGATTGGGGGGGTTTTGGTTGAGGAATTTTTAACTAAAGAAGATAGTATATAAATAAAGGCCAGTCCTCCTTACTTACAGGAGAAGGTGAGCGCCTTTGTAGCTTATAATAAGTTATCTATGTAGGTTAAAATTGATGGGGAGTTATCTTCATTTTAGTGAAGAAAACTCCTTCTTAAATAATAAAATAAATATTATTTCACAAGCTTCTTTTGAAGCAGTGATCAGGGCAAGATCACCAGGGGGAACTGAGCAACCTGTTCGTGATCTGATGTGAAGTATGGTGTCATTCCTATGTGGAATGACCCCATAATTATTTCACAATGAATGGCTTAGTGGGAAATAATTATTTCAACATTAAATAATTATTTCACTAAGATGTGCTTGTGAATAAATTTTCTAGGGACTAAGGCTTGGAAAAGCGCTTGCCCTGAGTGATCAGTAATGTAAAATCACATGTACTGATGTATTTAATACATAATACATAAGTTATATAATTAAATACATATGTAACCTTATAGTATATATTACTATGGGTTATGCTGGGATTTTCCAGGATTTTCAAGGAAAAAAATATACCAATAAATGGTTCTTTATCCCTTTCTTGCGTGTATGAAAATTAACTTGCCAAGGATTTTCCTTAATTAAATTTCCAGCTTGGATTTTTGGTAAAAAATAGATATAATTTTAAATAATTTTATTACTATATTTTCCGCGTGGTCATGAGTGTGGCTTGAACACAGACCCTTATGTGTCAACCAGATATTTCTAGGCTTTTTAACTGCTACACTATATACCTATTGTTCAAACAGTTGATTATAATTTCTGTTATAACCAGGAGATCTAGTAAAATAAATAGAGTAAAAAATAAAATAAAATAAATAATAATATAATTAAATATGATTAATTATTCAGCTTGCAGTTTCAAGTGTTACATAATGTATGTAATATCTTGGTGGCTGACACTGAAGGGACTGTTGTTTTGAAAATGTGAACTAATAAAAGAAAAATTAGCCCCAGAGTCAAGATGATTCAAAGAATCCTTCTTTTCCCTTCTTGCCCCTTCATCCGTCTTGAGGCCTCTGTTGGTGTTGAGGAACTTCAATATCTCTTGAGGATTCTTGGTTCAAGGTTGTTGGGGAATCTTGGTGGATGGCTTAAAGTACTGGGTTGGGTCTTCTTCAAAGTTGATTTTAAAGATTTCTTCAAGGATTGATCATGTGTTGAGGGAGTTGAGTCAGTCTTCTTGGTTTGAGACCGCTCATGATAAAAATTGTCCAACTCAATGGTTTGATTGATCAGCTGTTTGTCATGAGCCGTATTGCAGGCCCGCCCGCACCAGAGCCCGCACAACATGTAGATAGCCTATCACGTACATGTCACAGACAGGCCACTATATAGTCTGTCAGGACAAGGATCCACATCCCTTCCTCATCCTGCAATCTACATTATAGGATCCCAAAACCCCAGAAACCCCAGACCCAGTGCCTTCCTCTCCCCAGATCAGACCAGAACCTATTGCAGGATCTAAAACTACGGAGACAAAGGCAAGAAACCCAAACAAACCTGACAAACAGATAACCCAAGAAACCCCAACCTCATCCGCGCCCAAAAGATGGATGACGTGGAGCAACTCCAACAACAGATTGAGGAGATGTGTCAGCCTGCTACTAATTCAGAGACAACCTGACCATAGCAAATTATAACAATATACAACTTATATTCTTAGTCTCAAAAGAATGCACACCTTACGTCTTTTGTTTCAAAAGAAATTATTAAAACAAAACATACAACACAGAATCTAGATATAACTTCTAAAGTATAAAGAAAACTTAGAATGTTATTTCAGATTCTGAATCTAAATGTAAATCAACCTAGGGTAGCTCAGCAAAAGTACCCCGTAATTATCACTCCTTCATATCCCTTTACAAGGCCGTCAAGTTTTCATATGACTTAAAGATCTACATAACCTTAAATATATGCTAGTAGACTATGTAATTAACGTTAATAGAGTTTGTTTATGATGCATAAATAAGGTTTACATCATCATTTCCATAGTTACATGTACCTTGCACCTGTAATAGAAGCCACAACCAACGCCGCGGCAATACTTTTCCTACTAAGGCCAAGATAGCCCAATTGGTTGGTTTTAAATAGACTACTGGTCCAAAAGGAAGGAAGACACGAAAGTACTCACCTTACTGGGAACATTAAACCACTTTGGGCCTTTTGAAACATGTAACTAAGCCCTACCGTAACCAAACCAGTTATACAGGTAACTAGGGCTTAGTAGAAGCCTAGACCAGGCAAAACAGAGCTTCTGCTTCGCCCCCAAGAGCCCAGAATGGATATATAAACAGCCCTTCATTCCCACGAAATGATATCCCCATCTTCACTTACATTTACCAGCTGTTACCCACCATATCAACCAGTCTTATACCCTGTTATATAGTCCAGTTTTTGCTTGGTTTATACTTGAAGTTCATCCAACAACCTTTCACCTTTATCAGCACTCATCACCAACCTGTTACCCAGTTATTTGAGCGCCTCAAGACCAGTCATACTCCTCCTGAAGTTATCTTTCCTGGAAATAAACTAGTGAGTGTTATTTCCTTATATACTTCAGTAGTATACTAATGTCTGGGCATACTCGTTTACCAAAAAGACCAGAACCCTGGAGGGCACAATAAACCACCCCTGTAACTCAGGCCCCTCCCTTAATAAAAACTTTATTGTTTTTATTAAAACCTTGTCTTTTAAATCAACCATTACCCATTTCCCCTTGACACATACCCTTGTGTTACCACCTGTTTTTTTGCTTGCACCCAGTGTAGCTAGAAAGATTCCAGTCTTTGGCATCACTGAGGCTGACAAGATGACCCAAGCAAGAGAAAATGAACGATCCCGCTGAAAAGCGGCTGAAGCACAACGGGACCAACCATCCCGACCAACCATTCCCACCCCACTCCGCGGACCAAAGATCACATGTCCTGACAAGTTTGATGGTGAGCGCAGGACAAAAGCAGAAACTTTTGCCCGGCAAGTGGCGATTTACACCTCTGTCAACAGCTCCATGTTCCCAGACGACAGGAAAAAGCTGTTATTTGCCGCTTCCTACCTTACCAGACCCGCCGCCGTGTGGTCCGTCCCGTACATCAACCTAACCTTACCAGACCCGCCGCCGTGTGGTCCGCCCCGTACATCAACCTAGTCACTGAAGGAGCGGACTTCTCGTACGCCGGGTGGACAAACGACTTTGGAGCAATGTATTTTGACTCTGAGAAGAAAGGAAAGGGGGAACGTGTGTTACAAGCGCTACAACAGACAAGGACAGTGGCCGACTACACCCACGCCACCCCCACCGGATGGGAGGTCCCGACCCTCATCAGCCAATACCGACAGGGCCTAAAAAGGGACATTCGTACTGCACTGGTTTTTGCCCGCACTACATTTGCTACCGTCAACGAGGCAGCGAGCCTGGCCATGGAGCTTGACTCTGAGTTGCACGGGGCAGAGGCAACCGCTGGATTGGCTAAGACCCAGCCAGACCCCAACGCCATGGAAACATCTGTGATCACCGGCCGACTGTCCGACAACGAGAAGGTCCGCATGATGTGGGAGGGCCGTTGCTTCCGCTGCGGGACGCGTGGACATATTTCTCAGGAGTGTCCAAACAAGAAGGGGAAAGGATGGGCGCCTACCTCAGTCTCCGCAGTCAAAGGCCAGGTCCGACAGCTAGCCGATGAATTGGCAACACTTAGAGCGGAAGGACAGGCCGATACGACCGGGAAGGGACGGGCTGACAAGTCAAAAAATGGAGATGCTCGGGAATGAAGGTTGTGCCTTTCCCGAGCGTAGTGGAGTTGTCATGTAGTATTGGTGCTAGTCAGACATTACATGTAAATGAAATTGATCCCCGATGTTTCCTTTGATGCACCATCACAACTTCCAGAGCCACACCCCAAAGACCCTACCTCTCCCTATTATTCCTCATTGACTCCGGAGCAACCCATGGTGTTTTGAGCGAGTCGTACAAATCCCAATGGGGACTGCTTGAGGCAGCATCGGCCTAAAAATGGACCGTCTTTGTATTTGACGGGTCCGCAAGCAGAGCAACCCATGAGATTGACCTAATCCTGAACACTGCCAGCATAATTGCCTAGGTTGAGTTCATCCCAGTTAAACTAGGATTCAAACAACCAATTTAAAGTAGGTTGGCCTCAACCAATGAAATATAAAACCAAGGGGGGTCCCTTGGATTTATATTTCATCAGTTTAATTCAACCAACTTTAAATTGGTTGAGTGCATCCCAGTTTAACTGGGATGAATTCATCCTAGGCAATTATTCTGGCAGTGGAACAATGAACCCCGCCCATCCCGGTTCATCATTACGAGACTGAAAGAATTGTATGGTGGGATCCTAGGGATGCCCTGGATCTGCCAATACCGACACCAAATCGGTTTGACAAGCCGCACCCTATGGAACCCCGACATTGCAGCCGCTTCGGCAGTTTCGTCTATTCCAAAAAAATCCCCAACTGGCAAAATGGGGAAAGCTAGGAAAATAGACAAGGGGGCGTGTGTCTTGAACACAATAACGCCTCCGCAATGTGAGTTTGATATCCCAATTTGTACCATTTCTCCTGAAACGGCTGGCAAGCTTGTACACTCTGTAGATAGCCTGCCAAACCCCACAAACAACCCTGAGACCCGACATCCCAAACACGTACCCAATGAAACTGTATCCCATGAAAGTGGTGTTACTGTTCGTGCTCTCCGCCAACATCCCCGCAAACGGTCCACAGGCCCATGGGGAAAGCTAGGATTAGTGACAAGGGGGTGTGTGCTTACAGCACAATAACGCCCCTGCAACGTGAGTTTGACAACCCCCCGCCCCATACCTTATGTCACGCTCTGTGATGCCAACGACTGGTATCCTTCTAGCTACACAAGGTGCAAGGCAAAAAACAATATGGAATAAGGGTTTTTTGGGTGATTTTTAATATCTTTTTTATTAATATAAAAGATATTACAGGTTGTTTAGGAGGGGCCTGCAAGCAGGGGTGGTTGAGTTCCCTCCAAAGGTTATTTAAGACCTTAATAAAATGGGGCCTGCAAGGAGGGGTGGCTTAGATCCCAGTGGTAATAGTGGCTGAAAAGGGCCACAACTCCTGAAGGAAAAAGACTTACTGTAGGCCTTAAGGGGAGGAGTGGGGACTTTTCAGAGGGAAACTGGACAGCTTGAAGCGGTTGGAAAGGTGGGTTGAACAGATGGACAGAGTGGGAGTTGAGAGAAAGAGGCTTTGAGTCTTGAGGACTGATTTACTGGGCAGGAAACTAGTATGCTGGACTGGTGGAATGCTGGTTGTAAATATGATAAAGCTGGGGAATCAAAATACAGGGGGAAGAAAGGGCCTCTTAAATGCCTTTCTGGAGCCCTGATGGCGAAACATCAAGTGTTATTTTGGCTATGGGAACACTACAAGGAAGGAGTTATCCTTAGTAGAAATAAATGATGTAATTTATCAAATTATTACATGTACAGGCTGTCAATAATTAATACAGTCTGTCAGTAATCTATAGACATCATCTGAGGGCGCTTCAAGAGCTCTTAGTTTGATGTACAACATGTATTGATCACTTGATCAATAGAATAAAAAAGAAATAATCAAATTATAATACAGAATCTTATTTCTGTTTAATTTTGGTTATTTCATATACAAAGTTCTGTACCATGAGAGTTGTTGTCATAATTGCATGGAGGGCGCTTTTACAGCTCTCCATTCAATTATTTGACAAGCAAACCTCCTGGGAAAAGTGTCAACTTTTATTATTTTCCCGTGATTAAAAGGAGCTTGTCATTTATTTTAATTGTACAAGTTCTTTTAGACTTGTTTGAAGTATTCTGATGTTTTCTTTATCCCCTGTTTCGTGTCTTTCATGTTTTATGACATTATTTAACTTGTACTGTATGTATTTGTATAAGTTAATAATAATACAAAGACTATAAAACAGTGTGATATGTATTGTGTTTCCAAAAAATCTTGGACCACTATTTCTAAAAAAAAAAAAAACATATGTATTTATCGCCAAAAAGTGGCTGTTTGGTTTGGACATTTGCGTGTGAGTATTGGAAGGACACAGAACATCATCAGGTAGATACATATTTATAATAAATAGATTAAAATATGATTTCTTGGGTTTCATGCGCCTGATGAGGCACAATCCCAATACAGGTGTTCATACATGTGTGCCTCTCCAATTGGTCCTGGGAGTTACCCAGCAGGTATAATTTGATTCATCCCCCAGTTGCCCAAGAAAACCGCTGATTATATCCTTCCTCATGGTTTTTGTATCCTACCCACCGGCAATCAAAGTGGTAGTGGTTCGAATGTCTTTACAGGGAAGCAGCTTACCTAAGATCTGCAGCACACTTGGATATGCTGTGTCTCGGCAATCACTTAACCGCTGGCGGGAACTTTTTGAGCAAACCCAATCAGTCATTCGAGATCCCCAGACATACGAGCAGCAAGGCCGAATCAAACTCCTATCATCAGAAGAGTCTAGGTTCATGGTCCTCCTTCTGCAAGACGAACCCGGCCTGTTTTTGGACGAAATCCGAGAAAAGCTATATGACAGGACAGGTGTTCTCCTCAGTGTTCAATCAGTCCATGAGAACCTGGTCAACCAACTTTCAATTACACTCAAGAAAGCCGAAACACTCAATGTGAAGAAGTGCCTCCTGAAGAAGTTTCAGTATGTCAGCCAGATGGAATTCTACCCGGCTGAATTCCTGGTCTTCACAGGTCAGATGGCTCAATTTTTGTATTTGTTATCATGCTGACTTGTCAACATTAATCCAGATGAAAGTGCAATATGTGATCGCGACCTCCTTCGCGGGTATGCTCGATCAGCCCGTGGATCACCCTCAGCCCGGTACATCATCCGCCAAAATCCTGAACGACTAAGTATTCTCCCAGCAATTGGGATGAATGGAGTACTTGCACTGACTGTGCGAGAAGATACCTTCAATGCCAAGAAGTTCGAGCACTTCTTGAAGTGGGATCTGGTATGTATTTCTATTCTCATGATCATTTATATTCAACATCAATCTAACATTTGGATCAGCTTCCTCGGATGAACCGATACCCTGGTCCCAACTCCGTACTTGTATGTGATAATGCTAGGATTCACAGGCGCCCCCGAGTTAAGAAACTGTGTGAACAGGCAGGCATCCGAATCCTTTATCTTCCGCCATACTGCCCAGAGCTCAACCCAATTGAGCTCTGCTTTGCAGCGTTGAAGAGCCGGCTCCGAAGAACACAGGTGCTCACATCATCGATTGACCCGGAGTGGGAGATCCGCTCAACTTTTACCGAGGTCATTACCGCGCAGGTCTGCTACAACTATTATTCACACTGTGGTTATAACATGCCCCCTCTTGTATTTTAGTCACATGATGCTTTTGACTGATGACGACTGTTTCAAAATAAATGTCTCGAGCCCAAATTCAAAGTACTGGCTTGGAAAACCTCTTGGATGTGACCTCTTGTGATATGCTTGCCTCCTTCCCTGCCTTTTTTCCTCTATAATCCATCTCGATTCACATTTGTTAAGCTATTCATGATTATGCTTAAGACTGGGTGGCCACTCAACAAGCTCGGCTTAGAGAAGCGAGTGATCCAAATAGTTGGTATCTCTGGTGTGTTGAAAGACCTCAACCCAACACCTGGCTCGGTCCTATTATGATGGTCATTAATCTTGATCGGCCTCTTGATAGTCGCAAAATACCTGATGTCGTTCCTTAATCTCTTGCTTGGTTTTTCAAGATTATCGAAGCCTTTCAAGCTCTCATTAGAGGCTTTAAAAGAGAACCTAATATTGAAAAACAACAAGGACAAAATTGCAAGCGATCGGAGAGCAGGGGAAATATCGAAAGGCAATCACAAGCTTGAAGAATTTCTCGTCATGGGCTCTCATCACTGGACCGACAAATGGGATCGGTAGAGAATTTGCAATCAAGTTATCCAAGGCGGGCTTCAACCTATTCTTGATCAGTAGAAATTAAAACAAGTTGACGAGTCTACAAAACGAGCTAATGACGAACGTCAACCAATCAATCAAGGTTGAGATTGAGACGATCAACCTATCCGACCACCAACGGGATCCTAGTGAGCCTTCCAACGTGCCTGTTCAAGAACAAACCCAAACCAACGATTGGAAGAAGATCCTCAAGAGATTGAGGTCGATCTCCAGCAGCTGTACAACAAACCAATCAAGCTCCAGATGAACGATCTCAATCAAGAAAACAATGCCAACCAGCAAAATTGAGATCTGATAAATTGAGTTGTTTCGCTCAGAAATTGAGGTTATTCATCCAAAGTTTGGGTCACTCTGGATGTTTTTAATGCGACTTTGACCTATTTTATAGCTTATCATAACCATGTCAGCCCCCTCAGGGCCTTGCAATGAGGAGATGTGAATTCAAGCAATTTGAATGAATTGTAATTTGTCAAAAGCGGTGATATCCTGTTTGTGAGTTGGAACAGGAACTAACACACACTGGTACAAACAACAGTGAATAAAAATGATAAGAGCTGTGAATGAGAATCATGTAGTCCAAAACTACTTTCCCAAGTGTTTGTCAAACTTGGACGAGTTGTCAAACAGCATGGTGACTGTACCAAGGGTCAGCCCTAGGTCCATGACATCCTTGCGCGCTAATCCAGAGGATCTGAACAGTTTGTGTGAGGTGAAATCGTTGGACATGAGTATTTCACAAACATGGTCCCGGTTTTTGACCCCGATGAACTCCAGGTATGCAAGTATGGTCGGCTCGGTTGGTGGGGATGATGGAGGAGCATCTGCAACTATATCACCTTGGGTGTTTGCATTATGCTGAAGAGAGCCCAGCATATCTGATAATAATCCGAGGGATTCAGGGCCAGGCGCATTATGCCATCGAGTGCGTTTTGAAGCATTCAACAATCGATATTTGAGTGAGCTCGGAGGTGATTGGACATCCACACCAGGCTTCCTATCCATCTATACACAGGTGAGTATCGAGTCAGACATAATATTCCAATAGCGTACGTAGGAGTCTGACCAACATACTAGGTCTTTTCCCCAGGCCTGGGCAGCAGCCATTGTCAAGATGATGTATCGCCGTGGGTTGGATGGATCCACGTAAACTGGGTGATGCCGATCATATACTGTGTTTAATGGGTGAGCATCATAAATCTTCTTTATGTGTAGATTCAAGTCGTCGAAATCATCCGCATCAATCTCTGAATCAGAAGATTCACTATTGGGGTTTGAGTTGTTGTCTGTGGCCTTACGCTTCTTTGAAGCAGAGTCCTTGGCTGCAGCAGCCCTGGCCTCTTGCTTGGCTAACAGATCTTCCTTCACCGCTCGCCTCTTTGCATCTGCCGGGTTAGGCATCTTTAGATTCAAGCCAATCGACTTCCGTCCAAGGTCGTATGCAGCATCAAGCCATTCAATGTAGTCGTCCTCCGTTTTCAACTCAACCTTGCTGCTTTTGTTCCAATCTGAGCAGCGCGGAATACTTGCATACCAGAACAATGGCTTTGCAGGATTATCAATGGAGGAAAGTATGATCGAGCTGGTCTTAGGGAAATGAAGATCACAAGCTGCTGCCACAAGATCTTTGAACTGAGCAAAAGTGGTGACCCCTATTGAGATGTCCATGGGGAACTCGCTTGAGGAGTTGACTGGAATCCATACTTTCTCCTTTTTCTTGTTCTTAGAACACACAAATAGCTTGAAGTTAATGAGAATTTTCATTGGTTCTCCCTAAAATATGATTGAAATAACATCAAATCAGTAAATCAACCTTTAGAAGAATCAGGATGCCGATACAAACATTGATAGTGGGCTGGTGGTCTTCTGGTAGAGTAATAGTATCTGTGCGGCTGTCTTCACTCGATGCAGTGTTGGTTAAGGTAGATACTACTGTAGATGGTAGGCTTGATGTGGTCATTCCTGTAGTTGGAGTACTAAGAACCAACGGGTTATAATAATAAGATGGCATCTGGGATGATGGTAGTACGTTTTTTTTGACTAGAACACTGGGGGGTGAGTACTGAGAAACAAATGATGTTTATAATTTTCTGGTGTCTCCAAGGAGTCTTTCCCATTTGGTCGGCCTTGTTTCCCAAGTTAGTGGGATACTGAACAGATCCCCAAAACAAATTGATCCCAATTTGACACTGGCTCTAACATGTATACTGTAGCAATGGATCGTGGGTATAGGGCCATACAGGGCCTGTACTGGCCGTACAGATCCACTCATAAAATTGATTAAAAAAACTGAATGGCCCAAACCGCTGCTATTTCTAGAATGTATTTATCTAATATTGCATAGCCATACACATAATCTTGCTACGCATAATTTTGCAAATTTGTCATTTGTCCAAGATTTCTTGGAAACACAATATGTCAAATGTTATTTAATATTTTATTTATGTGTTTCAAGGATGATTACATAGTTTATTTAAGTAATTATCCCGTATTTTGAGGACTTCTACTTATTAGAATACTCTCATATTACATATGTTTATACCTAGTAAGTATTTTAGCGCTTAGTAGGAGTATTCTTTAAGTTAATTTTATTATTAGAAGGAGTAAGTATTCTAGGGTACTTTGGCTGAGGTACCCTAGGTTATTTTACTTCCTCTTTCAGAATATGAAACATTATTCTCACTTATCTCAAAGGTTACTGAGTTATTCTTTATTTTATTATTAATTAATGTATTATATTTGTTTATAGCATTATTACTACGTAATAATGTTTATATTTTAAAATCTTATCTTTTTCTTACGTTTATTATAATTTATGTTACATCATTACTTATGTAATAATGTCTCTTTCATATGTATTTTTTATTAATTAATTATTACTTTATTTATTGTTCTAGTCAGGTTGTCTCTGAACTAGTAGCAAGCTGACACCTTACTTCCCGAAACAGCTGGCAAGCTTGTACACTTTGTAAATAGACTCCCAGTCCCCGCACGGAACCCCGGGACCCAACGCTTTGATCAGTTAACCAATGAAATTATTGCTACTGCCAAGGCAGTATTGTCCTCTCCTCCAACATCCCCGCAAACGGTCTACAGGCCCTTGGGGAAAGCTAGGATTAGTGACGAGGGGGTGTGTGCTTATAGCACAATAACACCCCCGCAATGTGAGTCTGATACATCTTCCCCGCATTTGATTCCCAAAACAGCTGGCAAGCCTCTTCCCCCTCTAGGACATACTCCAGCAGTGATCAATATGGCCAAAACATCATGGTCAACATTGGCCCGATTGGCAGCAAAAGGAAAAAACCACAACTGCGGTACGGACTACGGAAGAATTGGTACCTTGGTGCTACCACCAATACCTTGACATGTTCCGGAAATTGAGCGCCATGAGGCTTCCCCCGCGGATAAATTATGATTTCCGTGTGGACCTGATCCCAGGAGCCACCCCACAGGCTGTTAGAATCATCCCGCTATCTCCAGCAGAGAACCAGGCACTTGACGTTATGATTGACGAAGGACTGACAAACGGGACCATTTGGCGGACCACATCCCCTTGTGCGGCACCGGTCCTATTCACTGGGAAGAAGGACGGAAACCTGCGGCCCTGTTTTGACTACCGGAGACTCAACGCAGTAACGGTGAAGAACAAGTACCCGCTACCACTGAAAATGGACTTAGTTGACAGCCTTTTGGATGCGGACACATTTACAAAGCTGGACCTCCGCAACGCATATGGGAACCTCCGAGTTGCGGAAGGCGACAAAGATAAGCTGGCTTTCATCTGCCAGGAAGGACAATTAGCACCGCTTACCATGCCATTTGGACCCACGGGGGCGCCGGGATACTTCCAATACTTCATGCAGGACATCCTCCTCGGACGGATTGGGAAAGACACCGCTGCATACCTAGATGACATCATGATCTACACGCGGAAAGGGTCGGACCATGCGGAAGCGGTGGGCAGTATACTGGACACATTGAGCAAGCACCAATTGTGGCTGAAACCCAAAAAGTGCGAGTTTTCAAGGCCAGAAGTAGAGTACCTAGGACTATTGATATCATGCAACCGGATCAGAATGGACCCCGCAAAGGTTCAAGCAGTAACCAAATGGCCCGCACCAAAGAATGTGACTGAACTTCAGCGATTCATTGGATTTGCTAACTTTTACCGCCAACTCATCGACCATTTCTCAGAAAAGACCAGACCGCTCCACAACCTGACAAGAGTAGAAACCCCCTTTGTGTGGGACACCAAGTGCAACTCTGCATTTGAATCCCTCAAAGCCGCCTTCACATCCGCCCTGATCCTGAAAATTGCAGACCTGTACAAGCCATTTATCCTTGAATGTGATTGCTCTGACTTTGCACTGGGTGCAGTACTGTCCCAAGTTTGCGCAAAGGACCAAGAACTTCACCCCGTAGCATACCTATCCCAATCCTTAGTACAGGCGGAATGCAACTACAAGATCTTTGACAAGGAGTTACTAGCTATTGTGGCTGCCTTCAAAGAGTGGCGACAATACCTAGAGGGGAACCCGCACCGCCTGACAGAAATTGTGTACACCAATCACTGTAACCTGGAAAGCTTCATGACAACCAAGCAACTCACCAGAAGACAGGTGAGATGGACGGTGTGGTGATCCATTCCACTTCATTACCATATTTTAATAACTATTATTTACTTATAAAACTCAAATACTTACATATATACACATATAAATCCCAAACCTTATATATATTCATCATTATTATTACATTATCAGATTCTACACCCCATTTTAACCCTAGTCACTCACTACAACTACCCTCAATTTCCTCATGGTTCAAGAGTTACAGGCAAACTCAGAATAATACAGCAAGTTACAGTATAAAGCAAGGTATAGAATACAGTACATATTATAGTTAGATATATTTCACAACCAAGATACATAATACATAAATATATACTACATAACATATTACATATATACATAAACTCTACCTTTCCACTACTCATCTGTCACTGTCAAAACCATTTCATATGTGTCACCTTCTTTTCTACTCATCTGTCATATTTTCCTTTCCCACCAGCTACATGTCATAGCCTTGTTTGTTTCCTTTCTCCAGCCTGATGGCTCATCTTCTTTCCCACATATATAAGGACTCATGTTCCTCCCTTTTTGTTCCCTCATGGACTCCATAACTTACTAAATTACCCCCTACATATACAACATTACAGATCCCATAAATTAGTATACATAACTTAGTAGAGTTACCATCAACCTATAAATATATCAATATAAATATCAGTTTAGATTCAATATAAGAAGATTGCCCCTCTCTCTTTCTTGACCCACCTTGACTCTAAAGCTACAAACCCTTGCCCCTTAAACACTTATATTACATATACTTATACAACTCATCCCCCTTCATCCATTCCTCCCACCTTACAGGAGTAGTAGCAAAGCTCATCAGTACTAGCCATCTAAGAATAATAGAAATTAGCCACACCTTTATTTTATTCTTAGTGTTACACTCATTCCCCATAGCATTAGTCAGGAAGGCAGCTTTTATATCAGCACCTTTGTCATAACCTACATTAGTACTAGTGTAGTTATACATATCCCTTCCAAGCTCTATTCTGTCCCTTGAGTAGTTCCACAAGTGGTGTCCCAACAGTGGCTTGACTTCTTCAGATATCTTCAGTCCTAGTAACACTATACTATCAGCTTCATCACTACTTCACCTTCCCCTTCTCTCTTCTCCAAATCTTCAAACATCTACACAACATAAAATACATATACATTAGTCAACTTATATCTTCATAAACTTTTTAAAGGACTTATACATATCCAAATTCACTACCCATACCTTAATACACTCTTTTATACATACACTCTACATACATACACTCAACATCTACATACCTATAACGCTTCCATCTGTCAACCTACCTCTTACCAGCCATGTCTCAACAAGGATTCCCAGGATTCTACTCAGCCCCCAGTATCTACCCTCCAGTCAGCCAACCAATCAATACCAATTTTAGGACAGACCTTTAACCCCAATCCAGCCAGGCCTTCCAGGATCAACATTGGAAACATCCCTAATACTGCAAGATACAGGGACAACAACCAATCAGCAGACACTTCAGAAGACCCACATGGACAATACCCCCAGTCTCCAGTACCCTCTCACCACCATTCAGACACACCAGTCACTCACTTTTTGGAAAGAGAACCAGTCATGCCCAAGTACACAGGACCATCCAACAAGACAATCAAGATCAAGCCCCTGGATAAGGATCTATTCTTTGATGGAACCAATATGCCTGTGGAAAAGTTTATTAAGAGGTATGAGAATGCAGGATCAGCTGATGGTGCTTCTGCTCAGGACTTGGCTAGACAGATCATATCTTTTATCAGAGGAATGGATCTTAAGGATGAAGTGGAAGAAATGACAGGCCATGAGGACTTAGACTGGGAAACCCTGAAGAAACAGCTACTCAACAGATTTGGATCCTCTCTCCCCTTGGTCAAATACACTAGACAGGACCTGAAGAATCTGGTTAACACTGCCATACAGACTGGAGGACTCAAGACTTTGGAAGCCTTCAAGACCTTTAGGACCAAATTTGAAGCAATCACTCACTACTTGGTAAGAATGGGGTACAGTACTAACCTTGAAGAATTTAGAGAACTTTTCCTAGAAGCCCTCAGCCCAGAATTGGAGTCAGCAGTAACCAGAGAACTCATCAGGGACAACAAGATGCTTGCCTCTAAGGATGGAGGAGACATACTTCCAGATACCAATACCCTAGTCACCTACATCCACAGGGAAGTTCAATCAACATCAGTCATGGACAGAAGAAAAACTTTGGAGACAAGAACCCTCTGGAAATATGGATAATTCACCTTCACCCTCCAGTAGACCAGCTCCCTATATCAAACCTACCACTACTTCTGGTCCCGCTCTACAGAAAAACAATTGGAAGTCATCACCAAGCAGCTTGCAGCCCTCACTGCTGGAAGATCAGCCCCACCTCACCTAGTTGGACCTGCCCCAGGATTTAATTCAGCTCCAAGGACTTATACTCTAAAGTGTTACTATTGCTTTGACAACACCCATGGAATGACCAGATGTAGGACCCTAGAAGAAGATATGACCACAGGATCAGTAACCAGGGATGGCAGGGACTTCAGACTTCCAGACAAATCTATGATTCCATGGGACCCCAGGAGACCAATCAAAGATGTAGTAGAGGCTTTCCCCAAGGACCAACCCATTGTATCATCCTCCTTTGGACAACTAGAAGAAGCAATCACCCCTGAAGAATCCACCATCTATGAAGCAGACCTTGGAAAGAGAACCAGAGGAACCAAGGACCCAGAAGAACCCAAAATGGCAGATAAAAGGATCAGGAAAGAAAAGGACACCATTATGGACATGGATACAGAAGACTTACTGAATATGGCCAGGACCCCAGTTCCATCAGGCAGGATACAGAATCAAGACCCCAATCAGACACCCATGTAAGATTCAAGGACTCAGACATACAAGGATTCAACAACCCACCCAAGGAGAAGCCAGAAAAGAAGACCTACTTGGAGAAGACTTTGGCCAAGGAATACCCAGGAGCTGAAGAGGATGTTGCCAAAAGAATGCTTGGTGAAGGAAAGATGGAACTGGCTTATGGAGAAATATTTGCTATCTCTAGTGGTGTCACCGATGCTTTCAAGAAGAGGATCTCAAACAGAAGGCTGCCTTTGGAACCCACTAGGTCAACTAATGTCATAGGCAGAGAAGAAGAAGAAGTAAAACAGGAACAGACCACCCTCTATTCATGCCCCCTTGGATATGTTAAATCAATATTAATGGACAAACCCATCAAGCTCTGTTAGATACTGGATCAATGGTCAATATCATACCTGCAGGACTGGCTCACCAACTAGGACTGGTACTAACTGCCAGATCAATGAGGCTTAAAGGAGTTGGAGGCCACCATACTAATATGCCTGGAATTGCTGAGGAGGTAGAAGTAACCATTGGAAAAGTATCCAGAATTGTTCATTTCTGGGTGGCTGATGGACCTGTGCAACTAATAATTGGAAAACCCTTCTTAATGGATGTATCAGCCACTATCAAATACAATGGAGCTCAAGGGGAATCACTTTCTATTATGGACTCATCTGGACAGACTTACTTGGTACCCATCATTCTCCCCAGCAACCAGAAATGGGAAACTACCCTTCCAGCAAATTCAGCCACCAAGGAGTTCCTAGACCAGGGCCAGGACTCCAACCTTTTCCTTGAGAGAAATAAAACAACTAGAAAAATAAATAAAATAAAAAAATAATAATAAAAATAATAAAAATTAATAATAAAAGAATCAGTCAATCAATTTCAACTCATATCCCTGCTCCTCAATTCAACTCACTTTTCTGGACCACCTGCTAGTCAGCCCTAAAAATTAAATAAAAAATTTTCCCCATTATATCCTTTTCTTTCCTCTTGAAACCCTGCAAACTAAATAGTAAATAATAAAAAAAAAAAAAAAAAAAAAAAAAAAATAAGTCAGTTTTATTATACATACTTCATTCTCAGAAAAATATCACCATAAACAAAGCAAAATAAAAATAAATAAATAGTATAATAAAATAATTTAGTCAGTAGATATATTTAAATAAATAAAATATAGAGGGGAACTTACCAAGATTGGCAGGATTGGGCGGACGAATGGGGGCCGAGTGATCGATTACGACGCAAACGAAGGGACCGGAAGGACTTTTGCCGGCAATAGAAATCAAACGTCTGGTCGGAACGGGGAAGGAAAGAAACCAAGAGGAGAAGGATGTTTAAATAAAGAAATTATACTACTGAGCGACGCTGGTGGACAAACCAGGACAGCGATAAGATTTGCGTTCATTGTATCGACGCCGGTGTACGATCCGGAAACGCGTAATAACTAGCGATAATCTCTCAAGCCGTATCGACCCTGGTGGACGAACCAGACCGACAAGGTTATCCTAACAATTTTCGACGCCGGTGCTCGACCCGGGCATAGTTTTACTTCTTATGAGGAACTCGCCTCTCAGACTACAGTCTGGAGGGGGGATTTTTGGGAGCCCTATCGACTCTGGTGGCCGACCCAGTTCTCTTTTGTATTTTCTTTTCGGTTTTTTTTCTCTCTCGGTTGGTTCTCTTTTCTTTCTTTCTTCGTGCTCAGATAAACCGTCGGTCTCGGTTGCACTCCGTGGCTCAGCTAAATCCCTCCGCATACCCTGTCGACGCCGGTGCGCGAACCGGAACGCCGCATACATATCAATACCCGCTCAGACATAGAACCCGGCATAGTTTTTTTTTTTTTCATTCGGAATATATTGAAATTAATAATAAAAATGAAAAAAAAAAAAAAAAAAAAAAACAAAAAATAAATAAATAAAAAAAAATAAAAATAAAATTTCAAATACATAATAAAAATTATTCAGTAAAAAATAAAATAATAAAAATAATAAAACTAGTAAAATTAAATCAGAAAATGATATAAAAAATAAATAAAAATAAAAATAGTAAAATTAAATCAGAGTATAATAAAAAAGAATAAAAGCTGGTTTTAATTAAATCAGAAAATAAAAAAAAAAAAATCAAATCAAATAATAATTTAGTAATAAAACAAATAAAACATAATAATACAAATACATCAACAGTACTTTTTCCCACAAAATCTCCTATTCTCATCACTTCTTTCCCAGGATACCTTCTATTTTTTTGCTGCTCATCCCAACTCATCTTTTCATCAACCATCCAACCTGTCATTCTCTCAAATCTATTCTTCTCCATTGTCTGGGGACAGACAATAAGTTGGGGGAGGAGCACTGCACTACCAAAGGAAAAATCACCAGGAATTTTTTATTTTTTTCTTTCCCTCCTCACATGACTCTTCAACCACCAGACATCAAATAAAACCATCATCCCTTCACACATTCTACACATTCCATCTCATCATCACATATTTTCTATCCATTCCACTTCATCATCCCCAAATCACATATTCTACATATCTTCTACTCATCCAAACTCAACAATGTTCCATCACACTCTACATATTTTCTGCATCCCACCTCATCTTCATCATCACAAACTCCACATATCTTCTACTCATTACACATCTTCACCATCTCATCACCAATTCTAGATAATTTCTACACATTCCACACTCATCATCAAATCACACAGTCTACATATCTTCTATTCATTCCAACCCATCAAGAACCATCAGCCAGTCTCTCAGTTTCCACCATTTACCCATTTAGAATTGCATCCAACCAAATCAGAAACCACCTAAACCAATACCAGCATATTTTACCATACCCCAGAGGACATAGTCATATCAGCACCAATACCCAAAGGCCTAAGGATTAACTCTGATTTGTAAGATATATAAAACCAGACTAAGAAGAATTGCTTCTCCCACTACATCACCATCTCAAGAGTTATCAGTAAACATCTATTAGTTTCCAAGGATTTCAAGAATAAATAAAGTAAGATTGCTAGAATGAAAATTTATTAGAGGTACAAGCCCAGATGATGGCTTAGTATTTGGTTCTAATAAATAATGAAACTAGATTATAATTAAATTAATATCAATATCAAAGAAACTAATACATGAAGAACATATTTCAGCAAGATGGCATACTAGTAGGATTTTCAACCCACTTTAAAGACTATAATATATATTTTACAT
The DNA here is from genome assembly GCA_007896445.1 of Puccinia hordei. Lineage (NCBI taxonomy): Eukaryota > Fungi > Basidiomycota > Pucciniomycetes > Pucciniales > Pucciniaceae > Puccinia > Puccinia hordei. The sequence goes on along the minus strand of RDRW01000054.1, from coordinate 666,398 downwards.
GAAGATTAATACTATGGATAATGGATACATGGATACTGGATACTATGGACACTGGACTTTGGATCAAATTATACTGGATTGGCTCATACTGGACACTGGCTTGGACTTATACTGGATTGGATTACTTGGACCTTGGACAGGAATACTCTGGACTTCCATGGATCACTTTTTCTTTCCAGCCTTTTTCCTCTGGCTGCATTGTCTGGGGTCAGACAATAAGTTAAGGGAGGATGTGGTGATCCATTCCACTTCATTACCATATTTTAATAACTATTATTTACTTATAAAACTCAAATACTTACATATATACACATATAAATCCCAAAACCTTATATATATTCCATCATTATTATTTACATTATCAGATTCTACACCCCATTTTAACCCTAGTCACTCACTACAACTACCCTCAATTTCCTCATGGTTCAAGAGTTACAGGCAAAACTCAGAATAATACAGCAAGTTACAGTATAAAGCAAGGTATAGAATACAGTACATATTATAGTTAGATATTTCACAACCAAGATACATAATACATATAATATATACTACATAACATATTACATATATACATAAACTCTACCTTTCCACTACTCATCTGTCACTGTCAAAACCATTTCATATGTGTCACCTTCTTTTCTACTCATCTGTCATATTTTCCTTTCCCACCAGCTACATGTCATAGCCTTGTTTGTTTCCTTTCTCCAGCCTGATGGCTCATCTTCTTTCCCACATATATAAGGACTCATGTTCCTCCCTTTTTGTTCCCTCATGGACTCCATAACTTACTAAATTACCCCCTACATATACAACATTACAGATCCCATAAATTAGTATACATAACTTAGTAGAGTTACCATCAACCTATAAAATATCAATATAAATATCAGTTTAGATTCAATATAAGAAGATTGCCCCTCTCTCTTTCTTGACCCACCTTGACTCTAAAGCTACAAACCCTTGCCCCTTAAACACTTATCTTACATATACTTATACAACTCATCCCCCTTCATCCATTCCTCCCACCTTACAGGAGTAGTAGCAAAGCTCATCAGTACTAGCCATCTAAGAATAAATAGAAATTAGCCACACCTTTATTTTATTCTTAGTGTTACACTCATTCCCCATAGCATTAGTCAGGAAGGCAGCTTTTATATCAGCACCTTTGTCATAACCTACATTAGTACTAGTGTAGTTATACATATCCCTTCCAAGCTCTATTCTGTCCCTTGAGTAGTTCCACAACGGAGACCATGGGATGTTTTGACTTTGAGATCATATTCCGACCAGGCCGCCAATCAACAAAACCAGATGCCCTATCCCGCAGACCGGACCTTGCCCCAGCACCAGGAGAAAAGCTGACTTTTGGTCAACTTACAGAAACCAGGTAACATCACAGAGCGGACGTTTGAGGAGGTTGCGGAATGTGCAGAACTAGACAGCTGGTTTTTGGACAAATCAATCAAGATGGATGATGGAAAACATTGGTTTGAAGTCGACGTGATGGGGACTGATTTGGGGGACGCAGGACCAGAAGACCTAGCCTTATCTGACCCTGAGATCATTGCCAAGATTAGAGAACTGACCCCGCTTGACCCAAAATTGACCAATTGGATTAAGCTGTTGCAAGAGCCATCAGGGAACCACACCAGGTACGCAGCAGCAGACGGGGTACTCTAAGACAAGGGACGGTGTGGAACTACTCAAAGGGCATAATAGAGCTTGGAAGGGATATGTATAACTACACTAGTACTAATGTAGGTTATGACAAAGGTGCTGATATAAGAGCTGCCTTCCTGACTAATGCTAAGTGGATGAGTGTAACACTAAGAATAAAATAAAAGGTGTGGCTAATTTATATCTACTCTTAGAAGACTAATACTAATGTGCTTGTTTACCACACACACCAGGTGAGAGGGATGGATAAGGGGGGATGAGATGTATAAAGTATATGTAATATAAGTATAATAAGAGGCAAGGGTTTGTAGCTTTGGAGTCAAGGCGGGTCAAGAAAGAGAGAGGGGCAATCTTCTTATGTTGAATCTAAACTGATATTTATATTGATATATTTATAGGTTGATGGTGACTTCTACTATGTATGTATACTAGTTTATGGGATCTGTAATGCTGGTATATGTTGGGGGGATATTTAGTAAGTCAGGGGTCCATAAGGGAACAAGGGGGAGGAACAGGTGTCCTTATATATCTGAGACACGAGAGGAGCCATCAGGCTAGAGGAAGGAAACAACAAGGCTATGTCATGTAGCTGGTGGGAAAAGGAAGAACATGATAGATCAGTAGAAGAGAAAGTGACATATATGAAATAGTCATGACAGTGACAGATGAGTAGTGGGAAGGTGGAGTTTATGTACAGTAGATATGATGTAAGATGTTACTGAATAAAGCCTAGTCATGTGCAGTGTATGTTATGTAGTGTCTATGTAGTGTCTATTTAGTTTATATAATATGTATTTATGTATAATGTTCTGAAATATATCTACTTATAATATGTACTTATTGTATTCGATAACTTGCTTAATACTGTAACTTGCTGGGTTATTCTGTGTTTGCCTGTAACTCTTGAACCATGAGGAATTTGAAGGTGGTTGTAGTGAGTGACTAGGGTTAAAATGAGGTGTAGAATCTGATTATGAAATAATAATGATGAATATGTGTAAGGTTTGGGTTTTATATGTATATATATGTAAGTATTTGAGGTTTATAAGTGATAAATAATTTATTAAAAGTATGGTAATGAAGTGGAATGGATCACCACAACGGATAGTGGTACCAGCGGACACGGAATTGCGGGCAACAATCCTCAAAAGTAGACACAACACGAAGTCTGCAGGCCACCCAGGCAGATCCCGCACGCTGGCATTGGTACGCAGGAGTTTTGTGTGGAATGGGATGAAGAGATTTGTCAACCAGTACGTGGACGGCTGCAATTCCTGCCAAAGAGTCAAATCTAGCACCCAACAGCCATTTGGAACCTTAGAGCCCCTCCCAATCCCTGCAGGCCTGTGGAAAGAAATCAGCTATGATTTAATCACCAATCTCCCAGAATCCCGCTCAACTGACAGTATATTGACAGTAGTAGACCGACTGACCAAGATGGCGCACTTCATCCCATGCAGGAAAACCATGAATGCGGAGCAACTAGCGGAACTGATGGCGGAACATGTATGGAAACTGCATGGAACCCCCAAAACGATTGTCTCAGACCGAAGTATCTTTATCTCCCAAATCACACGCGAATTGAGCTCCCGCCTGGGAATTAGACTGCAACCCTCCACAGCGTACCACCCAAGAACAGATGAACAATCCAAAATAGCCAACAAGGTGGTCGAGCAATACCTGCGGCACTTGGTTTTCTACCAACAAAACGATTGGGCCCTGCTCCTCCCCATGGCCAAATTTGCTTACAACAATAATAACCACACATCAACAGGAGTTTCCCCAATCAAAGCCAACTAGGGATTCAACCCGGCATACAGCGGAACCCCCTCTACAGAACAATGCATTCCTGCAGTGGAAGACCGACTCCGCCGCCTTGCGGAGGTTCAAGATGAACTCAAGTATTGCTTGGAAGAGGCGCAAGCAACAATGAAAGACCAATTCAACAGGAGAACAAGGGAGACACCGGAATGGGACATAGGGGACGAAGTATGGCTAGACGGCCGCAACATTTCAACAACCCGCCCAAGCCCAAAATTGGAACATAGATGACTGGGACCTTTTTCTATCTGTAACAGAATCTCAAAATCCGCGTATATGCTGAAACTCCCTGTATCCATGAAGGGGGTACATCCTGTATTTCATGTGTCAATACTCCGCAAACACAGACCCGACGAAATCGCGGAATGCCGGAAGGAGGACCCAGAGCCAATTATGGTGGACGGAGGGGACAAGTGGGAGGTCAAAGAGGTACTGGACTGTAGAAGGCGAGGCAGAAAGACCAAATACCTGGTTAGCTGGAAGGGATTTGGAGCGGAAGAGAATTCATGGGAACCGGCGGAAAACTTGAAGAATTGTGAGGAACTGGTAGCAGGATTTAATTCAAGATTTCCAAATGCGGCAACTACTCATTGGCGGACGCGGAGAAGGAAGTGAGGGACGGAATTCATAAGAGGTGGATTTTTTTTTTTTTGGTATGAGACACAAGCGGGGGATTAAGCATTAAAAGGGGGATAATTTCATGAGCCATATTGCGGGCCCGCCGGCACCAGAGCCCGCACCACATGTAGATAGCCTATCACGTACATGTCACAGACAGGCCACTATATAGTCTGTCAGGACAAGGATCCACATCCCTTCCTCATCCTGCAATCTACATTATAGGATCCCAAAACCCCAGAAACCCCAGACCCAGGGCCTTCCTCTCCCCAGATCAGACCATAACAATAACTTGCTTTATACTGTATCTTGCTGGATATTCTAAGATTGCCTGTAGCTCTGGAATGGAATTTGAGAGTGGTTTGAGTGAGAGACTAGGGTTAAAATGGGACGTAGAATTTGATTATGAAATAATAATGAGGGATATGTGTAAGGATTGGGATGTATAAGTATATATTTAGAAGTAAATGGGATTTATTAGTGATTATTAGTCTTGGAAATTATAGTAATGATGTGGAATGGATCACCGCAGTGGAATCTAGAGCCAGAAAAATAATGAGAGAGGCAAAAAAAGTGCCATGGTACTCTCATTACATATGATACATATATAATACAGGATACTAAGGACTAAAAGAGATATTAGGGGGTATCAAATATGAGCAAATCCACCATTATCTAATCAACTGGTTTTGAAAATCCACCATTTTTAAAAACCATGAATAGCAATATAAAATGGTTCAGAATTCTCAAAAGTCAAATTTTGTTGAAAAACCTAATTCACTGGTTTTAATTGTGGATTTCGTCATATTTGATACCCCCTATTAATATTATCTTATACAATAAAATAAGTAAATTAAGTTTAAAAAACAATAAAAAACCAGTAATGTGGCACATTATATAAAATAAAAATAAGCCACAGGTACTCCTCATACAAAAAGTACTACTGTACTACAAAGGTGTAATTAACAAATCAAATATACCACAACAAATACAACACATAGAAAACAATACATGTGTAACTTGGTGACTTATACACAAGAGAAAAACCTCTGTGGTGTCACCAGGAGGGCCAATATGTGGTGAAAGCGCCCACATGTTTGCCTTCAACACCCACAGGGTCCCCAGAGGGATCTCAGGACTATTTAAGGAGCTCTTCAACCGCCCGAAGCAGGCACCTCATGCTTTACAATACCTACTAGAGACTTACCCGCCATTTCCATTAGATACAATCTTAATAAATAGTCTGGTAAGGTCCCTAGTGTGAACCTTTGATAATATAGTACATTTTGAATTGAGTCCTGGGATGTGTTCAGGGAGGATGGAGCAGCAGAATACCTTTGATAATGCAGAATATGGTTAGTCAAGTCCTGGGATGTGTTCAGGGAGGATGGAGCAGCAGAATACCTGGAGGATAAGAGGAAACAAAAGTGACGATATTTCATTTAGTAAGAAATAGAAATAGAGATGAGAGATATACACAAAAATCTAAGATAATGGAAATGAAATTTGATAATATAGAATATGGTTAGTCAAGTCCTGGGATGTTTTCAGGGAGTATAGAGCAGCAGAATACCTGGAGGATAAGAGGAAACAAAAGTTATAAAGAAAAGAGGAAACGAGTACAATGGAAAAATGAGGAAATACAACTATGGTTGAATCAGACCCTAATTACATAATCATAAGCCCCATATTTCTATTCACTTCTAATCTCATACTTAGTAGTTATTCTTTAGCCCTGTATTCCCCACCAACATCACAGTTACCATCCAGCTCAACAATCCACCCTTCAAAGAGCCCAAAACTGTCCTTTTTAACCCTGAATATCCTCAAGTTCTCTTAGGACCATTACTAGTAAGTAATAACCCTTTTTCTTGAAGATATCCCCCCATTCCTTTCCACTGGAATTTAAACCACCCCTGTTCAAACAGGCCCCAGTTTTCCAGGTTATTCAAATCCTCTGAATTAATGTGCATGATACCTCTAATTAAACCACCCCTAATTTATCAGGCCCCTCTGTTTTTAATTATATTAAGTTTATTTAATATAATTGTTATGTTTTTCTGTTGATTGTTTACACATTAATTTCATATATTAATTTGGAATTAATTACAATTCATCCCAGAGTCACTTTACTCTTTTTACCATAACTTGCACCACATGTAGCTAGAAGGAATCTTCCTTGGCATCATGTAGGCTGACAAGATATAAGAGGTGTGCATATGGTTAGTAGGACATATCTGACAATGTGAATAAAACTTTCAGTACATGTCCCAGGAGGCTAATAATGTAATTTAAATGTTGAATGCTGTATATATTGTGTGTTTTGAAGTTCTTGGCAATAGTGATACTTTTAAACATGAGATATCAGGGATGCACAGTGGCAATAATACCTCCTAGCACCAGGAAAAAACAATGATCACTTGTCTACAAGTGACATAGCAAAGTATAAAGGGGCCTTTGTACTTTCTGATGTCACTTTTAGACAAGTGATCATTGTTTTTTCCTGGTGTAGTATACACCCCTTATATTTCACCCCCATATTCCATGCCATTGGCAATAATTTAATGCCACATAATATATACAGAATTGAAAATACTAAGAAACTATTGGTCTTCTGTTAAATGTACTGAAAAAGGTGTCTATGTAGCTATATATTTTCTATTAACCTGCCACACACCTATTATATCTCATTCTCTGATACCATACAATTTTTACAACTCTCAGGGCACATATAATATGTATTATTCCTGAATTTCTAAAGTTCTTGCACTGTTGGGGCTTGTAACAAACAAATTATACAGCCCCCATTATTTTCTTTATTCATTTTGCTGTGTAACACTTGTATTTTATGTTCTGATGCCACATTATTGCTTAGAACTTCAGGGTTCACAGTCTATGCAAATTTCTTTGTGCCCTGAAATTTTTGTGCTTTTAATTTATGCACTAAGATTTTATTCTTTGTGTATCACATATTTCCACCTGTGGAAATGTGTCAAAATGCCATCAGAATGGGTCACAGGGGCCCCAAAGTGAGATGTTATTTTTCTCAGGACAAAAAGAATTTGAAATGACATAGACAAGCCAAAAAAAGTGAAAAAATGGGTACACAAATTTATTTAAAAATTAATCTTAAGTTTTTGCGTTTTTTTGCACTGATAATTAATATTCTAATTTTCAATGATTGTTTAAGAAAAATTGATAAGATTTAGGTTGGATCTTGGCAAGGATCTGATGAATGAGGAGGGGGGTTAATTATACCCAATGACAACAAGTTAAGAGTAGAAGATTTTAAATTCTAACCTGATGAATGAGGAGGAGGGTTAATTATACCTGACAACAACAACTTAAGAGTAGAAGATTATAAATCTGTTATTCAACAGATGATATTGGAGGTGACACAATAGTGTGACAACACAAAATTGAATCAATGAAACTGTAGAGAAATAGAGCAAAGAAATAGAAAAATATGACAATGTAAAATAGTTAATATGTCAACGGTTTTATGGCTTGAGATTTAATATAAAAGACTTACTGTTTTCCTGTTCTTTATAGTTGATTGATTAAAGAAAAGGAAAACAGTATTGGGTTTTAATTTTGGTTTTATGATTTGAGGGGCTTTGGGCTGACACGTGGGATGATAATTTAGATTGGATATTCACTTCTGAGCAACTGCACGCAATTGAATTGTATCATCATTCAATAAAATTGGGCCATTAGAATACCCGGAAAAAAGCCGGGTTTGTGCACGCGGGTCAGGGGGGGGCGGGAAACGTACCCGGACAAACCGGGTATAAACGCGGAACAACCAAATAAATATATTTACATTTCCAACTTTCTTGTCCTTGAGAGTCTGAAAGAGGGAAAAAAACTAAGCTGGAGTACATTGAACCGCAAACATGAAGGAATTTTGCAGTTGGAACGATATAAATATATAAATATGACATGTAGGCCAGTCCAGATACACTTTCGCTGCATAACTACCGTTCTTGCCGCCAAACTGCCTACCCTTCTACACTCAATGATAGGGTTGTTTTCTATTGGATTCTGAGACCATATTTCGACTGATCCCTATCCACTCCCCATTTAGGGATGAAGAAGGATGACCTGAGCCTAGATAAAGTGGAGGTCGCATTGGGAAGGGTGATGCAGCACCAACCATGTCATGCGACAAATGATAAAGATGCGAGGGCTCCTCTATAAAATTGCTATGTTGGTTTGTCGTCCGCGGAGGGCGATCCGCCGTGGGACTGAGCAAAGTGCCCCCGACTAATTTTCGTACTAGACCACGTAAACCTGTCTTAGGATGGGATTTTTCTAATTCTGGATTGACCATGCCAGCTTGATCTCTGGCAGCCGCGTCCGAATTGCCTTTCTTTTCACGGGCGATAAGATAGGTTAACTCGTCGGATTCGCTCGACCAACTTTCCTCAGACTTGGACTTCTTCAAGCTTCTAAACCGTAGGAATGAGGACTGACTACTACTGAGGCGTAGAGAACGGTTGAGTTTAGAGCTGGCTAATCTTTGATACTCGGGAAGCGACGCTCGCGGCTTTAAAATACAGGGGCTGAATGGATTGCGAGTACACGTTGCCCGACAGTGCCTTGCCGCCACTATCTCCAAAGGCTCCTTTGCCTGATAAGAATTTGGGAGGCTATCAGCGGACGATAATAACGCACATGGAACGTAGGCAATATATCACTAACACAGGATTTTTGTCCGAATTCATTACTGGATGTCGTATTGCGCTGATGCTGCAGAGTGTTGCCGGGTCTTGCAACTTCAAGGTGTTGCCTGAGGGAGTTTTCGAAATGTAATATACGCCGCGCCTGCCGTTCACTGAGCCCCCTAACTCCACTTAGGCTTGCGCTCCAGCCAAATTCACGCTCCTCGGCAGTTACTTGAATCTGGTCAAGAAGTGAGGCACTGGCTGTCTGTGACATATGGCGCTTGATAATGATTCTGAGAAGGTGGATGTGGAGCACTCCTTGCTGGGGGTTTGAAGAATAATATATGTTCAAGGATGGTCTAAATTGATTGACTATTTAGGGGCTTTACTTGCAAACTAGATACCAGTTTACTTAAGCTGGCTTAAATGGAAAAACTGTTACCCTACGAGGATTGATCGAGCAGCTGGATGCTGGTATCCCATGAGATCGGGGACCGGCTACATCATGTTTTCCAATTTCTCTGGGTTCCTCTACCAACCAGTGTTACTTTAGGGACAGAAGTGAAGTGCAATACATCCAAACAGCATTTCCTCTCAGTCGTGAGCTCGACCGAGACGGGAGACAGCATTTCGCAGAGACATGGTTTGGGCCTTCATTAAAGCGACTGTTGCGTTGGACAAGACGCTGCCGCCATGTTGAAAATAAAAGCAATATATTCAGGTTCCTAAATATTTATTTACACACCTTGCCAACAATGACATCGAGCGCAATGGTTTCTGACGTGACGTGTCGCTGAACGCGCACGGTTTCCGAGCCCGATACACATGTTATGGTGAACATTGTGACGATGATCACCGATGCTAGCGGTAACTAGGCTTCAACCTCCTTCGATCGGGAATGTTGACTTGGTATTAGCGACACTCGTAAAATTTCTTGGCAAGAAACATCACTACAGGGGGACTATTTTCACTACGTAGAATGGATTGCAGCTCGGGAAGACAGTACCGAAAATTGTCATAGTAAACAAATCAACCAGCAATCCCCTGGCCAGGCAGTGGACGGGCTCATGACACCGGCAATCACTCATAGGAGAGGATCGCTAACATGTACATATGTCCACGGGGCTACAGCATGGCAGAAGTTTGTTGAATTTCCAGTCTTCTGTAACATTCACCATGTTACATATAATTCTCGATACTTACTCGACCTCTGCTAGTTCAGGGCCAGGGAAAACAAGACTCACATCCCTGAACCTCATCAACTCAACCGACGACTCAACATGAACCATTCATCGACTCAAGACCTTCATTGACTCAACCCTCTTCCACCATCCTCTTTCTTCCAGATCCATTCTTTCCCTTCTCTCTTCACTCTTTGTTCTCTTCTTTATAACTCCAATCTCACCTTCCTCGATATCTGATCATCTTCACTATCTGGGAAGACTCCTCCATTCAACCAACTCTTAAATTATATTTCTAACAATTCTACCTTTCTTAGTTCCTCTAGTCTCCTCATCTCACCCTCTCTCGCCTGTCTCATTCCTTGTTCACCTCACTAAAATGTTTGTTTCCTTCTTTTTATTTCTGACTCTCTTTCAAACACATTCTAAATGTTTCTTTATCAGTCTCTGGTCTGGCTCCTTTTCAGTAATTCAATCATAAAAATATTCAGATTCTTGTAAAATTGGCAGAAAGCCCACCAGTTATTCAGAGTTTCACAATTGGAATTTCAAACACAGATCCAATTTCAAGTTACTCGGGAGGGAAAAATTGACAACCACTCAATCTGTAAGGGTTTGAGATCAACACTTTATTGCAGCATATACCAAAATCTAGTAGTAGTAAATAACTAGGACATCTGTCAGCTTGCTACTAGTTCAAAGACACCCTGACTAGAACAAAAATAACTATAAATAATTAATTAATAAAAATACATAAGAAAGAGACATTGTTACACAAGTAATAATGTAACATAATTTATCATAAGAATTAGGAATAAGATAAAATCTTAGAAAACACACATTATTACAAAGGATTATTGTAATAAACAAATATAGTAAGGGCATTAATAAAAAAACCCAGTTTTTCCGCGTTTACACCCGGCTTTACGCAGGGGCGACGTCCAAATTGCTGCGCAGTACACCCGGTTTTCCGCATTTACACTGTGGTAATCCATACCTTTTCACATACAATCATCAACAACTTACATTTCCTCTCACATATACTTCATTATTATTACATAATCAGATTCTACATACAAAACTGCCCCTAGTCACTCACTCAAAGTACCCCTGATTTCCCTTTGGTTCAGAAGTTATTAGCATTCTTAGAATATTACCACTTATAACCACATAACTTTACCAATACTACAACCCCATAGATATTATACAAGGTATTGATTTATAAATATACAGTACATAAATAAAACACAGATATTACATACTTTTCTTTAGTTTATATCTTCTTTGGTATAAAGTTGTACAGCACAGTCATTCATATTACATAGTTACATCTTCTGCCTTTATCATCCTCTTTGGTTACTAGTCACATTACATTCCTTATATACATAGTTACTAGCTACATTGGCTCATCTTTCTTACACTATCACTACTCTCTTTTGGTTGTATACCTCTGAACACATTTCCCCTTTCTCTTTACTGCCAGGATCAGCCATCTTGTGCCCTTTTGTATAAGTAGAACTCCCCTTAGTTCTATGGATGAGGCATGCACTCCCCTTTTAGAAAAAGGACAGTTTACATTTACATTCACCTTTAAACCTTTTACATTTACTTTTGCATCAACCTTCACACAAATAACAATCATAACACATACCCCATACTCTTTCTCAGTGCTTTTCTCACTCCTCTTAAGGTCCCTGCCTCAGATTGATTAAACAACCTAAGTTCCCATTAGTAGCAGCAGTCTAAGGATTAGTAGAAATATAGCCACACCTTTTTCTTTCTTTTTCTTAGTGAAACCCTTTCCCCTCAGCATTAGTCAAGAAGGGCAGACTCATCAGCACCTGTAGCTTCAACATCTTCTATTTACTGGATTTGTTGTCTATTTCCCCTTCAAGCTCTTTCCTGATCTTTTAGGAGTTCCACAACACCCGGTTTTTTTATTTAATTTTTTGCGGGCGGATTTTCATTATTTTTCAAAATTTTAAATTTATTCATTATACTTACAGGGGTGTAGAACGTTATGGTAATTTTTATTTTGCAAAAAAACTATGTCTTCTATTTTTTTTGGCCAATCCACCCGGTTTTTTTTGATTTAATTTTTTGCGGGCAGATTTTCATTATTTTTCAAAGTTTTAAATTTATTAATCATACTTACAGGGGTGTAGAACTTTATGAAAATTTGTATTTTTCAAAGAAACTATGCATTCTATTTTTTTTTGGCCAATCCACCCGGTTTTTTTTAATTTAATTTTTTGCAGGCGGATTTTCATTATTTTTCAAAGTTTTAAATTTCTTTATCATACTTACAGGGGTTTAGACTTTTATGGTAATTTTTTCATTTTGCAAAAAAACTTTTTCTTCTATTTTTTTTGGCCAATCCACCTGGTTTTTTCATAAAAAATCCTCACAGCTTAATTTCCAGGATTTCTCAACATTTTAAACTGTTTTAAAGCACTTTAGGGGGCGTAGAATTTAATGTGACTAACATTTTTCTTTTTAAATCACTGGTTGGATTTTTATGATTTTTTGGACTCAATTTATTTCCAAACACCTTCACGTCTGTCTTTCAAGATATTCAGGGAGTTTTTAAATGGATTCATACACTTTAGAGGGTGAAGAATTCATTGGAAACAAATACTGATTTTAAAATTAACTTCTTATCAGATTTCATGACAAAGAAATGGAAATGCAATGATACACAGAGGTATGGTACATTGCATAATGCTTTGAGTGTTACATGTTGTTTATTACATTTATTTTTTATTCATAAATTATTAACTTTATTACATTTATTATTTATTCATAAATTATTAACTTGCTGAGTGGTACATGTTGTTTATTACATTTATTATTTATTCATAAATTATTAACTTTATTACATTTATTATTTATTCATCAATTATTAACTTGCAATTATGTCTCTTGCTTTTAATTTATTTATTTATTTTATTCATTTCATTTATTCCATTTATTTTGTTTTATTTTGTTTGATTTTGAGTTATTCATTTCATTTATTCTATTTATTTAATTTTATATCATTTTATATTATATTATTTTGTTTATTTTCCTTGTTCTATTTATTTATTTTATTTGTTTTGGGGTCACGCACATCAAATGCTGCCCTCCATATGCTGTTTGCATAAAAATTAAAAATTAAAAAAAAAAACCGGGTGCCTGCGCGGAAAACCGGGTGCACTGCGCAGCCGCAGCTGCGCAGAAAACCGGGTGTAAACGCGGAAAAACCGGGTTTTTTTATTAATGCCCTATAGTAAATAAATTAATGTTAAAATAAATCATAACTCATGAACCCAAGAGATAAAAGATGATATTGTTACATATTCTGATAGAAAAAGTAAAATAACCTAGGATACCTCAGCCAAAGTATCCTAGAAAACTTGCTCCTTCTATTAATAAAATTAACTTAAAGAATATTCCTACTAAGCGCTAAAAATATGTACCAAGTACAAAAATATGTAATATGAGACTATTCTAGTATGAAGAAGTACTTAAAATCCTCCCAGACAACAAGGTTGTATAACCTTGTTGGCCAGGAGGATTTGCTCCTGGCCGGCGAGGTTGCATAGCATCATTGGCCAGGAGGAAATCCTCCTGGCTGACAAGGTTATACAACCTTGTCCGCCGGGAGGAAATTCTCCTGGCCGGCAAGGTTGCATAGCCTCGTTGGCCAGGAGGAAACCCTCCTGGCTGACAAGTTTATGCAACCTTGTCCGCCGGGAGGAAATTGTCAGCCTGTGTGATGCCAAGGATAAATCCTTCTAGCTACATGTGGTGCAAAGTACAAGGTAAGAGTATAAAAACTCAGGGTAATGGATAAATGGTTATAATTCCCAAAGTTTATTATGATGTGATCCAATCCCACTAAGGACTACTGATCAAAGATGTGTCCCATAACACAGCCTTAGTAGAAATCACATCATAAACATTAACAGATCCTCCCAAAAGGATCTTTCTTCCCTCTGAAGTTCTACAGTAGGTCATAGAAGCACTCACAATCTCCCCAAGAGGAGATATTACAATATATAAACAGCTTGTAAACATCTGTTTATCCCCAAGAGAATATTTAGAACACCTTAGCACAGTACATACCACAGAGTTATTTACCTTGCTTAGTTCCCCATTCTCCACCAATACCCCAATTCTGGATAATCTATAGTCTAATACTGTTATTACCTCAAGAATTGGCCACAACCTACCTTCAATAAGGTAGAAACCACGAACCCAAGTTGAGTCTCTCCTTGGATGCCTATTAATACTTTGTATTGACTTGGATGCGCCTAATTAGAGCAATTAGAGCAAGCCTCTCAGACAAGACTTACTGATTGAGTAATATCCTTTTTTACAGGACATTTGGACTTAGTTACAACCATTAACCACGGTTAGTTAGGATAACTTACATAGGTAGAAAGGGTTGCAGCTTGGTATATGGGTAGGGGCACGCCTATATACATATGCAGTTTGCAATTGCAACCACATGGTTCCACGTCCAGGAGGATCATCAAATCCCAAAGTTCTCAGCCTCCCTGATGCCAAGGACAACTAGCTACACTGACTCTGGGTAAGGAGGTGCAATTATATATTGTGCCTTTTAATTAAAACCAGAGGGGCCTGACATTTAGACATCTTACCAGAGGATTTAGGTAAACACTGGGGCCTGTTGACACTCCCAGGAATGGAAATGGGGGAATATCAAGAAAAAGGGTTATTACTTACTAGTAATAAACCTGAGGGACTTTATTCTGGGTGGAACTACAGTTTGAAGCGCTTGGATGGATGGATGGTAACTGGATGGGCACTGTGAAGGTTGGGGAAGACAGGGTAAAGAATAACTACAGCTTACCAGACAGATGTATATATCAGGTGGTTAGTGGGTAGCATGAGCGGTTACCTTAAATATAGACATAGGAAAGGGATCTTTGGTGGCCAGCTTGGTGCAGCAGCCCCTGCTTTGAATTCTATGTATACATGTAGGTACTGGTTGGCTAGTGGCGCCACACCAGTATATTTTAATTATATGTATAAATAATAATACAATCTAATCCCCAGTAACCTTTATAACATATGTAACATGAGGTCACTGCACTGATTTGGGTGTACCACACCGCGTATTCTGTGAATGGGGTTTTGTGCAGACACGCACAATGCGGACTTCCACGTACACGGATTTAAGAAAGGATGGATCAAGTACAAATCCAAAGTGAAGGGTGAATTTACCAGGTAAGGTTAAGATTCAGCCGGCCAGAGTAGACAAGTATCCAAAACCTCAAGGATCGTCTGGTGGCTATGGTTTATTCTCAAGTTCACGGTCAAGACTAAAACAAAGTCTGCTCTCCTACCCTCAGCCTTGAGACTCTCTGTACCATCTTGACAGGTGGATTTTAAAACAGCTTTCCTGAATGGACATCTTGACAAAACAGTCTATATGGAGCAACCTCCCAGATTTGTTGATCCCAACCATCCTGACTGGGTATGTGAAGTTAACTGTTCTCCATATGGCTTGAAACAATTGCCAAGACAGTGGAATATCAAGTTACACAAGGCGCAACTGGATCAAGGTCTTGTGAACTCAAAATACAATCCAACACTATACTTCAAACTTCTCAACAAGAAACTTGTAGGTGCTTTAACTACTCATGTGGATGATCTTGCAATTGTCGGTGAACCTTCATTTGTCAATTCTCTCATATCATCAGTTGGCAAATGTTTTAAAATCAAAGCAGATGAAGAGCTACATCAATTCCTTTCTCTGAAAATCTCCCGCAATCTCAAAAAATTTTATGTCTTTCTTAACTAGTCACACTACATTGACAAACTCTGTGAACGTTTCCTTGACTCAAAACACACAATGGTGTCAACTCCGACTGATTCAAACTTCAAAAACATTGGTCAACACGGTGAATCCAAACCTGAATCTCCTGGACCTTATCCTCAGCTCATAGGTTCCTTGCTGTGGGTTTCCCAATGCACGCAAACAGATATCTCTTTTGCTTTCAATTGACTGTCACAACATCTGCGCA
This sequence comes from Puccinia hordei, assembly GCA_007896445.1. Lineage (NCBI taxonomy): Eukaryota > Fungi > Basidiomycota > Pucciniomycetes > Pucciniales > Pucciniaceae > Puccinia > Puccinia hordei. The sequence continues at coordinate 650,399 of RDRW01000054.1, read as the reverse complement.
ACCCATTGGTTGCTCACTGGCATGCCTGCCTCAGGATCCTCAATTATCTCATTTCAACAAAAGTTCTTTGTCTTTGTCTTGGAGGCAATCTGGTATGCTTGGGCTATTCAGATTCAGACTGGGCTGAAGATTGCAATGATTGTTGATCAACCTCAGCGTACACATACCGCATTGGCAAGGGTGCAATTTCCTGGAAGTCACGGAAACAACCTACTGTTTCACTCTCAAGTACTGAAGCTGAATACAAGGCTTTGTCTGATTCATGTAAGGAAGTGTTATGGCTTCGCCATCTCTTGACCAAACTTTGTCTGCGTCCCAATACGGCAATTCCTCTGCATGTAAACAACAAGGGGGCTGAAGTGTTGGCCAAGAGTCCTGAGCACCATGCTTGTACTAAACATATACATGCGCGATACCACTTCATCCAAGAATGTGTGCAGGACAACAAAATAAGCCTTCTCCACGTGTCCACCAAAGACATGTTAGCCAACATTCTAACAAAACCTCTTCCTAGAGTTGCTCTACAAAAACACCGTCTTATGTTTGGTCTTGTTCCCTAATCACCATCCTTTTTTTCTTTTACTCTCTCTTTCTTTCTATTTTTATCATTTATGCAGCAAGGGGGGGTGTTAAGTTAGTAAACTTATTTATCTCTGTTTCTTTATCTGCTACATACATTTCTTCTTATTTCTTTCTCTAGTATCATTTCACTCATCTGTCACAAACATTTCACATTGTTACACAGTTTATACTGGGACAGCAGATGTGGAAGGACCCTTTCCTCATCCTTCCACAAACATCACCCACTCACCTCTGACTCGTGTCTTCTGATCCCAGGTATGTTTTCTTCTCTTCTTTTTCTCTCTATTTTTCCTCTTCTCTTGTCTTTCTTATCTTATGTGAAATGAATAATCCTTCCACAACCATCACCCACTCACCTCTGCCTCGTGTCTGCTGATCCCAGTTCAACAGACTTCAATTAATCCAACCTTGATACTGGAATCTCTCCTCAGTGCCTCAATTCTGACAGTTCCTCCACAAAGAACTAGTGAAGGGATCCAACCCTTACAAGCCTGCATGCCCTTTTTGAAAAGGGCATGCAGGTTGCACGCCCTTTTTTTTATGGGCATGCCCCTGTTATGGTCTGACCTTGGGAGAGGAAGGCACTGGGGTTCTGGGGTTTCTGGGGTTTTGGGATCCTATAATGTAGATTGCAGGATGAGGAAGGGATGTGGATCCTTGTCCTGACAGACTATATAGTGGCCTGTCTGTGACATGTACGTGATAGACTATCTACATGTAGTGCGGGCTCTGGTGCGGGCAGGCCCGCGATATGGCTCATGACAGCCCCTGGAATGGGAGTGCGGCCAGGGGCATGGATTTATTAATCCCCTCTAGGTTGTTCTGGGGCCTTTTCTGTTTCCGCATAGCTCTTGCTTTCTTGTCACTTGCATAAAAAGAATACCCTGCAGAGCTAGCTGAATCTTGTTCACTCATATCATACATTGCTTGTTTCCTGAGCCAAAGTTGATACAAGTTAGCTGATGACGTACTAGAGGCCGCTAAACTTCCACTTTGGGATCTTGAGCCGCAAGAGCATACATTTGCCATAGATCCTTTATCCACAACTGAAATATTGGGAATTGTGGATCCCCCTTCACCTTCACCAATGACACATATTTTTTTTGGTTGGTCTTTTTGCAGTTGAGCTCTGGGGAATCAGATCTTGTTGTTGTTTTCCCTTCCGGTTCAATCATCATCAGACTGGTATCCAGTCCATTTGAAAAGGTATTGCAACTTTCCTTTGCATAGCCTTGAATTGAGGATACAGCTGAATTCCCACTCAAGGTGATCTTGAACATTAATGAGTTCTGGAGGGGGATGAGTCATCCTACAGAAAAGATCCTTGGCTGGCTCTGGGAGTGATACATGAAAGACTGGGTGGATAGTGTTAAGACAATGCTAAATGCTGATTGAGCTTAAATATATTTCTTGAGACTGTTGAGCGAGGCTACCAGTCAAAAAGCTGATGACGATGTATATACAATAGGGGGGTTCAAAACTGAAACCCAAGTACCCAGGAGCTCTTACAGGCCCTGGATTCCAGGAAGAAATCACCCGCCAAAAATACACACCTGGGGGCTGAATTTTGAATGCCCCGAACTTACCAATGCACCATGAAACAGGCTCCTGAGACTTTTTCATGGTGTCTTGGGAATATTTACCTGCAAATCGGGGTCCGGGAATGCGTGGGCCCCACTCATTCCTGTGCCGTACCCCCTTTCGCGCCACTCCAAATTCATTTTTTTTAATATCACCCAACTCAAAATGGTACGCACCTCAAAGAGAAAAAGACTGATCACAACGCTAGAGTCGTCCATTAAGGAGGAACTGGTGGCCATTGCAATTAATCAGGTATTAGACAACGCCGAAGCAGAAGAATCTGAGGGCGAAGGGGAACAATTATTGTCAGAGACGGAGATGGAAGCCAACGACGATGCCATGGACCTAGAGGACGCCTCAATGAGTCTAATAGAAGACAAATGTCAAATCCTCCTGTCAATTACGCAGAAACATTATTTAGGACCACAAGCTCAAGTGCCCTGGGGACCTGATAATCATCATTTCTTGCTTAATCAAATAGACAACATCCGTTTCAAGAGATACTTCGGCATGAGCAGACCATCTTTTATGAAACTCTGCGAGGAATTCAGCAACAACCCAGTTTTTCACAACAACTCAAATCATCCTCAACGCCCAGTTGTTGAGCAAATGATTGTCTGCCTCCATTGGCTGGGATGCAATGGTAACGGCGTATCAGTTGGATTGCTCGCGCCCTTCTTTCGAATCGCCGAAGGGACAGCCGAGTTATACACAAACCGGTGCCTCATGGCCATCCTAGGGCTCCAAGGACAACTGATTTTTTGGCCAAATGCATCGTTGCGCAAGAAAATTTCCTTAGGTTTCAAGCAAGTGGGGTTTGATGGATGTGTAGGACTGATAGATGGCACTCTAATCACGCTAAGCAACTGCCCCAAGAAAGATGGACAAGATTACTACAGCAGGAAAGGCTCATACGGGATTGCAACACTTCTGATCTGTGACCAAGCAAATAATATCACATATGTCTACACTGGATGGCCGGGATGCTCTCATGACCAACATCTGACATTGAATAGTGGCCTCACAACATCTCCTGAAAATTTCTTCTCTACTGGGGAGTTTCTATTGGCAGACTCTGCTTTTACTCCAACATCCAACATTGTCCCAGCATTCAAAAGTGCTAGGAACCGGCCCCTCACAGATGAACAACATGGATTTAACCGCCACGTATCTGGTGTTTGTGTAGCTATTGAGAACTGCATTGGACTACTCAAAAACAGGTTCCAAAGGTTGAAGGGCTTGCGTGTGCGGGTGGGGGGCAAGAAAGACTTGATCCGGGTGAATGCATGGATCATGGTGGGTCTGGTATTCTTCCCTGTCTCTCTACTTTCACCTTTGAACTTACATATTTGGGTCACTTCAGGCATGTGTAGTCCTTCACAACTTCCTTAATCAAGGTGAGGACAATGATGTGGAAGAATTTGGTGAGATTGCAAGCACAGAAGATGAAGGGGAGGATAACAGAGAACCAGCACAGGCAGGAAACATAATGGGAAGAAGGAAGCAGGAAGAAATTGTGGCACAAGCATTGGCCTTCAGAGATAATGGTGGTGAATACTAGTACCTATTTATTATAATTAATCATCATCAGGGAACATGGCATTCCCGTATGTTCTGCTTTTCTCCAAAGTCTCAATAGCTAGTGGATGGTTAATGGATATGAACAAGTCTTGTGAAATAATACTCAGGGCTGCTTCAGGTATCAATACCTTCCGCAATGGGTACTCAGGTGAAAGTGGATGAGCCAAACATATGGTGCGTTCAAGGTATGTGTGTAGGTATATGCGGTGGAGTGTATTGTACATGATCTCAAATCCTTGAGGGCCATAGCTATGAATAATCATGTATTAGTCCGGTGAAATTCTGTCTGTGTCAAGAGAGAGGAACATACTATCCAGGCTTCTCAATTTCGTAGGTTCCTATCTCATAGCAAGCACTCTGTGCCTTCCGTGGTCCAAGTTCAATCCATATCTTAATAGCCTGCTCGAGAAGATGGAATTTTGATCCTTCTGTAGTATGGCCCAAAGGTGATGGGTCTGTTCTCTTACTCGTCTGCCCAAAGAAGAATTCAATCAGCCACATCAATGGATACAATATTTGCTTACATACCAGCAGATTGACTGACCTCTCAAGTGGAAGTCAATTTGACTAGGCCATCCGTTTTTTATTCCCATGGGTATGACGGTGCACTTGTCATGATGTCTTTTACAATATTGGGCAGTCTTGGGGAACTAGGATAAAAGCCCGCAACAGTCAGATACGTGAGTGCGCACACATAAGGAAGGAATTGATTTGAAATGAATCTTACCGGAAGATACAGGGCATTAATATTCCCTTGTGCAAGCCTTGGCCAAACATGGGGTCTGCTCATGAGATATCGACCCTCTTTCACCAGCTTTGCCGATGGATTCTTGGGTAGCACATCATTGCAAAATACACACCGTTCATCTGGATAAAACAGTGGTGAATACTTCATCAATCAGGATGAAGATGTAAGAGAGAGACTCACCCGCTGGCACAAAGGCCACATCCTCCTCTGAGCCGAACGGTTCAAGATCCACGCTAATCCTCAGGACCTTTGAAGGAGGATATTCTCGGAAGGCTGGGTGAATTAAGGAATTGGGTCCTGCGGGCGATGGCAGAGAGATGCCTTTCCTTGAGAGATCAGTTTCCATTTGGGTTTGCAAGTCAACCGATGAAACGACTGGCTCCAGTGGGGTTGTATCTTCTCCAGGCGGATTAGTTTTCTCAGGTGAATTGTGTGATGAGGTGGCAATGCAGTTTGAGAGTGTCAATTGTTCACTTGCTTTGTCAGTCTTGGTATGTAAATTGGGCTTCTTGGGTTTCTTCCGGTGCTTGTTGGATGGAGGAATAGGGAATTGGTACTTGACCTTGAGTAAGTCCAAAAGGGATTTACCCATCTTTGACAAAATAATTAAGCAATCAGAAGCCAAATGAATTGTTCAGCGTAGTTTGACAGATGGTTGCATGTTCTACAGCACACTCAAGGGTGGGTAGAACATTCCAGAGACAACATCATCTCAGTGTACTGTTTCAGCCCAATTCAGTACAGTTCAAATGCCTGGTATTATTGCACCAACAAGCATTCCTAACTTTACATTTACAAGTGATGTAAGTGTCTGTGTATGCCAACCACAGTTGATAATTAAATTGTCAATTTAATCATATTCAAAAGAAGGAAAGGGAATGATAATAGTTGAAATACTTTCATGATTGCATAATAGAAGGGAGAAACATGTACTGTAACAAGGAAAAGAAAACAAGATAAAATCACATCATCCATCATCCTCCGAGGAGTCAGAGGAGCCCGATTCAGAGTTTTTGGAGTCAGGTTTGTTGGATTGAGTGCCCATTGGGTCGCCTGAAGTGCTCTGAAGCAGGCTACCTTGACCAAACTGCTGGGCTAAATACTTCTTGATCTCCTTTGGCGTCTGGCCCAGCTTCTGTAACTTGGTCATTATGGTGATCCGTGTACGTATCTCCTCCATTTCTGCTTGCCTGACCTTCATCTGAACCTCCATCTCGACAACTCACATCTTCCGGTCCTCGATTGCAAGTAGCATCTTATCTTTCTTAGCCGCCAATTTCACCCGCTTATGGTCCGCGGCCAGTCAACTTGCATCTCGTCGTTTGGGGGATTCAAGCAGCTTGTGACGATATTCACAGCTGTCAGCCAAAATCTGGTCCAACAAAAGGGGTTTGTGACCTACATCAAAGAGGAGGGGAAATGAGTCAATTTCCCTTCAAAGAGTGAGCACATAAAGATTGAGGTAAATAGGAAACAAGTGCTCACTCTTTGAAGGGGCCTTCCTTTTCAGAGAACCTACACGGCGAGTCATTGGGGTTGTGGTGGTTGAACTAGATTCCATGGTAGCCGGTATCATTGGGAATCCACCTTCATCATCCTCAGAGAATACTGTCTTTTTCTGGGAGGGTTGGGGAGCTGCACCAGGGGGGAGTGTCCCACCTTTGTCAATATTGGTCTTGGCTGCAGTTGGTCCTCCCAAAAGATTTGGGATCACCACATCAGTGGACTCGTTGGTGACCGGGGGGTTTGAGCATGTCTGTTCGGACATGATTGGGTCCAGCTCGTCCCAGTACCGGCAGATCTTTGTTAATACAGCTGAAGCCAAACATCTTTGGTGTCAGCTCACGTGGAAATGAATAGAAAACAAGACAACAATGACTTACCATTGATGTCTTTGGCTCCATCAGCTACATCTTGGTCAGTCACACCCAAGCCTGTATTTCGGAGGTAGTCGCTGGCCTTCCCATACAAGTGTTGGAGCTCCTGGATTTTGGTCTGAATCCCCTTGCTGTCGCGGTGAGTGATTCCCGCGTTGGCCATGTCGGCGAGGATCTCATTAGCTAAAGCTGACTTAGTCCGACCGGATTTTACGTCTCCACGCCAGCGCTGGTAGTTCCCTTCAATGGCCAGCCAATCAAGGATGATTCGGATGCTAGAGGAGCCGTTTGAGCCATTGGTGTCCCACTGGATTGGGTTCTTCTTCTTTTTTCCCGGGATGACGATTGTGGAGGGGCCTGTTCCTGGAGTGGTAGTTGGGGTGGAACCAGGCAGAAGACGAGGAGTTGTGACCACCTTGCTTGATTGCTTTGGTGGCATTCACGGTAATTTGTTGCTGGTGGATGAGGATGGTTGGTCGAGTTACGAGATCCGGGCTGGCGGGAAATGGGGCCGAGGGTCGGAGTTTTTGGGTTATTACGGGGGGGGAAATCTGGGGGAGGGGAAACCAAAGTTTGACCTGATTCGCAGGCCTGGAGAGACCCTCCTGGAGGGTCTGGCTAAGCAGGAGCCCAGGTCTGCAGGAGGGCTTCCAGGAGCTATAATTTTCCTGGGTTCTGGGACCTGCGCGCCCTCCTGGGACAATTTTGAACCCCCCTAATATGATGATAAGTAATAATAATGAATGATGTTAATATGACGAGATAATAAGATGAAATTACAACTGAGGAGGGATGTCCTCTATTTATACTAAAGCCCGGTGGACGTGTGTATGCACAAGTCCCCTTGATCCTCCTCTTCTATCAAAGCACCAGAGAAAGCTCGCTTTCCCTGTGCGCTGGACTTTTCTTAACTGGTACTTTCCACAAGTGATCCGTTGTTTCTTCCTACCAGCTTGCTCAGCTACTTGTGCTTTTCTCTTGCGTACATTTATCAACTGAAGTGTTCTTACTTTTGTTGCTAAATGTAACACATTTTGGTCTATCAGTCTCGCTAGGTCTTTGCTGGACTTTAAGCTGCGCTGCTTTAATGCTTTCTGTGCCTTCTGCTTTCTTCTTTGGCTAAAGGCCATTCGGGCGTGCGCGGAGTGTTCTTTTGCTTGCTGTTTGGGCAATCAATCAAGTTCAGAAGGTGATATCTCATTTGTTTCTTGTGACACTTTATGTGTGACATCTCTATCTGATTGGGTTGAGAGTACACATAAGCTAGTGGATGCCGTTTGCTTAACAGATAGCACTCCACTTTCAAGGAAGGGTGAGTCAATAGGCATTCTTTGAGACAACCAATTCAATGGTGAAAGGACCAAGTTTGCATTCTGAGAGTTTCTTGCCGGTTCAGGTTGTTTGAATGTTGCAAGCATTGAGCCATACTTTGTTGCCAATATTGTCTGAGTTGTCAAGTGAATGTCTTCAAATCAAAGGTGAGATGCCTAAGATGGAATGGTTGAGTGCAAGGCTAGTTGAAAAAGGTTAAGCACCAAGCTAAGAGTTCAGAGTGCATTTGAGCTAGTCTGGGAAAGGGTTATTGGATAAGATTTGAGCCTGTGTTGAATCACTGGGAATGGTAGTCCATAGTGTCAGCTGACTAATTCAAGTAATTGCTGAGGATGAAGTCAAATGTCCACCTTGATTAGGTGTCACACCAATAGTGATTCAAATGTCATTGAAGCTGAGGAGCATTTGAAGTTCAACAGATATGGTAATGATTGGGCCATGGTAAGCTGAGCCCATTAGTTGCAGTATGACAGCTGGGAGACAAGCTGATCCACAGCTAGACCATTAGAGATGATCTCAAGGTTGACCTGAAGATTCAATTGGCTAAGAAATTGAAGTCTTAAGTCAGGCAGCAGACAAGATACAAACTTAGTGCCAGAGTTGTTCTGAAAGGCTAATTGCTTCATGGAACTTAGAACTATGGCTGGTTAGCTGTTGTTTTAGGATCTCCTTGAACTCTAAGAGTGTAGCAGACCTTGGCCTCTAGTTTATACTATCACACAATATTCATTTTCTACTGTTTAGCCGCTACACAAAAATATTGGAAGAATACAATATAGGGAAATTTAGTTACAACTTTTCTTCCACCCTCTCAGATTCTTTGTGTTGTCTGGGAAAAATAGTAAAAATGAGAATCTACTGTCATTCATTGTTCTGGATATCTTATTTCCTCAGATTGCACAGGTATAGTCTATAAACAACCGAAAAGATGTTCCTGCTTGTGTTTATGTTATATTCATAGCTAAAAAAATGCAACTCCTATTGCTCACCTCGAGAAGAATCATATTTCGTGAACGGATGAACAAATGGTGGAAATGATCAGAAACAAGTATGTCCTAAGGTGCCCATCCCCGCTCTTTTTCTCCTTGTCTTCGGCTTTCTCCGTTTGGAACACATCTTAAGGGGTATGTATACATACCAGGGTATCAGAAGGTGAGCAGGGTAAAATTGAAATATCAGTTGAGACAAGTATACTAATAATTTCCACATAGAATGTTACTTGAGATTTGGATAGATGTTGCTGCTTAGTCACTATCATCTTCAACAAACTCTGCACTTTTCTGGACTCATCAAGCAGGAGAATAGAGGAACCCAATCGAGTTAGAACAGTTTACATCGATGCCAAGAAGCATCAGAATATACGCAAGGAGATAGACCCACAAAAGTTTTGTTGGACTTCTTTTTCGAGCTTCTGTTAACTGGTTTTGCATCCTCTGAGTCGTAGTTTTCATCTTCGCCAGTCGAAACAGCTCGGTTGTGGGGCTTACTTGTTTGCTCTCCTTTAGGATTAGTTTGCTTTTTGGTTCGCTGTGGTTTTATGAATTTATGGCAAAGAGGGTGGCGGATCAATTACATTTTGAATAAAGACGACTCATGCAAATAGATAATGATAGGCGAACCGAACATAACTTACTTTACGTTTGCGCTTCTTTTCTTCTTGTTCAGAGCCCTCATCAACCTCATCATCCGGAACGATGGTAATCCCAGTTTCTTTGGTGTTTTTCCGTTTTCCACCTCCCCCTTTACGTTTCTTTTTAGCTCCATCGTCACTTTCGTTGTCGGAGTTCGTTTGTTTAATATACCAAGTCGCGACAGATTCTTGCATCTCCTGTCGCTTGCGGGTCAATTCCTCATTCTTGGCTGCTATCTCTTCAAGTCGCAATCGCTAACGAGATCCATCAGGTTAGGAAAAAGCAAATAATCAAATTTTATTTAATGGGGACATTGTGATCCTTCAACTTATAGATTGGTAATCATGAGTCCGGTCATTTACCTCTGCCTCGGCCAGTTTCTGCCGTTCGTTCTCCCTCTCTTGTCGAGCTCTTTCAACTTTGGCAACCTCTGATGATTCATAAGCTTGTTGTGATTCAGATAATTCGCTTGTCCTTCGCAAAAGACTCTCTCCATATCGTTTTCGTTGGTGCGCAATGTCAATATCGAATGGCACTGTTCCCGCAGGCTTTGAAGCCAATTCACCAAACGCTCTAAACATAATGGCAGACAGCCGTCAGCTTGTGAATTGATGTCAAGGGCAAGGAAAAACACAGCGAGCGTGCAAGACCCACTCTTGGGCAGATTGAGCATCAGCTATGGCTGTTTTGATTTGCGCAAGCGTCCGCTTGGAAGGAGGCAAGTCAACCAACAACTCCAATCCTTTTTGTTGTACCAGGGCTAAATTGAACGCGATCGCCCCATCTTTCGGAAGGTGTTCTTTTGACTGGGGCATATTGGGATGTGTTTGTTTGCAGCAAGGGAGAAATATCAACAAACAGCACATTTTCTTCGCAGCGAAAAAACTGGTCTCCAGAAACAAAGGATGAAACAGGGAAATCAGCGTATATCATAGCTTACAGTTTGAACGAATCGTAGCGCACTTCGCAAAGCCGTAAAGCTGTGGTCTTTGCTAGCTTTTTGATACCATGCTCGAGCGAGATAGAGTAGAACTGAAACGTTTTTATCGTCATAAAATCGTTTGGACGCAGTGAAATACTAGACGGCAAAGAGGGGTGCATGTAGTCTACATCAATAAGAGAAAGTTATATTACCATGAAGACCAGGTATGAAAGGGACATCACATAGCTTACATTTTCAATTGCACGATCGAACTCGTCTCGCAAGTAATGACAATGCCCCAAATTAACATATACACTTCCATCGTTCAACGCCTCCCTAACTTTAGTCAGAATAGTAATAGAGTCACGAATATTTCTGGCTCTGACATGACTAGCGTCGGGTGCAAATGTCCCATTGGAGCTGGGCGCGTTGACATTGCTGGGGGAGATGACGTGTTCGGCTAGGGCGATCGCCAGGCCTTGAGCTGCAAACGCACACTGGGGATCAAGTTGTAATGCCTTCTCAAAAAATTCGGTCGAGCGAAAGAATTTGCTAGCTCGGTCTAAACTTGCTTCAGGTCCAATTGCTTTATTTTCTCTGGCTTGAGTGTAGAGTAAGGCGCCTGATGCACATAGGGCGTAGACATCCGATTTGTCGTGGTCTTTAAGGGTCGCGACCGTAAAGTCCCGAGCTTGTTTAACCTGATTGGACTCGATTAGAAAGTAAGTGTATAGCGCCCGAAGTTCACTATTCCCTGTCTGTGAAGTTAGAGCTTCTTTGAGGAGAGCATTAGTTTTGTCAAAATTCTTCTCCGCAAGATGCATAAGGGCCAAGCGGGCCTTAGCATCAACATACTCCGGGTGCCGGAGTAAGATGCGTTCGTAAATGTCTTTGGCTTTGGCTTTATCCTTTGTCTGTTCACAAATCACCCCAAGATTGAATAACATACAAACAGCAGTTCGCTCGTTTATCTCCCTTTCTGTCTCGTCACCTACAACAGCACTAGCTGTGGCAGCTAGCGCACTTTCGATCCGTTCTTGAGCTTCTGTAAGGTGTCCATTTTTCCATTCCAAAACACCAATATTATTCAATAGCATTGCCGGGATCGGCTTTCCTAAGTCTTCTCTTACGGTGAGTGACTGCCGATAAGCTTTGAGGGCACGATTAATATCTGTATCACTTGATATTCGAGCTATTTCTATGTAGAGCTCCGGATCGCTAGCAACTTCTCGAATCCGTGGAGGCATCATTCTTTCGTCATCAGGGTTAGTCGATGGATTTTTGACTTGAGTCGCAAACAGACGCGTAATTTGTTCATATAGTTCCTTTGCCTTTGCTTTTTCAGAAACAGCGTCGGTCGAAGACGTGGTAGTAAAAGCCACATGTGTGCGAAGTGCAGCTAGGTTGGCCAGGGCTTCTATACAATTAGGTTGTCTCCGCAAGACGTTTTCAAACATGTTGATGGCTATACTGACCTCATCTAATCGAATAGAAGTCCAGTTAGCGAGTTGGACTTAGTATCCCAAGAAAATCTGACCAAGTTAAAAGATGACTAACTCCGAGCAACACAAATTTGAGCGACACCTAAAATTGCAGTCAAGACGGAACGTTCAGGAGGAGCAGCGGCTCTATATTCCCTTAGGGCCTCGTTAAGTTTGCCTTGGGCGTGGAAAGCTCTCGCGAGAACCAAGCGGGCCTCCAGTGATGTCGAACCTGTGTTGGCATATTGTACTGCGCGCTCAGCCATTTTGGTAGCCTGATAGATCATGCAAGAGATCCCGAAAAGTTACTATCGAAGGAACAAATTGAACAGGAATCTTGACATCTACACGAACCGTCGCCCAATTGTTAGCTGTTAGAAGGTGACTTGCTAGAACGGCAGCTGCTGCTGCATTGTTTCGATCCATTTTGAATACTGTCTGTACATCAGATATTGCTTTCTGGTAGGCAGCAAATTGAGCTTCATCGGAGAGATGTATATCCTTGGATGCTTGGAAGTGGGATAGACCAAGAAGTAGCCGGGCACCTTGCGAAGCTTTTCCAGGGTTCTGTATTCATAACAAATCAGAACGATCAGTTATAAAAAAAATCCAACTTGTCAGGGCGAACACCGTTTCTCAAATCTAAAAGATTAAGTTGTTGACGAGGTCCCCACCACTACAAGACTTCTTTCCCAAGCTTGTCGCGCAAGTTTGTGATCACCCAGGAACCAAAAACAAGATCCGATGCCGATTCGTGGGTCAGGTAGGACCCGAGGGGCAAGTTTCAAAACGTGTTGGTACAGCTTTAATGCTGGCCGGAAGAACTTGCGATGAAACAAAATTCTAGCTTTCCCCAGTAATGCCGGTAGATGAGTTGGACATTCCTTAAGAATATCCTCACAGGTCGAAAAGGCCTGATCATAATTTTTTTGTGACAGGTACAAGGTAACTGCAGAAACATTATGATCAAAATAAGCATTCATCGATAATGAAGTAACTATCGACATGAGTTTGGTGCGAGTAGAAAACAAAATTGTTATCCAACCTCGGACATCCAAAACGAGAGGGCTCTTGGAGTCAATCTTGGAGGCTTCATTGAGATAGTGGGCCGCTTTTTCCAGAGTTTCATCAGCAGTGGGTTGAGCAGGAGGGATGGTATCATATTCGGGGGTCTCTAACTTGAAGGTGGGAAGGCCTCGAGAGAGATTGATAGCATACGTAGCAAGCTGGCAGAGTAGCGGTAGACATTCGAAAGGCCTGTCCTGATCGCGTAGAGCTATGAGAACATATTGAGATCGAATGAATTTGGTTAGAGATAGATAGAATACGGGAAACGTTAGTCTGAGTAAGAAGATTGATGAATCAGTTGGATTGAAGAAGGGATATGTTCTTGGACGATGGGCTATCAGACCTTGTAGTCCTTGGTTTGCTAATGAGATTGCATCTTGCTTCAAATCGCGTTTCCAATATTCCATCGCAGTTCTGGTCCAGAACTTCGCAGGCAATTTCTCTTGTAAAAAGATACCCACGATCTCTTCTACTGAGCCTTCACCACCACAGAATTCAGCGAGATCGAGCTCGAGTGATTCAGTGTTGTTGTTCAGAGGGACTTCTAGGATACTGGAGGATGCCATCGTCATGTGAGAAGGTAGCTGACGAGGGTGACTGATGAGCAAGTGATCCGAAGTCAAGAGGGCTTTCTGTTGCGATGGGATACACAGCGCGCTTCAGTCCCCGCTCCGGCCTTGGAGCAACTCTAGCCTTCCCAATAAGTCAGTGCCCCTTGTGGCACCGGGATAGGGTTCTCTAATAATCCTTTTTTCTTAACATCCCCTAAGAGCATCCACAGTCATTTCAATAAAGATTTGACAACTGTGGAGCTCTTAGCAAGCTCAACAGTTATTTTATCAAGTGTTTCCACTCTCGTGCCTTAATAACTTGGCTCTTTTGCTGATTTACCAAGCTGTTTGTTGAATTCTCAATATCCTCTAGTACGCTCTGAATCTGCGCGACGCTCTAGTTCAATTGCTCTCTGTGCTCTTCTTTCTTTTCCCCGCTCAGTTACTCAGTGAGAAGGACAAGGACTATCAATTAGGGTTGAAGTTCTAGGATAAAAAGCTTGAATGTATCACTTTCCTCAAAAATCAACCTCGACAAGATTCTTGGTTCACTCAATACCTTTTCACTTGACAGCCTCAACTCATAATTGACATCAAGACCTCAAGACCTCTCAAGACTTCAAACCCTCAATACATACTGTAAAGTCTCATCATTCACTGAAAACCTCGACACTGTCTAATCAATCCTTGCCTGTAATTTTTCTAGACTTCTTCAAGAATATAGTACAGGTTTTCTATTATCAATATCACTTCAAAAGACTTCTCTGCTGCTGTTTGTTTCCTTTCTTCTTTTCTTCTTTGTTTGATGAGCAAATCACTGATCTCTATTTTTCTTTATTATCTAGTCTGCTTTTTATCTTCTCTGCTTCTTTATCATAAAGTCCTCACCTCTTTTAAATATATTCCATCTCATTAGTGGTAAATTGCTCTCTTTCTTTTTCTCATTATTCTTTTTTTCTTCTTTGTTGATTCTGATTATATTTTTCTATCCAGTCTGGTTTTGGTTTCTAGAAATAAAATTATAAGATTCCTTTACTGATCCACATTCATAGTCCTCTGCAACTCAAGTCAGTAACCCGTGTTGCAGAGGAACACTACACAGGGAGGGATTTATCAAATGGGGAGAAGTTGGGGACTTGTCAGTTGGGGGGAGGGTTCACTATTGAATAACTTGTGAAAGTTATTCACAAGTTCCCTTTTCAAGCTCAATAGTGTTAAATGATGACAAATCAAGAAATCATGTGCATCAATTATGTATGCAAAGCAATGCCAATTCTCATTAAAATCCAAAAAGTACCGCTCAAAACCCTAACCTAACCGACTCCGCCTGCTCCCCCCCCCAACCAAATCCATTCTCCCAACAGTGCTAGCCTCTTCTTCACATGTTTAAAATATCAAAATAAAATATGTGAATAAGAGACTAGTAAGTAATTCCCTTCCAAAAAATCAATCACAATGAGTCAAACAAAATTAACTGAAAAATCTTATCATCTATCTAGATTAAATCTTGTGCATGTTGTTCAAATTTACCCAATCATAAATAAAACAAACTCTGTGTTATCACAGGTATGCCTTTCTTTCTTTTATCATGAATCTTTTTCATTATATACATATATATTTCCCATTTACCTGATCATTATCTCTTATTTCTTCCTATATTTTTCATTATCATGAGGTGTGTTGCTTGGAGTAAAAGTTGTAGTGTAGAGACTGTAAAATGGATATGTGCCTGGTGAGATTCAAACTCACGACCTCAGCTAAGCTGAGACACATGCTAGAGTGCTGCCTTTACCAACTAGGCTACAGACGCTTGTGACTGCCAGGGTGTTGGTTGGTAGTGCTCATGCTTCAGCTGTTGATACATCATGGTAGCAGACTAACAGGCAGCTCAACATGTATTTGTAGTTGTAGTCTTTGTACAGGCACTGATAAAGAATATCATTCAGGTTCACTCATGTTTTTCAATTTTTATTTCTCTCTTCATTTTTACATCATTACAATAAATTTTCACATGTTTAAAATAGGGGGTATCAAATATGACCAAA